>CM055745.1:5238203-5838203 GCA_029465975.1 Dallia pectoralis | reverse complement strand
TAGCCAGAGGGGGTGTGGTATGGTTAATATATCACGACAGTAGTATATTTAAGCAATATAGCCAGAGGGGGTGCAGTATGGTGAATATATCACAGCAGTAGTATATTTAAGCAATATAGCCAGAGGGGGTGTGGTATGGTTAATATATCACGGCAGTAGTATATTTAAGCAATATAGCCAGAGGGGGTGTGGTATGGTTAATATATCACGGCAGTAGTATATTTAAGCAATATAGCCAGAGGGGGTGCGGTATGGTGAATATATCACGACAGTAGTATATTTAAGCAAAGCCAGAGGGGGTGTGGTATGGTGAATATATCACAGCAGTAGTATATTTAAGCAATATAGCCAGAGGGGGTGTGGTATGGTTAATATATCACGGCAGTAGTATATTTAAGCAATATAGCCAGAGGGGGTGCAGTATGGTGAATATATCACGACAGTAGTATATTTAACCAATATAGCCAGAGGGAGTGTGGTATGGTGAATATATCACGGCAGTAGTATATTTAAGCAATATAGCCAGAGGGGGTGTGGTATGGTGAATATATCACGGCAGTAGTATATTTAAGCAATATAGCCAGAGGGGGTGTGGTATGGTGAATATATCACGACAGTAGTATATTTAAGCAATATAGCCAGAGGGGGTGTGGTATGGTTAATATATCACGGCAGTAGTATATTTGAGCAATATAGCCAGAGGGGTGTGGTATGGTGAATATATCACGGCAGTAGTATATTTAAGCAATATAGCCAGAGGGGGTGTGGTATGGTTAATATATCACGGCAGTAGTATATTTAAGCAATATAGCCAGAGGGGGTGTGGTATGGTTAATATATCACGGCAGTAGTATATTTAAGCAATATAGCCAGAGGGGGTGTGGTATGGTGAATATATCACGACAGTAGTATATTTAAGCAATATAGCCAGAGGGGGTGTGGTATGGTTAATATATCACGGCAGTAGTATATTTAAGCAATATAGCCAGAGGGGGTGTGGTATGGTTAATATATCACGGCAGTAGTATATTTAAGCAATATAGCCAGAGGGGGTGCAGTATGGTGAATATATCACGACAGTAGTATATTTAAGCAATATAGCCAGAGGGGGTGTGGTATGGTGAATATATCACGGCAGTAGTATATTTAAGCAATATAGCCAGAGGGGGTGTGGTATGGTTAATATATCACGGCAGTAGTATATTTAAGCAATATAGCCAGAGGGGGTGTGGTATGGTTAATATATCACGGCAGTAGTATATTTAAGCAATATAGCCAGAGGGGGTGTGGTATGGTTAATATATCACGGCAGTAGTATATTTAAGCAATATAGCCAGAGGGGGTGTGGTATGGTTAATATATCACGGCAGTAGTATATTTAAGCAATATAGCCAGAGGGGGTGTGGTATGGTTAATATATCACGGCAGTAGTATATTTGAGGTGAATATATCACAGCAGTAATATATGTAAGCAATATAGCCAGATAGGGTGCGGTATGGTGAATATATCACTGCAGTAGTATATTTAAGCTGAATATATCACAGCAGTAATATATGTAAGCAATATAGCCAGATAGGGTGCGGTATGGTGAATATATCACGACAGGGATGCTATAATGCCTGCTAAATATATATTTTAATATAATTATCTAATGTATCCACTACTGGCAAGTCATTCAGTACACATAACAATAAAACACTTTGACTTTAAATACTATGTGTTTGTTCGAGCCATGAAATCTGTGGTACCTCTCTCAAAGATCGTAAATCACTACAGTAAATACAACACCAAGGTCTGCAAAGAGTAAATACTGCAGTGTTAGGCAAATAAATCCACATGCAAAATTCGAGATTAAGTAGTAATCTCACAATACAGTATTTAAATCATATGATTCTGTAAAAATTGTGTAATTCTTTGGGTCCTGGTTTTATCTCGATTTTATAATGTAACAGATCTGCATATCCTTGTGGGCTATTTTCAGTTCCTCGTTTATTCTTTCATCTTCATGGACAGCTGGTGCTGGTTTTCTTTACGGGAGAGTCTGATAACGGCGCTCGCCGGTGTAGACCGTAGTAGGCTACTTGATTTCTGTCTCAATGATCAAAGGCCCCGGGACCGGCGTAATGCTAATCAGACAGGATAACACAGACAAGGAGAAGCGGCAAGGAACTAGAGTGGAGATGTATTAAACCACTAATAATGCCTCGCAGCCATCACACTGTCCGACTTTACTGCGCCGGGACCGGCATTAAAGGTGAGCCGGGCCAACGTGAACCCGCCCGGAGATGTCCAACCGTTCACTTTTTCGTGACGTGCGGCACAAACCCGGGAGTGTGTAAGCGTCACGTTTCGTGACGAAACGTCCCCCGTTTGCGGTTTATAACGATCTTGAGAAAAATGGGAAGTGGTTGTATGCTTGGTTGACAGGCGTGTCCGACATCGCTGCGATTTAATCGGACTGAGGTGACATGAGAGGGTGTTTGTCACACCAGCTGCTCGCATGGTTGACTGGAGACCCCGTTGACCGTGGGGAATGGTGGTTGTTCTAAACTAAATGATACAGGCGGTACGTGCTGTGGTTCCACACAGTCTGTAATCCACTGGTGGATTTAACCTCAGCCGGTCCACTCTGTGACTCTAGTCCAGCGGGACCTGACTGACCCCCTGTCTGGCCGCACAAATCGGGGAGTCAAGAGCAGACCAGAGCACCCGTCCAGCTCTCTTTCTCTCCATTTCTGTCTATCCACTGTAAAGGACCACACCCTTACAGTGTTAGAGAGAGAGAGAGAGAGAGAGAGAGAGAGAGAGAACTCCGCATGAGATTAGACGCGAGCTGTTTAAAACTGCAGGGATGTTGTTCAGTCCACGTCCAGATGCTTTAGATTACAGCAAACCGGGTCAAACATAACATATTCAGAGCTCCATGCCCTCATGTCCTGTTATATTATTTCATTATGACTGTCACCGTTGTAGACAGGACTGAACTGATAAAGTCGGAAGTGAAGAATGCTGGGAGGAGTACTGCCTTTTATTGCTGTGTATCAAAAGGAAATTAATGTCTGGCTGAAAGAAAGAAACATCCCCCTCGTTGATTGGCTCGTCATTCTCCGTGTGAATGTTGCAACAGGACAACACGGACCCCTCGGAAACTCGACTGCATCTACGCCTCGACATAAGTGACGAATGAGCGGGATGACGGTGTAATGCGTTGTGGGAAATATGATCGCCTTTTCTGACAAGGTCTTTAGTAACTCATCCCAAATCAGTCAGCAGCAGTTCACTAGTTTAAACTGTCTCCCCCTGAAGACAAAACATAGAACCTATAATTTGAGTATTGCCCTCATATCCAGTCGGAGGACAGAGTGTTTTGGGTCAACGCCCACCTCCATCCTCGCCAAACTGGGAGTTGCGTAACTAATACCGGGACTCGTCACGTGGATCATGTGGTAGCTGAGAGAGTTCCCCTGGCATCAGAGTGGCACTGATGGTCTTTCCCCTTAATATTTTCTTTTCTTCCCAATAATTGATGTTTCACTCTGTAAGTGAGGTCTGGGGTGAATGGGTCTCAGAGAGAATATTTGTTTTTCTTAAGCACCGCAACATGCATACTATCTCTCTATCTTAATTACAGCTACATATACTGTATCTCTGTGTCTCTATCCTAATTACAGCTACATATACTGTATCTCTGTGTCTCTATCTTAATTACAGCTACATATACTGTAACTCTGTGTCTCTATCTTAATTACAGCACCATACAGCGTAACTCTGTATCTGCAGCTACATATACTGTACCTCTGTATCTCTATCTTAATTACACCACCATATACTGTATCTCTGTGTCTGTATTTTAATTACAGCTACATATACTGTAACTCTGTATATCTTAATTGCAGCTACATATACTGTACCTCTGTATCTCTATCTTAATTACACCACCATATACTGTATCTCTGTGTCTGTATTTTAATTAGACCTAAAACAAAAGAGCTTTGTTCCAACCATCTGGTCTCTCACACTGAGATGTGATGCTCGGGTGAATTTCTCATTAAGGATTGGAATCTCCATGGCATTGGGTGTTGTTGCTTTTTACTGGATTTATTTTGTTGCACATAAAGTCAATGACTCGCATTTTAGTTCAAATCTCTAATCCAGCCAAAACTGAGTCCTCTAGCATCTGCTCAGCAAAACATTCATTGTCTCAGCACATGTATATGGCCGTCTACAGCTCTGGTAATACCAATTACAATCTTCTCCACTATCAAAGCCTACGTACCAATCCATAACCATGTGTAGAAAATAGGATACTGACACATTCTGATACACCCCTTAAAGAGGTTGCCAAGGTAGCTAATAAATACCAAATATAATAATAAAATTATTCTGTTGTGTCAGTCAGGATGGTGGGTGGGTGGTGTTCAGATAGGAAATACCAATTATATTAACTGAATGTACCTGTTGTGTCAGTCAGGATGGATGGTGTGTGGTGTTCAGATAGTAAATACCAATTATATTACCTGAGTGTACCTGTTGTGGGTGAGGTTCAGCTCTGGGGCTGTCATCTAGCCAGCAAACACAGAGTGATAAATAAAAGTGAAAGGTCTATTAAAAAAAGAAAAGGGGAGTACCGAGGACGAGGTAGAGGGGAGGCCAAAGGACTGGGGAGGAGGTGGCAGAAGGAGGATGTTGCCGGAAGGCCAACGGGAGGGCGAGGGGGAGGAGGAGGTGGCTGGAGAAGGAGGCTGAGGGGAGGCCAAAGGGAAGGCGAGGAGGTGGCCAGAGAAGGAGGTTTAGGGGAGGCTGATGTGACGGGCTTGGCTCCGTGGTGTGTGCCGCTGTGCTCTGAGGTGCGACCAGCAGAGTGCATGTTCGTTTCATCCATTTATTGTCATGGATTTCCTGTCTGCCCTCGAGTTGGATTGAGGAGACATAAAGAACTGTACCACGAACATCCCTATGAGAACCTGCCACTGGGTTCGATTTCCTGGATAGATTTCATAGCCTTGTGTTAATTGAACGTGTTGTCCATCTCCAGCCAGCATCATTGGTCTCATCCAACGTGTCCCTCTATGGGCACAGTTGATTGGCTGCGCAGTTGGGGTCAACCTTGGGTCACGCATACCATCTTTGCCAGGGAAGCAATTGAAAGCACATTCAAATATCTTGGATTGTCCACGAAATGGCACCGTTCCTGCATCCGTACACAGAACCACGTTTCAATACTACCTTATTGATCTCCACAGAGTTCACACAACAGCCTCGACCTGGAAATAGAACTGCAATTTTTGCAATCTTCTAATAACTTCCAATTACTGTTTCTGTGTTTTCCCACTGCAGAGAATGTCAAGAGGGCCACAATCACTGGACCCCAACAGAACCTAATGGGTTGGCACCCAGGATGTGAGAGGGCCCCCAACAGAACCTAATGTTCAAGCACCCAGGATGTGAGAGGGCCCCAATCACTGGAACCCAACAGAACCTAATGGGTTGGCACCCAGGATGTGAGAGGGCCCCAATTACTGGAACCCAACATAACCTAATGTTCAGGCACCCAGGATGTGAGAGGGCCCCAATCACTGGAACCCAACAGAACCTAATGATCAGGCACCCAGGATGTGACTTTGAACCGTCACAATTCAAAATCCAATAGATCCTTCTACTGTTTGTACACAATGATGACGTAGCAACGTATGCGCGCGCATTTGGGTAACAGACGTACGGCGAGAATCAGCAGCCTGAGAATCAACTTATTTAAAAAAGTTGACTTTATCAAATGGCATCCGGCTACCAGATCCGTGTACTATAGTGGAGTGGATAGAAGACGTTAGCAGATGGCCAAATATACAGTGGCCAGATATATATACGTATTTAGTTGAGAAACCGAGCGTGTGTACACCCGAGAGAAATTACGAGCATATAAGTCACTTGATGCTTATGAATACGTTGTCTGTGGTCATGTACAGAACGTCAAATACATGACATAGACTCAGAGTTTTGTGTGTTGAAATCAGATATTATTCTTAGTCAAAGACAAGGACACGAGACAGCGATGTATGAGGCTTGGGTTATTATCAACCAACGAGAGAACTACGTCCACACGGCGAACTGTAAGTAGGCTATTATTTGGTGTTGTGGGCTTAGTCATACAAAGATGAATTATGCTTCAGTGTTTACTGTCCTTTCAGGTTTAACTAAGGCTTAACCTACTCTCCTACATATTCTCATATGCTCTCATAACCAGTGTTTGAAACTACACTTTTCATGAAACACAGTGCCAACAGTGTTCAAAATCTCAGCAGCCAGCTAATATCATTCAGTTGCATTCAAAACCTGTTTAGGCTTAGGTCGTATACACGCGTAGTAAGTCGTAAGATGGTTACGTACATCGTAGTCTGAGACGAAATTTGGCTGAAAGTGCAAATGTTTCTTTCGAGCCCTGGTCATAACATTATTATTCCGTTGCCAAAATGCGCGAGCAACTATTTGATCAGGTGGGCTATGTGTAAAGGGTCTATGGGTAAACCTGAGCCATGAGACGTGCCATTTGTTGCGAGGAATATAATAGCACGGGTCTGAACAGCCTCTGTGACCTGGAGGAGGAGGAGGAGGTGGAGGAGGAATGGTTCATTCTGGAAGAACCGTTTGTCGTAATTATGCGTTCTCGTTCTGTTCAGGGCACTTTTGTAGTTACAAAAGATATCTACGCTTCCAAAACACACATTAACTGTGTATAAGACGGTTAGAGGGTGACCGTACATAGGGTGACCGTACAGAGGGTGACCGTATAGAAGATGACCATATAGAGGGTGACCGTACATAGGGTGACCGTATAGAGGGTGACCGTATAGAGGGTGACTGTATAGAAAGTGACCGTACATAGGGTGACCGTACATAGGGTGTTTGATAGAGGGTGACCGTACATAGGGTGACCGTATAGAGGGTGACCGTATAGAAGGTGACCATATAAAGGGTGACCATACATAGGGTGTTTGAGAGAGGGTGACCGTACATACGGTGACCGTACATAGGGTGACCGTACCGAGGATGACTGTATAGATGGTGACCGTATAGAGGGTGACCGTATAGAGGGTGACCGTACAGAAGGTTGACCGTACGGAGGTTGACCGTACGGAGGGTGACCAGATAGAGGGTGACCGTACAGAGGGTGACCGTACAGAGGTTGACCGTACAGAGGGTGACCGTACAGAGGGTGACCGTATAGAGGGTGACCGTACAGTGATTGACTGTACCACTGTATTTTCAACCCCCAGAACCGCCTGCCTAATTACAATCCTAACAATCAAATGTAAACAGTATCTGAAGGACTATTGTATAGCAATTTTTGAGAGATGATTTAATAGATTGACATGTACATTAAAGCATTCTGATGGAGGGCAGTAATTCTTTTGTTCAGGCATTTGCATATTTTGACGCTGGCAGTTCTGGGGACAACACGTGCCAACTTCAACTTCCTGACTCTATTGTATAATTATGGCTTGGAGGGTACACTAAGAAATCCAGCTATTGATTCTGGCCCCCGACCCACGTGAAACTGAACAAATCAGGACCATGTTGCATACAAAAAGCAGTATGTCTATAGCTTTTGACTCTTTTTGTGTTATCACAATCAAACAGCTGTACTGTAAGGAGCAGAATACTTCTATACATACAGTATTTCAAATTAAGGACATATCCGGACTACTCTCGACCTGTCAGTTTTGATTAAACACACGTTTCCGCGGCAACACTCTATTGTACTTTATTGCCACAAACCATATCAGCCTTTTCAAAGCTCCTCGGCGATTACAGATATATAATAACCAATGAGACTCGGTCAGCATTTTAATCCTGCAGCTATTTTTTTAAGTGGGATCGATTGAACTATTACAAAATATTTCACTTAATCGTCATTAGGATGCATTTTGTCTGAAGTTAAAGTACTGGCACAATGCTGTGCAGGTGCATCATCGCGACATTGTAGCCTGGTTGTAACATTGTAGCCTGGTTGTAACATTGTAGCCTGGTTGTAACATTGTAGCCTGGTTGTAACATTGTAGCCTGGTTGTATCATCGCAACATTGTAGCCTGGTTGTATCGTTGTAGCCTGGTTGTATCATTGCGAAATTGTAGCCTGGTTGTATCATCGCGAAATTGTAGCGTGGTTGTGTCAATATAGCCTGGTTGTGTCAATATAGCCTGGTTGTATCATCGCGACATTGTAGCCTGGTTGTGGCTTTCACGACACTCACAGATAACGGCACGCATCTCAATTGAGCGAGTCGCGTGCGATGAGAAACAGAACGCCCGTCCCGGAGGACACGTGTCCTGCTTTTCAACTCTCCCGAACACCCTGGCAGGTTGCAGGTTGTCGACAACCACAGTAATTTATTAGGCGTTGGTGTGGGGTTGTAATGGATGGGTACGATGGCAAACGAATGACTATAATTCAATCTAGGGCAACTGATATACTCTGTGACCTGGCATTAAAAGCCCTCACGGGTGTCCCAGGCCACACCCACAGTCCCATCAGTCCATACTCTCCTGCTGACAGAACAGCGGCTGCCCTGGTGATATAAAGACAGCAGTGCTTTGCTTTTGGCTTTCATGTATTAGGGATAAATAATGCATATGTTCCTTTCGGCAGAAGGAAGCGGCCGGCCCCCCCAACACACACACACACACAGACACACACACACACACAGACACACACACACTCAAAGACACACACAAAGACACACACACACAAAGACACACACACACACACAGACACACACACACACACAAAGACACACACAGACACACACACAAAGACACACACACACACACAGACACACACACAGACAAACACACACACACACTCGGTTCAGTACAGTTAGGAAAAGCAATGGAACACATGCATTTAGCTGCAGACTCACATCTCAGCTGTGAATTTTGTCGGCTTTGAACACAGCAACAAACCTTGGGCACATTAAAACACTCTCATCCAAGGCTATTTTTACAGAACACTGTTGTCAAAATACATTGGGATTGAATCGATAGGGATCTGTCTTTCGCGTGTGTCTTTGGGATGTCGCAATAGATAAAAATAAGTGAATAGGTGCCAGAAGACTTTGTTTTCACGTCCCTTTCTTTTACGGTTTAGGTGGTTTATCTTTACAGTTGTATCAAACACATTTAGGTTAAAGTGTATCTGAAATATGTACATTATCTAAAGATTGTGATACAGTGTTGGTCAAATGTTTGTTCCTCATTTATTTATGTAGTCACATTGCATAAGGTTTTTCAATAGTTACACTGGTACGAAATTTAAGATATTAAAAACGTTCGGAAAAAAGTGCACATCTCTTTGAGATAGCCTGTTAAGCTTTTTATTCAGTTTCTCTGATGATGAAAACAAAATAAATGATACTGCCTGAATCTATTCTAAAATCAAGACAAAAAATGCTTTTTAAATAAAAGACAACAGCAAACAAATTGATGACAAGCAGTTATCTTACCGGTTCTTCTTTTGGATGAAGACGGAAACATCCCCAAACCCCAGGACAGATAGTAAAGTAACCTCTCGCTCCTGTATACAGCTCAGGAACAGATTAGGGTCCTCCTGTTCTCCTCTCCTGCACTCCCCCACCCCACTCATTAAAGGAGGAGCTCCCACACCCGACCACGCCCACCCCGTCAAGCTCACAGTGGTACACTCCGTCCAGCTCGCTGCAACAACAAGCTCCTGCCACCTCCCCGACAGGAGGGAGAATACGCCGCCACGCTGATCCGTGTGTGCGTGTGTGTGTGTGTGCGTGTGTGTGATGGAGTGAGTGTGCCTGAATGGAAATGAGGGAAGAGCAGAGCAAAGGAGATGAGGAGGAGGGATTTAGTTTGGCAGATGGATGTCTGATGGAGAGGCTGGCTGGGGGCGGGGTCAGGGGGGGGTGGGGTCAGGGGGGGCGGGGTCAGGCATCCATAACAGATGTGCTGTCTTAGGTTCTAGTGGAAATAGATACTGCTGCTGTGATGTGCAGTGGGCAGACATGCAGTTTGAGGCGCTGCTGCTTTTCTAACTGTACATACGGTGACTTTTCAGAGGCAGGTGGCCTGTAGTGTCATGACACAGGTAAATAACCGCAGCACTTAAAGAAAAAAAACGCTGACCTTTTAGCTGTCGGTGTGACATCTCCTGGTCTGTAACTGATGCCGGCCAGAGACCATTTAATGTCAAGAGACGGAAAAATAACGTTCACAGGATATCATCCTCGGATTGGCGGTTTGAGACATGGTTCAATTGGGCTCTATTGTCAGATGTGTGTCCATTAATCCATCTGTTTGTGTTTGTGTGTTTATCTACGCTCTCTCTCCCTCTGTGTGTGTGTCTGTGTGTTCAGAGACAGATGATGTGCTTTTTTTATTTTTGCTAGAGGCACTTTTATTATAACTAAAGCTAGTCATCTCCCAATCCATACAATAATATAATTTACCATTTAGCCCGTACAATGATTGGGAAGTTCCGGATGACATTTAGTCAGATCAACCTAAACAACATGATGCACTTTGTTGAAATAATTATAAATAATATAGAAATAAACAGAATAGTTGGAATGGCTATATGAGAAACCGAGGTTTGTCTCCCTCTATGCCTGAGCTGTCACTCTCCCAACCCACGGGAGGTGAGTGCAATCACACGCGATCCGCGTCACCTGAGTTCTAGACACACCTGTGAGTGATTGCACACACAATTTAGCGCTGCCAGTCTCGCTCAGTATTTGCGAGGTATTGTTCGTTTCACGACTACTAAGCGTTATAAGAGAGTTCTCTATCCGTTTGTTCCTCCGTGTACCAGACCTGTGCCTGTCAGTTTCATCCCGACTTTGCCTAAACCTCTGTTCTGTGTCCGCTAGTAATCCCGTTCTTGACCCACCTGCCTGTCTTGCCCGACCACGTCTCAGCCTGCTCCCGAAGTGCCTTCTACGGACTCTGATCTCTGGACTACGACCCCTGCCTGTTGTTGACTACTCTCTTGCCTATTCCCTACTGTCGAATAAAACATTGCTTGCCGCGATTGGTATCCAACACCTTGTCTCCCTGAGTGTATTCGTGACAGGCTATAGCTGGCTTCAACTGTGAGGAGAAATATGCAGCCTGTCGAAAAAAGTGTCTTATGCCTAATTTCCTTTTTCCAGGAAAATAAATGTGAACATTTGCAGAAAGGACTAAATGGATAGAATGACATTCTCAATTTCAGATTAGTAATAAAAACCCCTGAATAAAGCAACGAATGAGATTAAAACCTTAGCACTCTCCTTCCGCTGACTGTGCACAGTTTCCACATTGTCAGCGGTGAAATATGCACGCGTTTCTGTGGTAGGGTTTCTGGCGTTGTCCTAAAATGGAGTTTGTTTGTTTACTGCTGAGCTGCAACATGGGTGATTTCCTTTAAGCTCCTCCTTCTGGGGGTGGTGGGCCCACCCCACACCCACCCGTGGACACACCCCTGCAGAGGGCCAGTTGGTTTGACATCATTAGGGAGAGTAGGTGGGCCCACACAGCACAGGGGGTGAGACCTCTAATCCCAAAATAATTCTGCTCAAAAGGGGATTACGTCGTACGAATAATGTCCCGCCCGCAGAAGCATGAACTGAACATGGGCGGCGACTGCGTTAATCAGCGCCGACTGACTGTCACGGTGATATGGTGCCACCTCCCCATTCTTACCTGCCGACCGTGCCGTGCAATCTCACTGATTCTCCATAACATCCTCTTCCTCACATTCCCCACACCGTAAATATGAGAATGAATCAGTATGCACCCGTCACTGTTAGCTTGTCAATAGCTTTGGTTCCTACAGGCCCCGGGGGGGGGGCCTGTAGGAAGAGGATGTTTTCTGGTTGGAGGCTCTTCTGATGCAGACCGAGTTGTGATGGTTTCCTTGAGCCTTTTCATTATACTCGCGTGTGTTAATGTGTTCCTGTGACATCGACGGCTCACATTCCCCAGTGGTCATCCATTTTCCCCTGCATGCACGGCTGCTTTTCATTAAACCCTATAGGGATTGTAACACACATGGCGCTGCCTCAGGTTATTCTGCCTCAAGTTACTATGCCTCAGGATACTCTGCCTCAAGTTATTCTGCCTCAGGTTATTCTGCCTCAAGTTACTCTGCCTCAAGTTATTCTGCCTCAGGTTATTCTGCCTCAGGTTATTCTGCCTCAGGTTACTCTGCCTCTGGATACTCTACCTCAGGTTTCTCTACCTCAGGTTTCTCTACCTCAGGATACTCTGCCTCAAGTTATTCTGCCTCAGGTTATTCTGCCTCAGGATACTCTACTTCAGGATACTCTACTTCAGGATACTCTACTTCAGGATACTCTACCTCAGGATACTCTACCTCAGGATACTCTACCTCAGGTTTCTCTACCTCAGGATACTCTGCCTCAAGTTACTCTGCCTCAGGTTATTCTGCCTCAGGTTATTCTGCCTCAGGTTATTCTGCCTCAGGATACTCTACCTCAGGTTTCTCTACCCTTGCCAATGCATTCACAGGTATATGCAGATGAGTAAATGCTGCATTGCCTCCATGATGTTCCCTCCTGGCTCCCCCCCGGTCAGTGATTGGTTAGTCGACTAGTAGTCAACGACTGAATCAACCACTGCAATTCCCCCGGTTAGGAAGGGGCGGGGAGGAGGGAGAATCGGGCTGTAATCATCCCAGCTCAGTGTCGCGCTGCAGGGGTGGGTCCTTGAGAAATGGGCCAGGCTGCATGGCTGGGTCAGGTGTTCAGACCCACTGCAGGATTATCAAATCCCTGTGAACAGATTGGCGGAGCGGGGGCTTGATCGCCGCCCATCAATCGCTGATCTGTCAGCGCACTGCACGGCTTTATACTCCCTGACCGACCATCATTTAAATCCACAGAGTGGGGCAGAGCCCCCCCCCCCTCTTCTATCTCTCTCTTTCTACCCCGCTGTCTATCGACCCCTGGGTTTCTCTATCGCGAATCAGCCGGGTCCAATAGGTGTCTCTCCTTCCTGCAAAAGCCTGCGATCTCTCCCCGGATGAGCGGTGTTTAAACAGGGATAATGTATGCCGCGCCCGTTGGCTGCAGAGCCCGCTAACACAATAGAACTGGCCTGTACCTCGCTCCCGACATATGATAATTACCTCCAGACAGATGGCATTTACCAGAAAACACAGGTTCATTTGGCCTCAGGCCCCGAGCAGAGACTAATTACCGCCTGGCCTCGTGTTGAACAGTCAACAACAGGAGTTCGGTCAGAATTATCATTCGCCAGGAAACAAGCTGACACACCTGACTGGGAGATTTGACACTGCATGTTCTCCATATGATCGTGGTGTTTGTGATAGGAAGCGATCCACTGATTTCCCTGACTTTATATAATTGCCCGGGCTTATAGCCCGCACCGCACGACAGAAACACAATGATCAGGCCTTCAAACATCTGCCTTGTCTTGATCCGGCCCAGGTAATAGATGGATATGGTTGAATGGCCTTATGGAGAACAAAGGAGAGCTGAGAGCTTGCTACCTGCCTGGCAACCATCCCCATGAGAGAGGCCAGCTGTTAACGTGTGGGGGCGGAGTGTCGATTCTCCTGTTCTTTACACAGCTGAAATGCACTGGGGACAGGTGAATGAATTACGTCAGCCACCGCTTTCACCAGACTGGAAGCACACTATGTTAGGAAGGACTCCAAGGATACCATTAGCAATATATCAGACATCCCTATATCAATATAGTTGATCACTCTATATCAATATATTAGACATCCCTATATCAATATATTAGACATCCCTATATCAATATAGTTGATCACTATATCAATATATCTGACATCCCTATATCAATATAGTTGATCACTCTATATCAATATATATGACATCCCTATATCAATATAGTTGATCACTCTATATCAATATATCTGACATCCCTATATCAATATATCTGACATCCCTATATCAATATAGTTGATCACTCTATATCAATATGTTAGACATCCCTATATCAATATAGTTGATCACTCTATATCAATATGTTAGACATCCCTATATCAATATAGTTGATCACTCTATATCAATATATTAGACATCCCTATATCAATATATTAGACATCGCTATATAAATACATCTGAAATCACGATATCAATGTATTAGACATCGCTATATCAATAAATCTGACATCTCTACATCAATAAGCCATCTATGGTAGAGAACAACGATATAGTTTGATACAGGACTACAATATAGTTTGATAAATGACAACAATATAGTTTGATAACGAACAACAATATAGTTTGATAAAGGACAACAATATAGTTTGAAACAGGACAACAATATAGTTTGATACAGGACAACAATATAGTTTGATACAGGACAAGGATATAGTTTGATACAGGACTAGAGTATAGTTTGATACAGGACAAGGATATAGTTTGATACAGGACAAGGATATAGTTTGATACAGGACAACAAAATAGTTTGATACAGGACAACAATATAGTTTGATACAGGACAACAATATAGTTTGATACAGGACAACAATATAGTTTGATACAGGACAAGGATATAGTTTGATACAGGACTAGAGTATAGTTTGATACAGGACTACAATATAGTTTGATACAGGACAACAAAATAGTTTGATAAAGGATAACAATATAGTTTGATAAAGGACAACAATATAGTTTGATAAAGGACAACAATATAGTTTGATAAAGGACAACAATATAGTTTGAAACAGGACAACAATATAGTTTGATACAGGACAACAATATAGTTTGATACAGGACAAGGATATAGTTTGATACAGGACTACAATATAGTTTGATACAGGACAACAAAATAGTTTGATACAGGACAACAATATAGTTTGATAAAGGACAACAATATAGTTTGATACAGGACAACAATATAGTTTGATACAGGACAACAATATAGTTTGATACAGGACAAGGATATAGTTTGATACAGGACTAGAGTATAGTTTGATACAGGACTACAATATAGTTTGATACAGGACAACAAAATAGTTTGATAAAGGATAACAATATAGTTTGATAAAGGACAACAATATAGTTTGATAAAGGACAACAATATAGTTTGATAAAGGACTACAATATAGTTTGATAAAGGACAACAATATAGTTTGATAAAGGACAACAACAATATAGTTTGATACAGGACAACAATATAGTTTGATACAGGACAAGGATATAGTTTGATAAAGAACAACAACAATATAGTTTGATACAGGACAACAATATAGTTTGATACAGGACAACAATATAGTTTGATAAAGAACAACAACAATATAGTTTGATACAGGACAACAATATAGTTTGATACAGGACAACAATATAGTTTGATAAAGGACAACAATATAGTTTGATAAAGGACAAGTATATAGTTTGATAAAGAACAACAATATAGTTTGATACAGGACAACAATATAGTTTGATACAGGACAACAATATAGTTTGATACAGGACAACAATATAGTTTGATAAAGAACAACAATATAGTTTGATACAGGACAACAATATAGTTTGATACAGGACAACAATATAGTTTGATAAAGGACAACAATATAGTTTGATAAAGGACAACAATATAGTTTGATAAAGGACAACAATATAGTTTGACAGGACAATATAGTTTGATAAGTTTGAGGACAAGGATATAGTTTGATACAGGACTAGAGTATAGTTTGATACAGGACTACAATATAGTTTGATACAGGACAACAAAATAGTTTGATAAAGGACAACAATATAGTTTGATAAAGGACAAACAATATAGTTTGAAACAGGACAACAATATAGTTTGATACAGGACAACAATATAGTTTGATACAGGACAAGGATATAGTTTGATACAGGACTACAATATTGTTTGATACAGGACAACAAAATAGTTTGATACAGGACAACAATATAGTTTGATAAAGGACAACAATATAGTTTGATACAGGACAACAATATAGTTTGATACAGGACAAGGATATAGTTTGATACAGGACAACAAAATATAGTTTGATAAAGGACAACAACAATATAGTTTGATACAGGACAACAATATAGTTGATACAGGACAACAGGACAACAATATAGTTTGATATAGTTTGATACAAGACAGGACAATATAGTTTGATAAAGGACAACAATATAGTTTGATAAAGGACAAGTATATAGTTTGATAAAGAACAACAATATAGTTTGATAAAGGACAACAATATAGTTTGATACAATATAGTTTGATACAGGACAACAATATAGTTTGATAAAGGACAACAATATAGTTTGATACAGGACAACAATATAGTTTGATACAGGACAACAATATAGTTTGATAAAGGACAACAATATAGTTTGATAAAGGACAACAATATAGTTTGATAAAGGACAACAATATAGTTTGATACAGGACAACAATATAGTTTGATAAAGGACAACAATATAGTTTGATACAGGACAACAATATAGTTTGATAAAGAACAACAATATAGTTTGATACAGGACAACAATATAGTTTGATACAGGACCACGATATATTTCTGATAATGTGTATTAGGTCATACACCACTAGCACCGTGTCAAATATACTGCTGGAACAAGTTAGGAGACGTCTCACAGACACTTCAAATGCCTGTTCTGAATGGTGTTTGTGCCAGTCATCCAATAGCTTTACTCTAATACAGTCATTAGGTTAAGTATCTTTGGGGCAGCCTTACATTCTACTAATAGGATGTAGAGACGTACCACCCAAACAGCTCATTGTGACCTCTTCATGATTGATGATCATAATCATTATAAAATGACCATGATCATGAGGGATATAAATGATGGACTGTGGATTTCTGAGTCATGGTAGATGTCCTGTAGAGTCAGTGCTCTCTGATCTGAGTAGGTAGATGTCATGTAGAGTCAGTGCTCTCTGATCTGAGTAGGTAGATGTCATGTAGAGTCAGTGCTCTCTGATCTGAGTAGGTAGATGTCATGTAGAGTCAGTGCTCTCTGATCTGAGTAGGTAGATGTCCTGTAGAGTCAGTGCTCTCTGATCGGAGTAGGTAGATGTCCTGTAGAGTCAGTGCTCTCTGATCTGAGTAGGTAGATGTCCTGTAGAGTCTGTGCTCTCTGATCTGAGTGGGTAGATGTCATGTAGAGTCAGTGCTCTCTGATCTGAGTAGGTAGATGTCATGTAGAGTCAGTGCTCTCTGATCTGAGTAGGTAGATGTCCTGTAGAGTCAGTGCTCTCTGATCGGAGTAGGTAGATGTCCTGTAGAGTCAGTGCTCTCTGATCTAAGTAGGTAGATGTCATGTAGAGTCAGTGCTCAATGATCTGAGTAGGTAGATGTCCTGTAGAGTCAGTGCTCTCTGATCTGAGTAGGTAGATGTCATATAGAGTCAGTGCTCTCTGATCTGAGTAGGTAGATGTCATGTAGAGTCAGTGCTCTCTGATCTGAGTAGGTAGATGTCATGTAGAGTCAGTGCTCTCTGATCTGAGTAGGTAGATGTCCTGTAGAGTCTGTGCTCTCTTATCTGAGTAGGTAGATGTCATGTAGAGTCAGTGCTCACTGATATGAGTAGGTAGATGTCCTGTAGAGTCAGTGCTCTCTGATCTGAGTGGGTAGATGTCCTGTAGAGGCAGTGCTCTCTGATCTGAGTGGGTAGATGTCCTGTAGAGTCAGTGCTCTCTGATCTGAGTAGGTAGATGTCATATAGAGTCAGTGCTCTCTGATCTGAGTGGGTAGATGTCATGTAGAGTCAGTGCTCTCTGATCTGAGTAGGTAGATGTCCTGTAGAGTCAGTGCTCTCTAATCTGAGTAGGTAGATGTCACGTAGAGTCAGTGCTCTCTGATCTGAGTAGGTAGATGTCACGTAGAGTCAGTGCTCACTGATCTGAGTAGGTAGATGTCATGTAGAGTCAGTGCTCTCTGATCTGAGTGGGTAGATGTCCTGTAGAGTCAGTGCTCTCTGATCTGAGTGGGTAGATGTCATATAGAGTCAGTGCTCTCTGATCTGAGTAGGGAGATGTCCTGTAGAGTCAGTGCTCTCTGATCTGAGTAGGTAGATGTCATATAGAGTCAGTGCTCTCTGATCTGAGTGGGTAGATGTCATATAGAGTCAGTGCTCTCTGATCTGAGTAGCTAGATGTCATGTAGAGTCAGTGCTCTCTGATCTGAGTATGTAGATGTCATAGATCTGAGTGGGTAGATGTCCTGTAGAGGCAGTGCTCTCTGATCTGAGTGGGTAGATGATGTCATATAGAGTCAGTGCTCTCTGATCTGAGTGGGTAGATGTCATATAGAGTCAGTGCTCTCTGATCTGAGTAGGTAGATGTCATGTAGAGTCAGTGCTCACTGATCTGAGTAGGTAGATGTCCTGTAGAGTCAGTGCTCTCTGATCTGAGTGGGTAGATGTCATGTAGAGTCAGTGCTCTCTGATCTGAGTAGGTAGATGTCCTGTAGAGTCAGTGCTCTCTGATCTGAGTGGGTAGATGTCATATAGAGTCAGTGCTCTCTGATCTGAGTAGGTAGATGTCATGTAGAGTCAGTGCTCACTGATCTAAGTAGGTAGATGTCCTGTAGAGTCAGTGCTCTCTGATCTGAGAGTCAGTGCTCTCTGATCTGAGTAGGTAGATGTCCTCATAGAGTCAGTGCTCTGATCTGAGTAGGTAGATGTCTGAGTCAGTGCTCTCTGATAGATGTCATATAGAGTCAGTGCTCTCTGATCTGAGTGGGTAGATGTCATATAGAGTCAGTGCTCACTGATCTGAGTAGGTAGATGTCCTGTAGAGTCAGTGCTCTCTGATCTGAGTGGGTAGATAATGTCATATAGAGTCAGTGCTCTCTGATCTGAGTGGGTAGATGTCATATAGAGTCAGTGCTCACTGATCTGAGTAGGTAGATGTCCTGTAGAGTCAGTGCTCTCTGATCTGAGTGGGTAGATGTCAGAGTCAGTGTAGAGTCAGTGCTCTCTGATCTGAGTAGGTCATGTAGAGTCAGACTGTCTGATTAGGTAGATGTCCTGTAGTCAGTGCTCTCTGATCTGAGTGGGTAGATGTCATATAGAGTCAGTGCTCTCTGATCTGAGTAGGTAGATGTCCTGTAGAGTCAGTGCTCTCTGATCTGAGTGGGTAGATGTCATATAGAGTCAGTGCTCACTGATCTGAGTAGGTAGATGTCATGTAGAGTCAGTGCTCTCTGATCTGAGTGGGTAGATGTCATGTAGAGTCAGTGCTCTCTGATCTGAGTCATGTAGAGTCAGTGCTCTCTGATCTGAGTAGGTAGATGTCCTGTAGAGTCAGTGCTCTCTGATCTGTAACTGTCATATAGAGTCAGTGCTCACTGATCTGAGTAGGTAGATGTCCTGTAGAGTCAGTGCTCTCTGATCTGAGTGGGTAGATGTCATATAGAGTCAGTGCTCTCTGATCTGACTGGGTAGATGTCATGTAGAGTCAGTGCTCTCTGATCTGAGTCGGTAGATGTCATGTAGAGTCATTGCTCACTGATCTGATTAGGTAGATGTCCTGTAGAGTCAGTGCTCTCTGATCTGAGTGGGTAGATGTCATATAGAGTCAGTGCTCTCTGATCTGAGTAGGTAGATGTCCTGTAGAGTCAGTGCTCTCTGATCTGAGTTGGTAGATGTCATATAGAGTCAGTGCTCTCTGATCTGAGTGGGTAGATGTCATGTAGAGTCAGTGCTCTCTGATCTGAGTGGGTAGATGTCATGTAGAGTCAGTGCTCTCTGATCTGAGTGGGTAGATGTCATGTAGAGTCAGTGCTCTCTGATCTGAGTAGGTAGATGTCCTGTAGAGTCAGTGCTCTCTGATCTGAGTGGGTAACTGTCATAAAGAGTCAGTGCTCTCTGATCTGACTGGGTAGATGTCCTGTAGAGTCAGTGCTCCCTGATCTGATCTGACATTTGTTACATCAAAGTTGTAATAAATGTGATGTTTTCGTGAGCGATGCCTTTATATTTGAACTCTTATTTTGTTTGACCAGGTATGAACACACCTTATCCTCTTGTTGACCATCTCAATCGGAGGTGACAACCCAATTCCATGGAGGGCCCAAGTCTATGCAGATTTTTGGAATTTCCTTTAAATTGGTTCCCAGTTTAGACGTAAACATCCAGGTGAAGGTAGAACCCATCAATCAAGTACTGGGTGAGAGCAGAAACCTGTTTACACTAGGCCCTCCGTGGATTCACCATGACACATTTGAGTGATTTAATGTAAGCATTTCTCCAATAAACAAATACCTGACACAAACACATAGATTGGTTCAGGCGGTTTGGTTTCTTTAACATTCGGTGTGAAACAAAACAGACCAGGTTCAGACGGCGTGCACATCCGAGCAGGAACAACCATTTTAGTGAAGTAAAAAAAGGTAATATTTTAGGAAAATGTATGGCATTTGTGTAATACAAGCTGAAATAATTAATCTACATGAAAACAATGTTTTATACGGAAACCTAACAAACCTTTAAGAGATCGAGCTAGGAGTGATTTTGGTTTAAATTTGGTCATTATAAACAGCACAAATATTCACAAGTTAAAACTGGACAACGTCACCGAAGAGACACGCCATATATAAAGATTTGAAAATGGTTTATGAAGCCCTTTATCCGGCAAGATCTTTTTGAGAAACATTCAACTCTGAGGAACCCAGGCCCGCATAATGATCTTAGCCCTCTTTCCTCTGATTAACGACCATGTATGGACTGACCTAGAGGACCATGGGAAACGAAATCACAGCTACACCTGTGCCGACATAAGCAGAGACACGGGAGAGGGAACCGACTCAGCAGACATAAAACGAATTATGTGATGAGATTTGCTTTTTGTGATTAATGTGTACACTTGGATTTATCTCCCAATTCACTCAAGCAAAACAAACGTCTTGAGAGTTGTTCTTTTCATGAATTATGTAATATCCATCTGAAATAAACGTTGGTTTCCTTAAATTTCCTTTAAATGACTGGGACGTTGCTGGATACACTCAGGACTTGAAAGATGTAATGTAAAGATGTAATGTAATGTCAAGATATAAAGATGTATTGTAAAGATGTAAAGATCTAAAGATGTAATGTAAAGATGTAAATATGTAAAGATGTAATGTAAAAATGTAAATATGGTAAGAGGTAAGGTAAAAATGCATTGTAAAAATGTAAAGATGTAAATAGGTAAAGATGTAAAGATGTAATACTATCTCAAGGCTCCATTTGGTCCTGAAATGGATGTGTTCCTTGAGACATCCGATTTCAGCGTGTTCAGAAAAAACACTGAAACTTCACATCATCTAACCATCAACACGAGCACATTGTTATAATGCAAAAATCAAAACCACATTGTGATCAATATTTGCAGTTCAGCCACAATGCAACCCCAACCAAACTGCATCACAGCACAAACCTCAACCGAACAGGCACGGGCAGCACTGCAAGGCAGCAGAATGTTCCAGAATGTTCACTAATAGTGAATTAGAATGCAAATAGAGAAAATAAACAGATCAAAGTTGCAATAAGCGACAGGTGCTTCCCGTCCTGGGATTGTGCGAGTGAGTATAATTCATCTCTAGACCACATTGCACCACAGTCTACACAGTAAAGTCTGGTTTGCCACAAAAAAAACGAAGAAATGTATACAAAAGCATGTATATCATCAATTAATCAGGTTATCTTGACTTCGTCAGTAGTGCTAGTAGTTTTTTCCAGGTCAAAGACACCATGTTTTGCCGCGGTATGTTTTACTATTAAGTACAGTCATAACCTCATACAGCCGTTAAGAATAAACCACTGCAAAAATCATTATGGAGAACTTAGTGTTGACTCAGTCAAGTATTGGTTCTCTTTTAATTACTGCTAAGATTATGTGTCGGTTCCACCAGGTCCTTTTCATTTATAAAACCCAAATTAATATGCATTTCTGTTTACCTTTATCCTGGAGAACGGAAGACCCCTGCACGGCATTCCCTTTGTATTGGCGGGTCCTAGTCCAGCAGAATGATGCGGACCGGGAGAGAGGAGAGAGGGAGAGAGTGAGGGAGGGAGAAGGAGAGAGAGAGAGAGGGAGGGAGAAGGAGAGAGAGAGGGAGTGGGGGGGAGTGAGAGGGAGAAAGAGAGAGAGGCAGAGAAGCAATAGGGGGAATGTGGTGTGGAGCAGCAGAGTTTCTTGATGCAGTCTAAGCACTAGCTGAATGCTAATCAGATAGCGGAGGCCTTTTTCCCCACGAGTGAAGGAGTGCAGAGAAAACTCCCTCCATATATCTTGTCAGGTTCCCTGCAACACCCATTCAACCAGCTTTCAGCCGTGTCAGCACTTTCCCCTGACTGGATCTGACCATAGACCCACAGCTGGACTGCCTCTTCCTGTGGACTGACTCTAGATCAGCTTCCAGCCCAGTCAGCACTCTACCCTGACTGGATCTGACCATAGACCCACAGCTGGACTGCCTCTTCCTGTGGACTGACTCTAGATCAGCTTCCAGCCCAGTCAGCACTCTACCCTGACTGGATCTGACCATAGACCCACAGCTGGACTGCCTCTACCTTCTGACTGACTGTAGCAGGATAATATTTCTATACAACACATAGACAGGGTAGCTGCCATTACAGATACACTGCAATATCCGGAATGGCCGAAGCCACCGACCGTTCAATGTACTTGGCCATTTGCATCACACCAAGGACCCTGTCCAATACAGCTTCTACCCGCAAGTCATAGCTGTTAAACCAAACGGCCAAATGATTATCAAATGGACGCTGTACAATACAGCTTCTACCCTCAAGTCATAGCTGTTAAACCAAACGGCCAAATGATTATCAAATGGACCCTGTACAATACAGCTTCTACCCTCAAGTCATAGTTGTTAAACCAAACGGCCAAATGATTATCAAATGGACCCTGTACAATACAGCTTCTACCCTCAAGTCATAGCTGTTATACCAAACAGCCAACTGATTATCAAATGGACCCTGTACAATACAGCTTCTACCCTCAAGTCATAGCTGTTATACCAAACAGCCAACTGATTATCAAATGGACCCTGTACAATACAGCTTCTACTCTCAAGTCATAGCTGTTAAACCAAACGGCCAAATGATTATCAAATGGACCCTGTACAATACAGCTTCTACTCTCAAGTCATAGCTGTTAAACCAAACGGCCAAATGATTATCAAATGGACCCTGTACAATTCATCTAATACTCAAACATGATTCAACTTGTAGAAATATATCTGATGAAACACTCAGAAATAAAATGCACACTGCTGCTACTGTTGTCCAATTTGTCACTACTTGTGTCTGTCTACATAAATAAAATAATCTCTATATTGCCAATTTTATTCTGTATTTTGACATTTATTTGATTAAGTGTTCACAGAAGGGAAGCACGCTCCTAGATATCATACATGAATATTTTCTGCGTGCAATTAGCAATAACTCCAGTTATGTTATATATCTATTATAAGACGTGCTTTCCATAATCTGTCCATTTATCTATGTTTGTATATCTAACTGTCATCAATTATAAATTTGCATCATTCCTGCATTCGCAGGTGGGCTGTAATGTCTAGTCTTGATTCCATGTGCATTTATCTATGTTTGTATATCTAACTATCGATCATCCTTTATATATCTGCATCATTCCTGCATTTGCAGGTGTGCTTTAATTTCTTTATTCCCTGTGCATTTAGCGTCAGAATCCGGACCAAAGAGGTGAGAGACAGCAGGAGAGCGACAGAATGAGAAGAGAATTGACGAGCGCGGCAGGGAATATTCTAGAGGCAGCTGCAGAGGCTCCATCCATAAACACCTGCCTCTTGCCATAGGCTAGAAAATAGTCTACAAAGCAGCTTCGCCAGAGATGGGTGGGGTTAAAATGTGTGTGACATACTCTGTGACCAATTAACCGAAACAGCCCTGCCTCCAGACAACTCTGTCCCGCCACACATGGCAGACCAGGGAAGACCTCTACATGGGCCAAATCCATAATGACTAATGGAACAACGAGACAACGTTGGCTGGAGCCAGGACCTCACCCACTACCATTCACAGGAGGCCCCAGCTGTTTGTACAGGCTGAACTGAGACATGCAAAAATACTGGTGAGCTAACAACAGGATGGTCTAGAGAATACTGAAAAGATCCTGCGCTTTGCAAGTCAGCCTGCCAGTGTTCAGGAAAGTGCAATCGTGGACAGATGGGAGAAGTATTAACATGCGCCAGAGTGAAGAGGAAATGGTGGAGAAAAAAACTAAAGTACTGGCACACTTATCTGTGGAATATGGTGGAGGGGGTGTTGTGTTTTGGGCACGTATGGCTGCCAGTGGATCTGGTTTATTTATCTTTGCTGATGGTGTAACTGCTGAGGGAGGCACATGGTTGAGTTGTACAGAAGAATCTTGTCCGCTCAGATGCAACCAGATGCCTAAAAACGTGTTGGACGTCGCTTCACCTTGCAAATGCCAGACGATACCCAGTATCTGGTGATGTTCATGGATGGAAAACTTTAAGCAGTCATCAAAAGCCCACTCATTTCGCCCAAGTATATAAATGGACATTTGGGATCAAATTTAAGACCATGTTAATTAGTGCAAAAAACGTTTTGTCCCCTAAGAGTGGGAGGACTATGTATAACATGGACTGTAGTTCCAACATGGATTGTGATTTATGCATGTAAACACATTCATCGTGCACTTTAACCTCTAAGTCATGGTTTTATGGCGTACGTACGCGTCACAAACCTTGGGTGCAGTGCAGGGAAGAACCAGCACCGCAGAGAGCTCCAGGAGGAGTGTCCCCTCCCCCCACCACCTGCTCCCGAACTCCTGGAGGAGTGGCCCTGGGGAGGTGTCCCCTGTTTGCTCTTCCACTGCCAGCCTCTTCAAGGACTAAAAAACTAACACTGTGGCGGAGTTTGCGGCGGGGGACACCCCCAGTGGAACCACCTCATTTGGCGGTGTCCCGCCCTCCCTGCCTTCTCATCTGTGGACCTTGCCTGGCCGTACTGAGACCTTTAGGATTGGGGTCACCTAAACTATTTGCGACATAACCACTCGTGAAAATACACTCCTAAAGTAACAATCAAAGCACATGTCAATCGTCATATGTATTTCCAACTAATCTAAAAATAGCGTTGTAACAGCGAAAATTCAATAGATCTATATGTTTCGCCATGTCGTGTTATATATTCCCCACTCACAGAACCACGGTTCTCCGGCTGCCCGTGGTTTATACCGACATAAGTGAACAAAATTCAAATGGCGTTACTCACTGTGCGCTACAGGCTAGACCCGTGTATGTTATGCCTTATTGCAGAGTCTGAAGCACTTATTGTTCATATTTTATGCAGGATGACTGGGCATTCTACCCCACCCACCTCCACCGCTAAACTAACGAATGCTTGCATGGTTTTAAAAAAATATCTTTGAATTCCGCTTCTGATGTGCAATTAGTGGTGGAGATATTAAAACAGGGGGAGACATCTATTCCGGTTTTATTATCATGTTATTATCTGACCATTTTGTGATGCACTATGGAAAGTAGATCTGGCAGTTATGATTACCACAGTATTTCAGCAACAACAAACTATTTGTCGCCGGGTATGTCACTTGTGTGCAATGGAGAGCAAAGCATAAGGACATGATAGTGAATGGTCCTTTACTCAGGCTTTCAAACAAAGATCATTTCACACATGAAAACGACATTAAATCTATTTCCATTGCTAGGACAACAGCGCCCTCTATGGCATGTCAATAAGTACTACAGGTCAAACGGATAACATACACAAATGCATTCTGTATTCTGTATCCATCAGGTTACATTCTGGACGATCAAATAACAGTCAGAATTGTTTCAAGGGGACAGGTGGAGAACTACAATGTCAAAGTTGCTAACCAGCATCTTGATTATCCATTACTGGTTGGGAAGAGTAATTATGTGGAACGTGGAGTTTGTTTTTCTCTATCACTTCCGTTACGAGCACGTTGGAATCAGAATCTGGCTTATTTGCCAGGTCTTTTTACTCACACATTTTTTCTGACCACTAGCTGCAGCGTTGGAATACACATGTTAAGGCATTTTAAGACATACACTCAAAACAGTGCCAACAGAGCAAAACACACAACCCTGCCTAGTAGACACATGTACTAGGTAAATATAGAATACAGTATGCTATATGTATCTGAATAGTGCACAGGAGCAATGTCCAGATGTGTGAGCAGAAATAGATAGAGCAATGTCCAGATGTGTGAGCAGAAATAGATAGAGCAATGTCCAGATTCAAGTATCAAATAGTGCAAAAGAGCAATATCTAGTTATTTATTAAGTTGTGCAAAAGAATAGCAACGTCCAGTTACAGTACAGGATGTCCACCGTGGCCATTCATATCAGAGCCAATACTGTCCAGGATGCTGGAGTGCTGGAGGCATATTTCTTAGACTCTTGTGGCTGGATGTTTTGGTCTTGATAGACTGTAGCCCTAACCCTAACCCGTCTGCCAGAGCGGAGGGTTCTGAATAGTCCGTTACCTGGATGGCAGGGGTTTGACTCAAGCTGTGCTGCCAGCCTCAGTGACCTGGCTTTGAACAGCTTGTTGAGGGACGGCAGCTTACAACCAATGGTATGTTAGCAGACATTGCCACAGTATGTACGTGTATGCAAACAACTATTGCAAGTCTTATACACACGTTTCAGGAAAATTGAGTATAGAAAGTGTGCATGTTTGGAAGACTTGGTAAACACACCATCTGTCTCACATGTACACACACGTGTACAAATATCAGTGGCGGGCCGTGCACTTCACACCTAGGCCTTCAGTGGTGTCCTACCCGAATTAATCCACCTCTTAATACCATCATTATGACGCCACGACTATAAACCATCAATATTATAGAGAAATGCAGTACAACAGGCTGTTGCATCACAGACAGGTATCTCATGCAGCCATTACCTTTGGTATCTCATACAGCCATTACCGTTGATATCTCATACAGCCATTTCCTTTGGTATCTCATGCAGCCATTACCTTTGATATCTCATGCAGCCATTTCCTTTGGTATCTCATGCAGCCATTACCTTTGATATCTCATGCAGCCATTACCTTTGGTATCTCATGGAGCCATTACCTTTGGTATCTCATGCAGCCATTAACTTTGGTATCTCATACAGCCATTACCGTTGATATCTCATACAGCCATTACCTTTGGTATCTCATGCAGCCATTACCTTTGGTATCTCATGCAGCCATTACCTTTGGTATCTCGTGCAGCCATTACCTTTGATATCTCATACAGCCATTACCTTTGGTATCTCATGCAGCCATTACCTTTGGTATCTCATGCAGCCATTACCTTTGGTATCTCAGGCAACCATTACCTTTTCGTTGTGGAGCTCCGTTTCCCTGCGCATTATGGAGCCAGATTGGGGCCAAATGTATTGGCCGTAAAAAAAAAAATCTTGGCTGAAAAATATCTTTTCAAATGTAAAAAAACATGGTAAACGAAAAAAAACGTATTTTGTATAAAAAAAGAACATAATAAAAAAAATTCTGAACGTAATAAGTGGATGTTTGGATCCAATCCCAAAAACAATTCAGTCAAACCTTTTTTTTCAGTTTCACTTCTTTTTTCGATTACAAGTTTTTTTTACGACCAAAACTTTTGGCCCCTTTCGGGCGGGTGGGCGTGGTTATCAATGCCCACGCACCGCCCACTGCTGTTAGCCGTGAGTGTAAACATGGTGGACTCGTGCGACCTGCGGTTGGTGTTGGTCAAATGGTAATTATCACACTGCGCAAGACGTGCTGTGTTGATTATTTTAATATGACTATATGTAACTACCATTTTTGTATAACAATTGCTAAGGATGTACTTTTTTTGTAACAAACATAGCAGCTATAGATGTATTACCGTAGTACACTACATCTGTTACCTAACGTGCTACTGTCCGGTAGCTAGGTAGATATTGGCGAGCTACGGTAACTATGTAGGTAGATATTGGCTAGCTACGGTAACTATGTAGGTAGATATTGGCTAGCTACGGTAACTATGTAGGTAGATATTGGCTAGCTACTGTAACTATGTAGGTAGATATTGGCTAGCTACTGTAACTATGTAGGTAGATATTGGCTAGCTACTGTAACTATGTAGGTAGATATTGGCTAGCTACGGTAACTATGCAGGTAGATATTGGCTAGCTACGGTAACTATGCAGGTAGATATTGGCTAGCTACGGTAACTATGTAGGTAGATATTGGCTAGCTACGGTAACTATGTAGGTAGATATTGGCTAGCTACGGTAACTATGTAGGTAGATATTGGCTAGCTACGGTAACTATGTAGGTAGATATTGGCTAGCTACGGTAACTATGTAGGTAGATATTGGCTAGCTACGGTAACTATGTAGGTAGATATTGGCTAGCTACGGTAACTATGTAGGTAGATATTGGCTAGCTACGGTAACTATGTAGGTAGATATTGGCTAGCTACTGTAACTATGTAGGTAGATATTGGCTAGCTACGGTAACTATGTAGGTAGATATTGGCTAGCTACGGTAACTATGTAGGTAGATATTGGCTAGCTACGGTAACTATGTAGGTAGATATTGGCTAGCTACGGTAACTATGTAGGTAGATATTGGCTAGCTACGGTAACTATGTAGGTAGATATTGGCTAGCTACGGTAACTATGTAGGTAGATATTGGCTAGCTACGGTAACTATGTAGGTAGATATTGGCTAGCTACGGTAACTATGTAGGTAGATATTGGCTAGCTACGGTAACTATGTAGGTAGATATTGGCTAGCTACGGTAACTATGTAGGTAGATATTGGCTAGCTACGGTAACTATGTAGGTTGATATTGGCTAGCTACGGTAACTATGTAGGTAGATATTGGCTAGCTACGGTAACTATGCAGGTAGATATTGGCTAGCTACGGTAACTATGCAGGTAGATATTGGCTAGCTACGGTAACTATGCAGGTAGATATTGGCTAGCTACGGTAACTATGCAGGTAGATATTGGCTAGCTACGGTAACTATGCAGGTAGATATTGGCTAGCTACGGTAACTATGTAGGTATATATTGGCTAGCTACGGTAACTATGTAGGTAGATATTGGCTAGCTACGGTAACTATGTAGGTAGATATTGGCTAGCTACGGTAACTATGTAGGTAGATATTGGCTAGCTACGGTAACTATGTAGGTAGATATTGGCTAGCTACGGTAACTATGTAGGTAGATATTGGCTAGCTACGGTAACTATGTAGGTAGATATTGGCTAGCTACGGTAACTATGTAGGTAGATATTGGCTAGCTACGGTAACTATGTAGGTAGATATTGGCTAGCTACGGTAACTATGTAGGTAGATATTGGCTAGCTACGGTAACTATGTAGGTAGATATTGGCTAGCTACGGTAACTATGTAGGTTGATATTGGCTAGCTAGTACGGTAACGCAGATATTTTGTTAACATCGTTAGACAGTGTAGCTAGTCCATTGCAGTACATTTGTATGATGGGACATTAAGTGATTATTCCAGGGAGACGTAACCATAGCAAACACAACAGATTCACGTGTCATGCCTTATTTAGGACCATTGTTACCACTCATGCTATTTGTTTTTAACAAATATCTGCACTTAAAACAGCAACCCTTCTTAAACCTTCTCTAGATAATACATAGGACATGGAAGACTGGACCACTGTCAGATGAACCCAGCAGTGGAGTCAGCATGCCACCTGTTGAATGCCCCTGAGGGAGGAAGATATGACCAGCCATAGGACAGCACCTTCTCAGTCCTACAGCAGAGACATGGCTGTACTAAACTATGTTTTTGTTCACATAAAGTAGGGTTAAACAAGCCAAATGTGTAAATATAGGTAGCACGAGTGTTTGAGAATGTATTAAAGCAACTACAGGTTTTTTCATAGTATTTTTATTTTTGCATGAACAAAATAATGTCAGAAATTGCATTAATACAACACTCATTTGTAATTTCTAAAATATGTCTGTGTTATTTAAAACAATATACTTGTATCTCAGATGTCCTTTAACACCAATGTGATTAATAAACTGTTATTGCAGAAGTAACTTCTGATCAATGTCTAAATAAGCACAACTACTCAGTATACTAAACCCTGCCATGTCCAGGTCAAGAGAAGTAGATGGTCCCTGTTGCTGCAGCTTACTTCCTTACTGTTGCTGCAGCTTACTTCCTTACTGTTGCTGCAGCTTTCTTCCTTACTGTTGCTGCAGCTTACTTCCTTACTGTTGCTGCAGCTTACTTCCTTACTGTTGATGCAGCTCACTTCCTTACTGTTGCTGCAGCTTTCTTCCTTACTGTTGCAGCAGCTCTCTTCCTTACTGTTGCTGCAGCTTACTTCTTTACTGTTGCTGCAGCTTTCTTCTTTACTTTTGCTGCAGCTTCCTTCCTTACTGTTGCTGCAGCTTACTTCCTTACTGTTGCTGCAGCTTACTTCCTTACTGTTGCTGAAGCTTCCTTCTTTACATTTGCTGCAGCTTCCTTCCTTACTGTTGCTGCAGCTTTCTTCCTTACTGTTGCTGCAGCTTACTTCCTTACTGTTGCAGCAGCTCTCTTCCTTACTGTTGCTGCAGCTTCCTTCCTTACTGTTGCTGCAGCTTTCTTCCTTACTGTTGCTGCAGCTTACTTCCTTACTGTTGCTGCAGCTTACTTCCTTACTGTTGCTGCAGCTTTCTTCCTTACTGTTGCTGCAGCTTCCTTCCTTACTGTTGCTGCAGCTTCCTTCCTTACTGTTGCTGCAGCTTTCTTCCTTACTGTTGCTGCAGCTTCCTTGCTTACTGTTGCTGCAGCTTTCTTCTTTACTGTTGCTGAAGCTTCCTTCTTTACATTTGCTGCAGCTTCCTTCCTTACTGTTGCTGCAGCTTTCTTCCTTACTGTTGCTGCAGCTTACTTCCTTACTGTTGCAGCAGCTCTCTTCCTTACTGTTGCTGCAGCTTCCTTCCTTACTGTTGCTGCAGCTTTCTTCCTTACTGTTGCTGCAGCTTACTTCCTTACTGTTGCTGCAGCTTACTTCCTTACTGTTGCTGCAGCTTTCTTCCTTACTGTTGCTGCAGCTTCCTTCCTTACTGTTGCTGCAGCTTCCTTCCTTACTGTTGCTGCAGCTTTCTTCCTTACTGTTGCTGCAGCTTCCTTGCTTACTGTTGCTGCAGCTTTCTTCCTTACTGTTGATGCAGCTTTCTTCCTTACTGTTGCTGCAGCTTCCTTCTTTACTTTTGCTGGCACTAAGCTGTACTTGGCTTGGTCAGTTTCAGGTTCTGTGTCTGTCTGCATCAACACTGGAATTGTACTCATCATTCTGGTAAAAAAGTATCCAAAAATGTTTTGTAGTTGGATACGTAATTTCCAATTTAACAATTCCAAATCCGAAAATGTTCCTGCAATGCTAAATATGTCTAAATCCAGTCAGCATTATCAAAATAAGATTCTCTTTATAACGTCATGCTAAAAACAGAAGCAAGTTGCGTCATGAGCGTAACAATAAAAATGACAAATGCTCCTGTTGCAGAAATCGGGTTTGAATCTATAGCTTAAATATGTAAAAACGGCCAGAGAGCAAACTTTCCATTCATTGTCTGGTGTATTCTAATGCAATCCAGAGTTACCCAAACTAAATGTGGATACATATCTAAACATTTTAAACCAATATAGCAAGAACAACCGTAGCTGTGATCCTTGTCTTTCAGCTGTATCGAACGCCATTTTGGCCATCAGATTGCTACTGGGTCTACTAACTGTCACTCAAACGTGCTCTTATTAACCCCGCCCACACGCCAGAAAGGGGCCAAAAGTTTTGGTCGTAAAAAAAACTTGTAATCGAAAAAAGAATAAGTGAAACTGAAAAATAATGGTTTGACTGAAATTTATTGGGGATTGGATCCAAACATCCACTTATTACGTTCAGAATTTTTTTCTTGTGTTTAAAATGTATATTTTTCCAAACAAAATTTTTTTATTCGTTTACCATTTTTTTTTACATTTGAAAAGATATTTTTCAGCCAAGATTTTTTTTTTTACGGCCAATACATTTGGCCCCAATCTGGCTCCATAGCGCATCTGTTCATTGAGCTGTAGATCCACTCGTGTTTCCACAAAAGTTTTCAAAAGCACCGTTGCTTGTAAATGTCCGGCCGTGCTTTGGTGTCTCGCTGCTGTTTTGGTTAGACAACTCAAGTTTGCAAACCCAGTGTGGCTCCAAACACCAAGTCGTCGACTGCAAATAACATGCATTCCCAGCAATACAATTTGCAGTGTTCCTCGGAGGCTTTGAGCCAAGGGTACCGCTCGTAGTTATTGAGAGTTTCGGGTAAACCCTTTCCCCGGCTGGGACAGGCTTGCTTGCTTCGGGGTTGGCCAAACTTTCCTTACGATGTCCCGCTTTTCTTGTAAAGTCTGTCTTGTAAATGAGAGTAAATCTGCAACCAAGTGAATGTCTTCTCCTCTGTCAGCCATTGTGGTTTGTAAAATTAAAAAAGCAGTATTTAATCGCTACATTAATATTTTTTATATTGTACAGATGCCGTTTGCGTTTTGCTCTGACTAGTAGTAATAGTGCGGGTTCTGACCATCCAATCAAAGGGCGTGAAAAGGCCGACGTTATTCTAAGCCTGCTAGATGGCCCCAGTGTCGCCATCTCGAAATCCGATTGGTTGATTAAATCTGATTGAGTATCTGATTGGTTAAAGAGCACCGTTACATTGCCATTCATTTTGAAGCTACAGGCGCCTGCACGATTGATTCTGAAAGCCTTAAGGCAGATTTCTTTGACGTGGCAACACATGATGGCTGAAATATGATTGGATAAAAGCTCTAAAATAAAAATACACTACTGGAAGCAGGCGACCAAGAAAAAAAGCAATGAAATTGAGAATAGACTATTGGGAATAATTTAATACACATTCACGAGAAAAATATTCGGAGTCAGTGTTTAGGCCAGCAGAGAAGGCCTTGCTTGCCACTGACAAATACTGTAGGCCAACTGCCTAATTTCCTTCTCCGCTACTAGCAAATTTAGTTCCCTTGATTGTGCCGGTTGTGCCCAGGGGACAGATCAGCTTATGTTGGACAAGAAAGGGGCCCCATTTTATTTCAACCTAGGACGTTGGGCTCTCTATTAACGCAAAAAATAATAATAATAATAATTGGATGACAGACTTGTGCTGAGAGCCAAAAATAATGCAATATTTATCGATATGTAATTTCATCCAAAATCACTGGTGAGAATCCCCCCACGCGCCTCCTGGTGCACCTCTTGGTGCACCTTCTCGTGCAGACCTAGAAAATGGGTTTCAGAGCAGGCCAGCGTGACAGAATCCTGAGCAGTGTCTCCTCACGTCCAACCTCTTATTTATCTAACCTCCAGTTAGCCCGTTGAAGAACCAGGCGGAAGAGAGACAAGACGCAGCAGCGCATTCTCAGCCTAGAAAAACACCAAAGTTCTTCAAAGTGTACCCACATGTGGGAGCCATGAAACCAGAATGCACTCCAGGGACACTGGAAGGACACAATACAAATCCACAGATAACTGTATTGTGCACTGAGTACGCCACTGTCTTTGAGTAACCTACTCACTGAACATCCTCACATGTTACCTGTAATATAATATGTATCACTGCTGAACAATTAAGGATGAACAAACATATTCACAAAAGGTGTTGATATGTGTATGAACAGAAAATAGGAGAACAAAATATGTCACAACAGCTACACATGCTAATGCATAAAATATGGTTATTATGGTAATGTCTCGTAGCCTTTCAGCTATTATATTAAAGATAACATGTGAGGATGTTTGAAGCTAATGCATATAATATGGTTATTATGGTTATGTATTGTAGCCCTCCCGCTATGTTTGAAGCTAATGCATATAATATGGTTATTATGGCTATGTATTGTAGCCCTCCCGCTATGTTTGAAGCTAATGCATATAATATGGTTATTATGGCTATGTATTGTAGCCCTCCCGCTATGTTTGAAGCTAATGCATATAATATGGTTATTATGGCTATGTTTTGTAGCCTTTCCGCTATGTTTGAAATAACTATACATTGAGAGGGGTGTTCGCAGGATCAGGTATCTTGTTAGTGGGTGACCAGATGGATGGGTCAGTGGTTCTGGAGAGTTTCCTTACAGACTGACACAATTCCTGAGGAAATACATTCTGGGTGTATTCTCAGCAGGAACACAAGCACTTGATTTTCTATTTCCATGATTAATGAACGGTCTCACTGAATACAAGAGTGCACTGTGTGAATGGTTGTGGATGTGTGTGTGTTTGTGCATGCACGTTTGTTTGTATGTATGTGAGCGTGTCCGTGTGTGTTTGTGTGTGGGTGCGGGTATGTATATATATTTAAGTGTGTATAGTTTTTATTTTCTTGCTTAAGAACAGAATCCAGGCAAGAAAAACAATGATGGGGTCAGGGGTCACGGGTAGTGTAAGGTTTAGTTAAGTTATTTACTTTTTTGGGATATGGTCATTTTAGGGTTAAGGGCCACATACAAAATATATCCACTTAGCAAGTCCCCTTAAGTATAGGTAATGTAAAAAGTCCCTGAACTGTAGGAAATTAATGTTTTTTATACTAACTAGTAACTACTACTCAGTAAACAGGTAAACAGCTATTTTCGGCATAACACATTTTCATTAATAATTACCTGAGTTTAACGTTTGCCTATTAGCTCAAATGTAAAATGATGTCTTTGCTCTTGTCTCATTTGTACTTTCAACTGGATATTATTGTTTGGCTATCTTAACCACATATGATGAATTTGCTCACTATAATTTCCAACATATGTCAAAATAGCTTACATGTGAATGTAGCTGTGCCACTTTTACTGGTGTGGAGTGCTAATAGCCTCATATCCTTTTTTTAGGTCAAACCTGGGCATCAGACCCACAGCCCTGGTATTAAAAGGTCTGTGCTCTTAACAGAAATCCTTTGTGGCAAGTCCAAACTGGCATATTGAATAAATACAACATCACAGTACTTTCTCAGTGGTGGTCTCACAATGGACAAACAACAATGCTGACCACAGAAAGAGGTGAGACGTGTTTTGCTAAATGGCAATATGTCTGATTCAAACTCACGCTGCATGTAATATAGATGATAGTGTGCTGTTTAGACCGCACACCACTATTGACATGGCCCTTTCAACCACTAGAGGTCGCCCTTACCAATATTATCAACATGGGGTACTATTATCTAATACAATGTTTTATTTTTACTCAACCATAAAGCTTTGGTGGTTTTAAACCCGTTAAAAGCATAGCTGACACACGCATGATAATGAAAATGAAAGATTTACAACTTAATATGCATTTGCTTCATCACGTGTGTTTGTATGCCGGTTAAAACATAGAGCTCATCGCTTATAGACAAACGTATGCCAAAACCCAGCCCAATATCTCTAGGGGAAAACAACAAACCAACAAAAAAATATATATTTCAGAGGAGTGACAGCCGGTTGCACTGGTGAAACAAGACAATCGATCATTATTCCAACTAAAAGCTTGGTCTGTTAGAGACGGTGTCTGCCCGCCCTCCATCGCATGCTTGGTGCATTGAGTCAGAAAGAAGAATAGAAAGTTTGTGGCGAGAGCAACAAGTGGGCGCACATCTAGTAGGCCTGCTGTATTTAGTATTATTATTATTATCCATTCATTATACGCTCAGACGGAGGACACTATTACACCATTAGGTGCATTATTCCGGACTTCTCTCTGCACATCAATGAACATGCATTTCACGACATACTGGCGTTTTGTGTGTCGTGATAACTCGAGTTAGACTGGAGAGGGGAATGCTTCGGAAAGAGGAACGTGCGCATTAAACACCCCAAAAGTTCCAGGTAAGAGGGTCTTTTTTGGGGACAGGGAAAAGGGGGAATGTTGATTTTGTCAACTGCGTGTTAACTGCTCGACTGGGAACTATTTTGAGACAAGTGCATGATTTATTTTGTACAAAATACATTGTCGGATTAGAGATTGCACATAGTATCCGGTTGATGTGGCGTCGAGGCGATATTGTAACAGGACATGTTCCGTTCTGTCATGCACTGATAATAACACGCATATTTGCCCCCCTGTGTTTTTACATGTCGTCTAGTTGTAGTGTAGGTGCGTGTGCCTGCTGTTGTTATAAAGCAGATATAAGGCACACAGCCTCGTTGAATCAGCTGTGATTTTAATGTAAAACCCGATACCGTGCCATTGCATTGCTGCTGTGACGATAGCACCGTTGGCATGCAAAGTGAACAAAGTAAAAGTCCCCCAGGTTTAATTTGAATCATTAATCTTAAACTTTTTTACAGTTTTATTTGTCTTGCGCCTCCTCGTGTAGTGTTTAATATTGAAGCTTTAGCAACTGAACAATACGTCAAGCAGCAGTTCGCTTGTCTACCACTTTCTGCATGTCTTTTATTGGTTGGGATCATAATTATAAAATAAACATTTGAATTCATTTGCCCCCGTAATGGATGACAGCATGACGTCATTACGACACCATCACTTATAACACCTTTCAACTGATTTTTAATAAACGGACAGGCTTCGGAACAAGTACGATTTTTTTTAGCATCGGCCTACTAAACTCTTTCTCTGGCCCTCTGTTTGAAGATCAGCAGTATCTAATATCTTGCCCAACCACAGCAGCTTGGGCAATCCACACCCACATTCGTCCCTTTACAAACCAGTGCAGTTTCGACCATTGCAAACAGCATACAACTGTTACGGGCAACTGAACCGTCCACGTCCTAAAATCGATGCACACAAGAAAACAGAACAGAAATAAATGACACGAATGTAAAGTTGCGTCTGTTTGAATTTATGGATGCCCAGGTGCGAGCTAGATGGATACGACTGTGTGTTTATTTGTTGCTATGTCCATTGCTATGGTTACGCCGTGTCCATTGCTATGGTTACACGGGACACATATCAGGTCTGCAGCAGATACGGGACACAGGCAGTGTGAGTGCAGATAACAGCCCAGACAGGTCACATTGGTACCTACACAGAAGTGAGTTACGGCCACACAAACGCACAGGTTTGCATGTAATATAGTGTGTGTATGGTGTGTGACTACATATATACATGTTTGCTAACCCACCCATTAGCATTTTAAAAGGCAAATTGATCATGAGAAAACTCGAATTTTTCTGCTTAAAACTGCTGCTGATTATAAGGCAGAACAAAAGGGTTTCCTTAGACTAGTTAATTATCTGGAGAATCAGGTTTTGCGCTATTAGGTTTCATGGATAACAGACATTGACAGACATTGACAGAAACTGACATTTCCTAAACTTTTGAATGGTAGGTTATGTACATAACAAGTTACTTAGCTGGACTAATTGTTTTTTGAATGGTCAAACATTTCCTAAACTTTTGAACGTTAGGATATGTACATAACAAGAAACTTAGCCTGGACAAATTCTTTTTTTAATTGTCAAACCTTTCTGTAGCAGATTTAAACTGCGATACAATAAGATAATGAATGTATAATAGGGGAGCTACGTTAAAATCTAGTCATATTTTCCCTAGATGTTTTTTTATTATCATTTTAAGTCATCTTTGTGCATATACCCAAACGGCTGCGGCTACTGTAGCAATAGTTATTAACATATTTTGCCACAATTTTAGGCAGGCTACTGTGACTTCTCCAGGAGAGCTTGTGATTGGTAAAACATGCCAAGGCATGGAAGTTTGCCTATAGTACTTAATGGAGACTCATGGATTTCCTGTCGTCAGTGAATTACGGTTCTGGATCTTTCTTAGCTGTAATCACCCTCTGATTACATGCTGTAGCATTCAGTTTGTTGTTGTTAATACTGGAACAGTGGAATTCCCAACGTATGTTGTATGTCGGGTCTTGTCAATGGCTTTGGCCAAATTCAGGTTAGCTATTTTACAATATTGTTCCTGAAAATGCATCATCTCTTTTAATTTGCTTGCTATGTTTTTGTGTATTATTTAACCATAGTGGTCCACGAAGACTAATGATGTACTTTGCTCATATATACTTTTAACCGTTACCTACATTGTATTCTGAAAATGGTGTCACAAGAGTCTTGGAAGGGAAGTAAAAGCAGTCGTGTAGAACTTGTAAATGCATCGAAATGTGTTTTGTGGCACTGGGAATAGAACTGTCAAACAGGAGAAAGTGGTGGCTAACATTCCTTACAGTGGAATTCTCTGTCTAATGAAACTCAAGAGGGTCTGTCTGCCACTCACTGCCTGGGTTTGAGTTGAAACTTCTTATGAAAGTGGTTGCGCACTGACCGCAAGGCCTACACAGACTGACCCGAAAGTGCTTGCACATTTCCCTGGGGTTAAACGTTTGGGTACAGGTAATCGTCTCATCTGAGTTCAAATTCTGCAATATGTCTGTTCCTTGCCTGTTAAATCACAAACCGCTGATCAAAACATGACCGGTTTTCATTTAGGTGTGACTTCATTTATGAATGTCAGTGTCAGAGGAATAGCATTCTGGCACCACGTCATCACCATTCTGACCCGTAGATTGCATTTTGACACCACGTCATCACCGTTCTGACCCATAGATAGCGTTCTGACACCACGTCATCACTGTTCTGACGCGTAGATAGCATTCTGACACCACGTCATCACCGCTTTGATATGTCGATAGCATTTTGGCACCACGTCATCACTGTTCTGAAATTCTGACCCGTAGATAGCATTCTGACACCACGTCATCACCGTTTTGATATGTCGATAGCATTTTGGCACCAAGTCATCACCGTTCTGACCCGTAGATATGCTGAAGAGTGCACTCCCCGTCTCAGTTTGCTCTCATCTCAATGTGACATGACAACACTAAAGACTCTGTGAACATAATAGTGGGCCTCACTGGCTCTTGTGACTAAACACCCATGACACACCAGCTGGGTACCCTGCTAGATAGGGGAGCAGTGAAACAGGGAAGGGCCAGATACCACATGGGTACTAAACACCCATGACACACCAGCTGGGTACCCTGCTAGATAGGGGAGCAGTGAAACAGGGAAGGGCCAGATACCACATGGGTACTAAACACCCATGACACACCAGCTGGGTACCCTGCTAGATAGGGGAGCAGTGAAACAGGGAAGGGCCAGATACCACATGGGTACTAAACACCCATGACACACCAGCTGGGTACCCTGCTAGATAGGGGAGGAGTGAAACAGGGAACGGCCAGATACCACACGGGTGAATCATCACTACCTCTGGGGATTCTTGTGATTTTTTTACTTCAGCTTTTCAGCGCTGCGATCTCTAAACGTTCTCCAGGTCCCTGTAGCAGCTGAGATGTTTTATTTTTGGACTGGATGAAATGTCCGGCCTATTGATCTGCGGTCTCGTTGCTTCCCATATATGCTTGGGGGTTTGCTGCGTTGTCGGCATTACCGATCTCTCCTAGATTTCTAGTTTTGAGATTTTGAGGTTAGGATTATGTGTGTTAATGTGTTAATGCTAGGTCAATATGTCACCTTGTTCACTGGCTGATATTGTGGCGGACATTGACCATGGAGTGTGCGAAATTGCAATTCTTGTAAATTTTACTAATTATATTTCTTTGCAGATTGTATCTTATTTGCTAATACACATGCCCGTGTTGTCATCTTTTTTAAACATGTCTGGAGCACATTTTTGTCTGGAGCGCATATCCAAGAATACACAACAACCCGACTGCGCAGAGATCTAATTTCAACACTTAGTTTGATTTATTATTTGGTTTATTAGATGAGGTAATTAAACGGGTAAAACAACAGTAAATGTCACTGTCTCATTGTATTGTTTCTGGAAACCTTGTGCAACCAGTGAACCAGTTTTTCCTGGTGGGTGGCGTGTGGCCTGGCTGACTCCTCCTCCTCCTCTGTGACATCACACATCTTATATCTCCCCTCAACACTGTATCCATATTTAGCTCATCGTAATCGGAGTATTGTGTGTCCTCACCTGTCCGCTGGAGACGCTGCCTGCTCTGAACACTCTCTCACTCCCTACGTACGGCGGCCTGTTTTATAGGGAATGTGGATGAAAATTGCTGCATTCAGTCGGTGTACCTCAAGTACAGTGTTTCTGATTAAATTAATGGAAGGGAGATTATAATTCACTCAGATACTATTCGGAAAATTGACTTGTCGAGTGGTATGTCGCAGGCCGCAGATACCGTCACCGACTCTGCCGACCTTTAGTAGACCTGAGAGGAAGCTCTCTTCGTGATCCTTCCCAACTTGTCCTCCTTTGGATGAGTGGAGTTCACATCTGCCCTTTTAATGATGATGTGCCTGTGTCTGGTCAGCTTCCTGTGAGCAGTGTGTTGCCTGGGCCCTATCACATCCAGATCCGCTACACTGCTGTAGGTCCTCCTGGTTAGCCTCTGTCTCCATTTCACATCGCAGCGGTACTAGCAGTGCTAGCTGTAGCTGTCGCTAGCTAATATGCTACGACCTAGCCTTCCTGTTAGCATCGCATGCATCATATTTCTTTATGAGTCATGGACTGTGGCTATCTAATGACACTTCCCTGTCCCGTTTGTAGCCAGTGTGCAGGGAACCGTAAACATGGTCATGTGTACTGTAACATCAGTAATGTTTCAACTTCTCCTAAAGGTGAGGCCTATGAGGGAATTCTCCATGGAAAGCTTTTCAGATAACTCTCTCCGTTATCGTTTCGTATTTCAAGAAGTACCCACATTTTTCAATATATATATATTCTTGTCCCCAGCTATTTAGCATTATAGTGTGGGCATGAGCGTGGCTAATTATTTCAGGAAGTGGCTACGTGTTGATAATTACTTTTTATGACTATAATTTCACGGTCAACTATACTTCATATCAGGAGTTAAGTGTTTTGAGTCGTTTCCTGTTGGGAAGTCGCCCAACGTTTAATCAAAGTGACCTTAAGACAACCCCAATAATAACAGTGTCCTTATTTGCCGATATGTGGTGTGTTTGTGTCCAAGCCTTCGTTAAATAGTATTCATTATCCTGGTACTGTTGTGAAAACTGGGGCACAGTATTGTGCAATAGGCCCTAACAGAGGAATAAAGTGTTGATATTAGACTGACATCCAGCTGGTGATAATACGATGTTAGACGGATATGTTGGACTGAAAACGGTCCAGCATACAGGTGATACGGTGTCATTCTGGACCTGGAAAAGGACATTGCATACAAATAAACGTCTCCTGTACCTCTCCCTTGTCATTAAACCCTGTCAGTCAGGTGGGTGGGCGGGTCTTACACCTGTATAATCAACGGAACACTTTTCTGGACCAATGTTTTGTTTTCACCTCAGACTGATGACAGTTTATAGAAGTGGATGCAGCTTACATGCCTGTGTGTCGGTCGTTCTGTGTGTGAATAGGCTACAGCTCTCTCCAAAGGGGAGTCTGTATGTCGGTCGTTCTGTCTGTAAATACGCTGCAGCTCTCTCTAGAGGGGAGTCTGTGTGTCGGTCGTTCTGTCTGTAAATACGCTGCAGCTCTCTCCAGAGGGGAGTCTGTGTGTCGGTCGTTTTGTGTGTGAATACGCTGCAGCTCTCTCCAGAGGGGAGCCTGCGTGTCGGTCGGTCTGTCTGTAAATACGCTGCAGCTCTGTCCAGAGGGAAGTCTGTGTGTCGGTCGGTCTGTGTGTAAATACGCTGCAGCTCTCTCCAGAGGGGAGTCTGTGTGTCGGTCGTTCTGTGTGTGAATACGCTGCAGCTCTCTCCAGAGGGGAGTCTGTGTGTCGGTCGGTCTGTCTGTAAATATGCTGCAGCTCTCTCCATAGGGGGGTCTGTGTGTCGGTCGTTCTGTGTGTGAATACGCTGCAGCTCTCTCCAGAGGGGAGTCTGTGTCGGTTGTTGTGTCTGTAAATATGCTGCAGCTCTCTCCATAGGGGAGTCTGTGTGTCGGTCGTTCTGTGTGTGAATACGCTGCAGCTCTCTCCAGAGGGGAGTCTGTGTGTCGGTTGCTGTCTGTAAATATGCTGCAGCTCTCTCCAGAGGGGAGTCTGTGTGTCGGTCGGGTCTGTGTGTAAATACGCTGCAGCTCTCTCCAGAGGGGAGTCTGTGTGTCGGTTGCTCTCTGTGTAAATACGCTGCAGCTCTCTCCAGAGGGGAGTCTGTGTCAGTTGTTGTGTCTTTAAATATGCTGCAGCTCTCTCCAGAGGGGAGTCTGTGTGTCGGTTGCTCTCTGTGTAAATACGCTGCAGCTCTCTCCAGAGGGGAGTCTGTGTCAGTTGTTGTGTCTGTAAATATGCTGCAGCTCTCTCCAGAGGGGAGTCTGTGTGTCGGTTGCTCTCTGTGTAAATACGCTGCAGCTCTCTCCAGAGGGGAGTCTGTGTCGGTTGTTGTGTCTGTAAATATGCTGCAGCTCTCTCCAGAGGGGAGTCTGTATGTCGGTCGCTCTCTGTGTAAATTAGCTGCCTCTCTCCAGAGGGGAGTCTGTAAGCCGCTAGCTGCTAGCTGGACTCCACAGGGAGGGAGTCTCATTGTGTTTTCAGACAGGGTTTGTTTACAGACAATAGATGACTAAGCCCTGTCTTTAAACCCTGACCAATCACACTCCAGGTCGGCCGGTTGTGCATATTTAGTCTTTTTTAATTGGACTCTGATCTCTAGTTGTCGTTCTGGGTGGTGTTATTGTGTTAAAGATACTTATGGAGGAAAGGTCAGCTGTGGCCCTTCTCATAGAAACATTTAGGCATCCGTCCCGCTAAAGAGTATCAGTTCGTGAGCTATTATGGGTCAGAATTTAAAGGTGATGATAAAGTTCTGAAGTTGTTTACAGCACTGTCCGGGTCTGATCAAACATATACAGACTTTTTATGTGGGTATTTAGAGGGTTACATCTAGGCTAATTGCAAATTTATTACTTCGTCACAAACGCATATTCTGTTTTAGTTAAATTCCTCTTCCCATTTGACCAGTCTTGCTGCTTGGTTACAGTATGTTTGTGGGCTCGTTGGGATAAATGTATGACTCTTAGTCGGAACAGAGTTTTTCTATGTTTATCAGAACAAAATGGTTGCTATGAGAAAGGCTTGAGTTAAGCCGACTGGCTTAATTTTCGGGGGAGAAATGTGTGGTCTCTTATGGTCCAGTGTCCAATATTCTCTCAATTTGCCACACATTTTTATTTCCTGTTGTAGAAAGCCTTCTGATGGTGGTTTGTTTTGTGGCGACTGCAGAGAAATGCTTTCCGTAACTGCTAATAAAAAAAGGTTGTGGAAACATTGGCTTTGGGCCATTTCAGGCTACGAGAATTGTCTTGAAAACTATTTTATTTCAATAGCTTTTACATGATATGTAAATATAATTTAGGGTTTACACTTGCAAGGAGATCTCGTTTCCCAAACGATCAGTTGAAAACATGGGTAGGTATCGGCTTGCATTGTCAAAATATTGCCTCTTGTTTTGGGCAACAGGGCTAGATGGTTGGCTAGCTTGTTTGTTGAGTTCATAGTGTTCTCGTTAACTGATTATTCTCACATGGATTGTAATCAATCGGAAGACTACAGAAAGTGACTGCGTTTTTATCTTCTTCCAAGCAACACCTGCTGACCCACTTTCTATATACATTTTTTTATTACTGTGTTTCGTCGACCAACTGGCTGAATTTCTTAAGTTTGACAGTCAGGGAAAGTAGCATGCTAACAGTTTGAAGAGGAAGGTTTTTAGACGTTTTTTGAAGATTGGTAGAGAGTCCAATGATCTGATCTCCAGAGTGGAGTTGTTCCACCATTGCGGGGCAAGCACAGAGAACAATTTAGACTGAGCAGATCGAGAGTTGCCCTCCCGTAGGGATGGCACTACCAAGAGGCCTGAGGTGGCAGAACGAAGTGCTCGCGTGGGTGTGTACGGCTTGATTAGAGACTGGATGTAGGAGGGGGCGGTTCACCTTACTGCTCCATAGGCTAGCACCATGGTTGTGTAGTGGAGCTAACAATGGTGCTAACAATGTAGCCGAGCTGAGCAAGTATAAATATGTACCTCGGAAGGTGACGCGAAACACCCTCAATAATTACTATATAACTATATCTGATGTATAATTAAATGTAATTATGCAAATATGCTCTCACTCATCAAATTAAAAGTATAGTAGTGTAAAAGCAGTATTTGTGTGTAGTCAGGTCACTCTTGGTACATATGCTAAATTGCTAATATGTGTTAAGCAGGGCCAATTGCAGCCTGGTCATTTCCACCAATAGGACAATGACAAAACCTTCCTGAGCACTCTGGGTAAAGTAGCTACATTTGGATTAATGTACGTGCAGTTTCAATTAGGATCTGATCCCAGCCATATTCCCCACCCCCAAGCATCCATTCTGTGCTCAAGAGCTCGTTCGCAAAACAGCTCTCAGCAAAGCCCTCAGCAATCACTGCATTTGGGCTCCGCCATCGTCAGTGTTAGGCTGTAATCAGGCTCCTTTAGATGCTCTGGGGGTTTCCTGAGTGCTCTCCTCATCGCTACGCATTCCACCAGAACTCTTCACTGCTTCAAAGTTTTAAGGAGAACCATGTTTATTTGGAAGATGCCCCGCGGGCTCCCAGTTTATTTAGTTATCGTTGTCACCGCACCGTTCCATTTAATGTATTTCCAAACGTGTGCTACGCCAGGGCTGAAGTTGAAATAAGTTTAGCATTTGTTTCCTTGTAGGTGCACTCCCCGCTGGCTAGTGGGTAGCCATTTGCCTCTACAGTGATCCATGGAGGCGAAGCATTTTACAGGCCTCTGGTTAAACTTCAACTCTATTGAACCCCGTCCTCTAGTCCAGTCCAGTCTCGTGCCTCTGCCCAGAACACATGTCTGCATGCCCCCCCCACACACACACACAGTGACACTCAAACTAAACCCAATGCTTTCACAACACCACCAACATATTTAGAAATAGCTAGTGAGGTGCTATTTCTGCCTGACTTATCTCTGTGGTAACGGGCTGTCCTGATTTTCAACAGGCTATTGGTCTAAGGACTGATTGCACAGAATTGATTTACAAGCGCCAGTGCTATTTTCATTTTGTAGACACACTTACCGGTACTAGATCTGGAACCACTCTCTGTCTTTTTCACAACAATCCCTTCCCAGCTGTAACCGTTAGATTTTCGCGTCTGATGTTCTGTTTTCTGACTCTAGTAATGGATTCAATCGGAAATCTTTCTGATTGACTTGCGTCAGGAATCTTCTAGGCTGTTTTTGTTTGTATGTCGGCATTGAGACTTCGCAAGGGAGCCGGCTGATTTGTTGAGCTTCAGGGCGGGAAGCTAAAACCACAAAGTGCGACTGCAGTGAAAGTATTATATCATTTGCAATGTGTTAAAAAGATATTCATTTTGTTACCTGGTAGTTATTGAAATCTACTAGCGTTACAATGAGTAACTCACAAAAAAATTCTGAAAGACCACGAGTATCATTGCCAAAATATATTTTTTTAGAGCAACTTTAACATTATCTTACCCCATTTGCCATTATTTTCCTGAAATTCCACATCTCTCACACTATATGGCATTTATGTTTCAGGCATTTTGCATTTATCTGTTGAGCACACACACCTGTCTTTCACTTTGCATGTTCCAGTTTCAAGAGTCTTCTGGGTTGAAAGAAATATGTTTAAAAATGCAGACTTTTTTTCAAGTATATTTTGAGAATATTAGTAGTATGTTTTTATTCCTTATGCAAACAATTTATTGAAAGTGACAAGTACATTACTATAAAAGTGCCAATAAAAGCTCAGATGCAGGCATACTGTGTTCATTGATTATCCTTGATCTGTCTAAGGAACTTTCTGTAGACCACAGGAAAGATTTGTGTTGAGGAATTCATCTTGCGAAGGTTATGAACATTGTTAAAGTACTGGATGTTCCCATGAGCTCTGTGTGCTTGATGTGTTCTCCATTTTGCATTATGGGGTGTTCAAATAACTCGTAAAGTCACTTGTAAAGTCAAATAAATGTAAAGTCTATATGTTAGAGAGTTTTCGAAAATAATGAGAGCAGGTATTTCAACCAGGGAACCCGTGTGGCCATTGAGTTAAAGCTAACATAAATGTAATGTAATGAATGGGTGAGTGTTAGCAGCTGATCTGTAATCACCTAATCCTACTTCAGTCTAATTCATGTAGCTCATCAGGATTTGTCATCAGGATTTGTCCCCTAACAGAGACCAGAGGGTTGGGGATTTGTCCCCTAATAGAGACCAGAAAGCTGGGGATTTGCCCCCTAACAGAGACCAGAGAGCTGGGGATTTGTCCCCTAACAGAGACCAGAGAGCTGGGGATTTGTCCCCTAACAGAGACCAGAGAGCTGGAGATTTGCCCCCTAACAGAGACCAGAGAGCTGGGGATTTGTCCCCTAACAGAGTCCAGAGAGCTGGTGGTTTCTCCCTTAACAGAAACCAGAGAATTTCTATCACATTGTTTCACAGTTTCTCTGTTTACTGATTACCCTTTCAGTCCATCACAACCACAGCTCAACTAACGTGAGATCCTGGGAAGGCATTAAGGCTGTGGTTGTACAGAACATCTACTCTACACAAACTGACTAACACGGACAAAACAAGCCAGGGATGTCCATGAACCGAGATAATATGTTAGTTGTGTAACAGTTTGTCAGGTAATATGTTCGTTATGTTGTGGTATCTTAGTAATATGTTAGTTGTGTTTGTCAGGTAATATGTTAGTTGTGTTTGTCAGGTAATATGTTAGTTGTGTTTGTCAGGTAATATGTTAGTTGTGTTTGTCAGGTAATATGTTAGTTGTGTTGCAGTTTGTCAGGTAATATGTTCGTTGTGTTGCAGTTTGTCAGGTAATATGTTAGTTGCGTTGCGGTTAATCAGGTAATATGTTAGTTGTGTTGCGGTTTGTCAGGTAATATGTTAGTTGTGTTGCGGTTAATCAGGTAATATGTTCGTTGTGTTGCGGTTTGTCAGGTAATATGTTAGTTGCGTTGCGGTTAATCAGGTAATATGTTAGTTGTGTTGCGGTTTGTCAGGTAATATGTTAGTTGCGTTGCGGTTAATCAGGTAATATGTTCGTTGTGTTGCAGTTTGTCATGTAATATGTTCGTTGTGTTGCAGTTTGTCAGGTAATATGTTCGTTGTGTTGCAGTTTGTCAGGTAATATGTTAGTTGTGTTGCAGTTTGTCAGGTAATATGTTCGTTGTGTTGCAGTTTGTCAGGTAATATGTTAGTTGCGTTGCGGTTAATCAGGTAATATATTAGTTGTGTTGCGGTTTGTCAGGTAATATGTTCGTTGTGTTGCAGTTTGTCAGGTAATATGTTCGTTGTGTTGCAGTTTGTCAGGTAATATGTTCGTTGTGTTGTGGTTTGTCAGGTAATATGTTAGTTGTGTTGCGGTTAATCAGGTAATATGTTAGTTGTGTTGTGGTTAGTCAGGTAATATGTTCGTTGTTTTGCAGTTTTTCAGGTAATATATTAGTTGTGTTGTGGTTAATCAGGTAATATGTTTATTGTGTTGCAGTTTGTCAGGTAATATGTTAGTTGTGTTGCAGTTTGTCAGGTAATATGTTCGTTGTGTTGCAGTTTGTCAGGTAATATGTTCGTTGTGTTGTGGTTTGTCAGGTAATATGTTCGTTGTGTTGCAGTTTGTCAAGTAATATGTTCGTTGTGTTGTGGTTTGTCAGGTAATATGTTAGTTGTGTTGCAGTTTGTCAGGTAATATGTTGGTTGTGTTGCAGTTTGTCAGGTAATATGTTAGTTGTGTTGTGGTTTGTCAGGTAATATGTTCGTTGTGTTGCAGTTTGTCAGGTAATATGTTAGTTGTGTTGCAGTTTGTCAGGTAATATGTTGGTTGTGTTGCAGTTTGTCAGGTAATATGTTCGTTGTGTTGCAGTTTGTCAGGTAATATGTTTGTTGTGTTGTGGTTTGTCAGGTAATATGTTAGTTGTGTTGTGGTTTGTCAGGTAATATGTTGGTTGTGTTGCAGTTTGTCAGGTAATATGTTCGTTGTGTTGCAGTTTGTCAGGTAATATGTTAGTTGTGTTGCAGTTTGTCAGGTAATATGTTAGTTGTGTTGCAGTTTGTCAGGTAATATGTTCGTTGTGTTGTGGTTTGTCAGGTAATATGTTGGTTGTGTTGCAGTTCGTCAGGTAATATGTTTGTTGTGTTGCATTTTGTCAGGTAATATGTTAGTTGTGTTGCAGTTTGTCAGGTAATATGTTAGTTGTGTTGCGGTTAATCAGGTAATATGTTAGTTGTGTTGTGGTTAGTCAGGTAATATGTTAGTTGTTTTGCAGTTTTTCAGGTAATATATTAGTTGTGTTGTTGTTAATCAGGTAATATGTTTATTGTGTTGCAGTTTGTCAGGTAATATGTTAGTTGTGTTGCAGTTTGTCAGGTAATATGTTAGTTGTGTTGCGGTTAATCAGGTAATATGTTCGTTGTGTTGCAGTTTGTCAGGTAATATGTTCGTTGTGTTGCAGTTTGTCAGGTAATATGTTCGTTGTGTTGCAGTTTGTCAGGTAATATGTTAGTTGTGTTGCAGTTTGTCAGGTAATATGTTGGTTGTATTGCAGTTTGTCAGGTAATATGTTCGTTGTGTTGCAGTTTGTCAGGTAATATGTTAGTTGTGTTGCGGTTAATCAGGTAATATGTTAGTTGTGTTGCGGTTAATCAGGTAATATGTTCGTTGTGTTGTGGTTTGTCAGGTAATATGTTAGTTGTGTTGTGGTTTGTCAGGTAATATGTTGGTTGTGTTGCAGTTTGTCAGGTAATATGTTAGTTGTGTTGCAGTTTGTCAGGTAATATGTTCGTTGTGTTGCAGTTTGTCAGGTAATATGTTCGTTGTGTTGCATTTTGTCTGTTAATATGTTAGTTGTGTTGCAGTTTGTCAGGTAATATGTTCGTTGTGTTGCAGTTTGTCAGGTAATATGTTCGTTGTGTTGCATTTTGTCAGGTAATATGTTAGTTGTGTTGCATTTTGTCAGGTAATATGTTAGTTGTGTTGCATTTTGTCAGGTAATATGTTAGTTGTGTTGCATTTTGTCAGGTAATATGTTAGTTGTGTTGCGGTGTAAATCATAGGCCCCATTAATCACTCAATCAATCACCCATCCATGTATCCATGTATAACCCAGCAGTAAGCCGGTCCTCTCCATTATCTTCCTGTTAACATTAGAAGTTGTTATATAGGTTAATAAGTGGTGTTTTTATGGTTGTGGTCGTCCCACGTTAACACAGCCATAATGTCATAAAACCAATGTATTTAAGATGTCTCCTCTTAATGAATCATATTTCAAACCTTAACTTGAACCCGTAACCACGCTGCCGGATGTATGACTAAAAACACAAGCATGTTTGACCCAGTTTTAATGAATCCTTTCGTTGTGTCAGATTTGAGTTGGTGATTTTGCAATCTAGTGAAAGTCAGTCAGTCAGTAAGAAGGGCTGTTGTGGCCGTCAGTCCTTCTGTCCCCCTGTCTGTCAGTCTGTCCCCCTGTCCTTCTGTCCCCCCTGTCCTGCTGTCCCCTGTCTGTCTATATGTCCCTCTGTCTGTCCCCCTGTCTGTCAGTCTGTCCCCCAGTCTGTCCCCCTGTCTGTCTGTATGTCCCTCTGTCTGTCCCCCTGACTGTCTGTCCCCCCTCTGTCAGTCTGTCCCCCAGTCTGTCCCCCTGTCTGTCCCCCTGACTGTCTGTCCCCCTGACTGTCTGTCCCCCTGTCTGTCAGTCTGTCCCCCTGTCTGTCAGTCTGTCCCCCTGTCTGTCAGTCAGTCTGTCCCCCTGTCTGTCAGTCTGTCCCACTGTCTGTCAGTCTGTCTCCCTGTCTGTCTGTCCCCCTGTCTGTCAGTCTGTCCCCCTGTCTGTCAGTCTGTCCCCCTGTCTGTCAGTCTGTCCCTCTGTCAGTCTCTCCCCCTGTCTGTCAGTCTGTCCCCCTGTCTGTCTGTCTGTCCCCTTGTCTGTCAGTCTGTCCCTCTATCAGTCTCTCCCCCTGTCTGTCAGTCTGTCCCCCTGTCTGTCAGTCTGTCCCCTTGTCTGTCAGTCTGTCCCTCTGTCAGTCTCTCCCCCTGTCTGTCAGTCTGTCCCCCTGTCTGTCAGTCTGTCCCTCTGTCAGTCTGTCCCCCTGTCAGTCTGTCCCCCTGTCTGTCAGTCTGTCCCTCTGTCAGTCTCTCCCCCTGTCTGTCAGTCTGTCCCCCTGTCTGTCTGTCTGTCCCCCTGTCAGTCTGTCCGTCTGTCTGTCTGTCTGTCTGTCACTCTGACTGTCTGCCCCCTTAACTGCAAGGCCTTAGGTCATCACAATGACATCAGTGGGTATAATTAGAGGCAGCTGATTATCCCGCCATCCCTTTTGTGTGTTCGACTCCAACAGTAGCTCATTTACAGAGGAAAGAGTGTCCCAGGGAATAGGATGCATGACCTGCCATATGATGGAGACCCCATCACTCCAACAGTAGCTCATTTACAGAGGAAAGAGTGTCCCAGGGAATAGGGTGCATGACCTGCCATATGATGGAGACCCCATCACTCCAACAGTAGCTCATTTACAGAGGAAAGAGTGTCCCAGGGAATAGGGTGCATGACCTGCCATATGATGGAGACCCCATCACTCCAACAGTAGCTCATTTACAGAGGAAAGAGTGTCCCAGGGAATAGGGTGCATGACCTGCCATATGATGGAGACCCCATCACTCCAACAGTAGCTCATTTACAGAGGAAAGAGTGTCCCAGGGAATAGGGTGCATGACCTGCCATATGATGGAGACCCCATCACTCCAACAGTAGCTCATTTACAGAGGAAAGAGTGTCCCAGGGAATAGGGTGCATGACCTGCCATATGATGGAGACCCCATCACTCCAACAGTAGCTCATTTACAGAGGAAAGAGTGTCCCAGGGAATAGGGTGCATGACCTGCCATATGATGGAGACCCCATCACTCCAACAGTAGCTCATTTACAGAGGAAAGAGTGTCCCAGGGAATAGGGTGCATGACCTGCCATATGATGGAGACCCCATCACTCCAACAGTAGCTCATTTACAGAGGAAAGAGTGTCCCAGGGAATAGGGTGCATGACCTGCCATATGATGGAGACCCCATCACTCCAACAGTAGCTCATTTACAGAGGAAAGAGTGTCCCAGGGAATAGGGTGCATGACCTGCCATATGATGGAGACCCCATCACTCCAACAGTAGCTCATTTACAGAGGAAAGAGTGTCCCAGGGAATAGGGTGCATGACCTGCCATATGATGGAGACCCCATCACTCCAACAGTAGCTCATTTACAGAGGAAAGAGTGTCCCAGGGAATAGGGTGCATGACCTGCCATATGATGGAGACCCCATCACTCCAACAGTAGCTCATTTACAGAGGAAAGAGTGTCCCAGGGAATAGGGTGCATGACCTGCCATATGATGGAGACCCCATCACTCCAACAGTAGCTCATTTACAGAGGAAAGAGTGTCCCAGGAATAGGGTGCATGACCTGCCATATGATGGAGACCCCATCACTCCAACAGTAGCTCATTTTGCCATATGATGGAGACCCCATCACTCCAACAGTAGCTCATTTACAGAGGAAAGAGTGTCCCAGAGAATAGGATGCATGACCTGCCATATGATGGAGACCCCATCACTCCAACAGTAGCTCATTTACAGAGGAAAGAGTGTCCCAGGGAATAGGGTGCATGACCTGCCATATGATGGAGAACCCATCACTCCAACAGTAGCTCATTTACAGAGGAAAGAGTGTCCCAGGGAATAGGGTGCATGACCTGCCATATGATGGAGACCCCATCACTCCATATCCATGACGCATATTCCTGCCGTAGTCCGACTCTGGATCACTGCATCCTGTCCCAACTCCCTCTGGAATAACGGTCTTTTTGTGGGCTTTCTGGGGTTTTGGAGCACGCCAACTGTACAGGTCGAGTTTCAGCAGTGCCATCAGAGCCAGCCAAGTCACGCAAACAGCATCCCCCACCTCCCGGGCATTTTTAATGCCTTTAGACGTGGATATGGTTTCATAAACCACAGGCATACTGCTGACTATGCAGTCCACTGAGGCTGTCGCTCGTCTGGCCCATCCTGGAGTGGGTGGCTTCTTTAGGGAACCACTTTTGTTTGTTTTAGCATTTATTTTCCTTCGTCATTGGCAATCTCTCTTCTGTACAGCGGCACATGGTTACGTTCTTGTCATTGCTTTCCTTTCTCTCACAGACTACCACTGACGACCACTGTCCTGCTGCGGACACAGACTCAGCTGGTTGTAATCAATACATTGCTGATCAGTGTGTGTGTGTGTGTGGGTGTGTGTGCGTGCGTGCGTGCGTGCGTGTGTGTGTGTGTGTGTGTGCAGCCAAGTAGTCTGGTCTCTGTCTGGGGAAAACAACGTTACTCATGCTGGAACTGATTTTAGGACTGATGTTAGGACTGATCTTAGGACTGATGTTAGGACTGATGTTAGGACTGATGTTAGGACTGGCACTCTATGTGAACACTTTGACACAAGCGTGCGAAATCAGGACAACATTTAAATGTGTCTAATATATAAACATCTATTCTCAATTTAATGGAGTAATTATCCAGCCAGCTGAGCCTGTCGTTGGTGTGCCAAAATATGATCTCCACTTAGAATTAGGCTCAGAATTTACAGTTGACTCAACTGCTTAAAGGAGTCCAGTTCCACCACATCGTTCGAAAAGCCTGCAATAATTAGACCTTAATCATCAACATGTCACATTATGCCGATGTAGTGTGGACTGAGTCAGGTGCTGAGCTTGAAACTCGTTTGTGGTATTTGTTCAACTTAAAACATGTACGACACAACGAACGAAAAGCATGAACTGTGAATTAAACACTGAGCATAGATGGCGACTTACTGCTGTAATTATTTCAACGCAGACCCGAACGCCAAACCAAAAGGATAACAGGAAGTGTACCCGACTAAATACCCTGCGTGAAACCTAGCGTTCACCACTTGGGACCTAATTCACCACTCGTGACACAACAATATCAAAACAAAAATGATAGTGTGACATTTAGCTGCTAAGCTGTCTAGCTATGGCGTTTTGTTGGCAGAATTTAAGACTGGGGCAACTGGCCTTATATAGTGGGACTGAGGCTGGAGTGACTGGCCTTATATAGTGGGACTGAGGCTGGAGTGACTGGCCTTATAGAGTGGGACTGAGGCTGGGGTGACTGGCCTTATATAGTGGGACTGAGGCTGGAGTGACTGGCCTTATAGAGTGGGACTGAGGCTGGAGTGACTGGCCTTATATAGTGAGACTGAGGCTGGAGTGACTGGCCTTATATAGTGGGACTGAGGCTGGAGTGACTGGCCTTATATAGTGGGACTGAGGCTGTAGTGACTGGCCTTATATAGTGGGACTGAGGCTGGAGTGACTGGCCTTATAGAGTGGGACTGAGGCTGGAGTGACTGGCCTTATAGAGTGGGACTGAGGCTGGAGTGACTGGCCTTATAGAGTGGGACTGAGGCCGGAGTGACTGGCCTTATAGAGTGGGACTGAGGCTGGAGTGACTGGCCTTATAGAGTGGGACTGAGGCTGGAGTGACTGGCCTTATAGAGTGGGACTGAGGCTGGAGTGACTGGCCTTATAGAGTGGGACTGAGGCTGGAGTGACTGGCCTTATAGAGTGGGGGTTGGAACAAGTTACAGTCAGGGGGTTTTAAGCGGAATTATAACTGTTAGCGTGATCCTCTGACCGGCACCTACGAGACTGCAGTTCTTAAACCCGAACCCCCCCCAATACGTTTTCCTTTTTGTCGGTTTGTTCTTGGTACACCATGTGCCATGGGATTTAGTAATCAGATTGGCACTTTGAATCACCCCCTGCTGATTAGGAAACAATAGTGGGGGGTGGATTAACATCTTAAACTGACAGAAGGGGTACCAGATCAGAACGGGGAGGCTTCTCCACTATGCTGATTTCAGTAGCCTTTAAAATAATGCCTGAATGTTTTAACACATTCTGACGAAACGATCCAAAATATAGACTGTCAGCGACTGGTGTTGTTGTTCTGGGCTGTGTAAAGCCTAGTGTGTAGACATTATGTGTAGACATTATGTGTGGGCCTAGTGTGTGGACAATAGTGTGTGGATATAGTGTGTGGATCTAGTGTGTGGATCTGGTATGTAGACATAGTGTGGGGACATAGTGTGAGGATCTAGTATGTAGACATATTGTGTGGATATAGTGTGTGGCTCTAGTATGTAGACATAGTGTGGGGACATAGTGTGTGGATCTAGTATGTAGACATTATGTGTGGACAATAGTGTGTGGATATAGTATGTAGACATAATGTGGGGACATAGTGTGTGGATCTAGTGTGTGGTTCTAGTGTGTGGATCTAGTATGTAGACATAGTGTGGGGACATAGTGTCTGGATCTAGTATCTAGACATATTGTATGGATATAGTGTGTGGAAATAGTATGTGGATCTAGTGTGTGGATCTAGTGGGTGGATATAGTATGTGGATCTAGTGTGTGGATCTAGTGGGTGGATATAGTATGTGGATCTAGTGTGTGGATCTAGTGTGTGGATAATAGTGTGTGGATATAGTGTGTGGATCTAGTGTGTGGATCTAGTGTGTGGATAATAGTGTGTGGATATAGTGTGTGGATATAGTGTGTGGATATAGTGTGTGGATCTAGTGTGTGGACATAGTGTGTGGATAATAGTTTGTGGATATAGTGTGTGGTTCTAGTGTGTGGTTCTAGTGTGTGGATATAGTGTGTGGATATAGTGTGTGGATATAGTGTGTGGATCTAGTGTGTGGTTCTAGTGTGTGGATAATAGTGTGTGGATATAGTGTGTGGATATAGTGTGTGGATATAGTGTGTGGATCTAGTGTGTGGATCTAGTGTGTGGATAATAGTTTGTGGATCTAGTGTGTGGATCTAGTGTATGGACATAGTGTGTGGATCTAGAATGTAGACATAGTGTGTGGATCTAGTGTGTGGATCTAGTGTATGGACATAGTGTGTGGACATAGTGCGTGGATCTAGAATGTAGACATAGTGTGTGGATCTAGTGTGTGGATCTAGTGTGTGGGTCTAGTGTGTAGATCTAGTGTGTGGATCTAGTGTGTGGATCTAGTGTGTAGATCTAGTGTGTGGATCTAGTGTGTGGATCTAGTGTGTGGACATAGTGTGTGGATCTAGTGTGTGGATCTAGTGTGTGGATCTAGTGTGTGGACATAGTGTGTGGATCTAGTGTGTGGTTCTAGTGTATGGACATAGTGTGTGGACATAGTGTGTGGATCTAGAATGTAGACATAGTGTGTGGACATAGTGCGTGGATCTAGAATGTAGACATAGTGTGTGGACATAGTGTGTGGATCTAGAATGTAGACATAGTGTGTGGACATAGTAAGTGGATCTAGAATGTAGACATAGTGTGTGGATCTAGTGTGTGGATCTAGTGTGTGAATCTAGTGTGTGGTTCTAGTGTGTAGATCTAGTGTGTGGATCTAGTGTGTGGATCTAGTGTGTGGACATAGTGTGTGGATCTAGTGTGTGGTTCTAGTGTGTGGATCTAGTGCGTGGTTCTAGTGTGTGGACATAGTGTGTGGATCTAGTGAGTGGTTCTAGTGTGTGGATCTAGTATGTAGACATAGTGTGTGGATCTATTGTGTGGTTCTAGTGTGTGGATCTAGTGCGTGGTTCTAGTGTGTGGACATAGTGTGTGGATCTAGTGTGTGGTTCTAGTGTGTGGATCTAGTGTGTGGTTCTAGTGTGTGGACATAGTGTGTGGATCTAGTGTGTGGTTCTAGTGTGTGGATCTAGTATGTAGACATAGTGTGTGGATCTATTGTGTGGTTCTAGTGTGTGGATCTAGTGCGTGGTTCTAGTGTGTGGACATAGTGTGTGGATCTAGTGTGTGGTTCTAGTGTGTGGATCTAGTGTGTGGTTCTAGTGTGTGGACATAGTGTGTGGATCTAGTGTGTGGTTCTAGTGTGTGGATCTAGTATGTAGACATAGTGTGTGGATCTAGTGTGTGGTTCTAGTGTGTGGATCTAGTGTGTGGTTCTAGTGTGTGGTTCTAGTGTGTGGATCTAGTGTGTGGTTCTAGTGTGTGGACATAGTGTGTGGATCTAGTGTGTGGTTCTAGTGTGTGGATCTAGTGTGTGGTTCTAGTGTGTGGTTCTAGTGTGTGGGCATAGTGTGTGGATCTAGTGTGTGGACATAGTGTGTGGATCTAATGTGTGGTTCTAGTGTGTGGTTCTAGTGTGTGGACATAGTGTGTGGATCTAGTGTGTGGACATAGTGTGTGGATCTAATGTGTGGTTCTAGTGTGTGGTTCTAGTGTGTGGACATAGTGTGTGGTTCTAGTGTGTGGACATAGTGTGTGGATAGCAGAGGTTTTCATGCGTGTATTAAGTTGGTTTGTGCTATTGCCCATATTACAGGTGGGTATCACACTTGTAATACTACACACAGTGAGATTCAACAGCATGTCATGGGCACACACACACACACACACACACACACACACACACACCTGCACACACACACACACACACACACACACACCTGCACACACACACACACACACCTGCACACACACACACACACACACACACACACCTGCACACACACACACACACACACACCACCTGCACACACCTGCACACACACACACACACATACACACACACACCTGCACACACCTGCACACACACACACACACACACACACACACACACACACACACACACACACACACACACACCTGCACAAACTCATGCCTCCTCTGTCCTCTCAACGATGAAATGAGGTGTGTGTCTCAGTGTGAAATGACGCATCGGTCAGATACATATCTGGTGCAAGTTCAAAGAAAGTTTAAAGCTACGTAATAGAATCAACGTAGAAAACAAGTAGCCTCTGTTTTGAGACACAGGAAGCGGCGTCTATGTTTAGAGACATGACGCTACTGTTGCTTTAAAAGTGATGCAGCATGCTGTGTCCAGTAGCCCGGCATGTGAGCCTGTCCAGATCTACGGGTTTCTACTTGCCATGCACAGTCACATGGTCGCGATGAATGGCCAGGCTCGTGCCAGCCAGGTCTGTTAAGCCTCTCTGTTCACCCCTCAATGGAGACACTTCCTGTTGCCGATGAGAGGAGCCACATCAGAAGGACCCGTGGTCGTGCCATCATTCTCGTCACCACGTGACCTGCTGAGATGACGCCCACGATTTTGCACGTGTTCCTTTAATAATTCAAGCCCATAATAAACTGATACTGCAAACACAACGGCTCAAAAGAGTCCTAGCTACACCACATCTTCAGTCAGCACAGGAAATACTAAACTAGTTAACCATAATCACCAACAACAAAACGTCCAAACCACAGGAATGGTTTCGCAGTCTCTCTGTCTCTCTCTCTCTCTCTCTCTCTCTCTCTCTCTCTCTCTCTCTCCCTCTCTCCCTCTCTCTCTCTCTCTCTCTCTCTCTCTCTCTCTCTCTCTCTCTGTCTCTCTCTCTCTCTCCCTCTCTCCCTCTCTCTCTCTCTCTCTCTCTCTCCGTCTGCGGGATTCTAATCCTTGGTTTAGCAAAAAAAAGGGACAACCGGCTAAGGTGCTGTAAAGTTACAGGAACTTTACTGTAAACACACATTCGTGTGTAAAACGCCTCATCTGAACCCAAGCCCGGGGTGGCTGCCACCGGAACGTCTAACAGGCCGTCAGGTTGCTGGTCTGTTTTGCGTGGGCCAATAGAAAGACGGGATAACGTGAGACTGCCTGACACACTGTACACCCTGTTTCTGGTTTCACTACATTAACTGTGGTCTGTTCTCCCTTCTCCCCGCAGTGTCCAGTGTCATGAAACTAAATCCACAGCAAGCTCCGCTTTACGTAAGTACACTACTTTCATCTAACCTCCAACCTCGCGTTTTGGCGGTGCGTCTGGAAAACACATTGCCGGCGTCTCGCGGTCGTCACACTCTGCTCTCTCTCTCTCGCTTGTATGAGTTTTGGTGGCACGCAGTGTTTTCATTAACGCGACCCGAGAGGAAAAGAAAGAAACGTGGTCATTGTATAGATGGTCCCTAGGATGTGTGTGTACCTGACATCAGGTCGAGGGAGTGATTGATGGGGACGGTGTGTGTGTTCCCTCTACTGTGACTGTACAGGCCAGTGGGGCGTGCTTTAGGACTGATCTAGGTAATTGAAGCCAGTGTGTGTTCCACTACTGTGACTGTACAGGCCAGTGGGGCGGGGCTTTAGGACTGATCTAGGTAATTGAAGCATGTGTGTGTTCCCACTACTGTGACTGTACAGGCCAGTGGGGCGGGCTTAAGGACTGATCTAGGTAATTGAAGCCAGTGTGTGTTCCCTCTACTGCAACTGTACAGGCCAGTGGGGCGTGCTTTAGGACTGATCTAGGTAATTGCATGTTTGTGCGTCCGTCTATTCAGCCTGTTCTGTGTAAGACCCGAACGATCTGGTCTGACTGAGTGTCCGTCTATTCAACCTGTTCTGTGTAAGACCCGAACGATCTGGTCTCACTGAGTGTCTGTCTATTCAGCCTGTTCTGTGTAAGACCCGAACGATCTGGTCTGACTGAGTGTCCGTCTATTCAACCTGTTCTGTGTAAGACCCGAACGATCTGGTCTGACTGAGTGTCTGTCTATTCAGCCTGTTCTGTGTAAGACCCGAACGATCTGGTCTGACTGAGTGTCCGTCTATTCAACCTGTTCTGTGTAAGACCCGAACGATCTGGTCTGACTGAGTGTCTGTCTATTCAGCCTGTTCTGTGTAAGACCCGAACGATCTGGTCTGACTGAGTGTCCGTCTATTCAGCCTGTTCTGGTGAATTCTATGTTACTAATATGAATCCTGTGTTACTAATATGAATCCTGTGTTACTAATATGAATCCTGTGTTACTAATATGAATCCCGTGTTACTAATATATGAATCCTGTGTTACTAATATGAATCCTGTGTTACTAATATATGACTCCTGTGTTACTAATATGAATCCTGTGTTACTAATATGAATCCCGTGTTACTAATATATGAATCCTGTGTTACTAATATGAATCCTGTGTTACTAATATATGAATCCTGTGTTACTAATATATGAATCCCGTGTTACTAATATATGAATCCTGTGTTACTAATATATGACTCCTGTGTTACTAATATGAATCCTGTGTTACTAATATGAATCCCGTGTTACTAATATATGAATCCTGTGTTACTAATATGAATCCTGTGTTACTAATATATGAATCCTGTGTTACTAATATATGACTCCTGTGTTACTAATATGAATCCTGTGTTACTAATATGAATCCCGTGTTACTAATATATGAATCCTGTGTTACTAATATGAATCCTGTGTTACTAATATGACTCCTGTGTTACTAATATGAATCCTGTGTTACTAATATGAATCCCGTGTTACTAATATATGAATCCTGTGTTACTAATATGAATCCTGTGTTACTGATATGAATCCTGTGTTACTAATATGAATCCCGTGTTACTAATATATGAATCCTGTGTTACTAATATATGACTCCTGTGTTACTAATATGAATCCTGTGTTACTAATATGAATCCCGTGTTACTAATATATGAATCCTGTGTTACTAATATATGACTCCTGTGTTACTAATATGAATCCTGTGTTACTAATATGAATCCCGTGTTACTAATATATGAATCCTGTGTTACTAATATGAATCCTGTGTTACTAATATAAATCCCGTGTTACTAATATATGAATCCTGTGTTACTAATATATGAATCCTGTGTTACTAATATATGAATCCTGTGTTACTGATATGAATCCTGTGTTACTAATATGAATCCTGTGTTACTAATATATGAATCCTGTGTTACTAATATATGAATCCTGTGTTACTAATATATGAATCCTGTGTTACTAATATATGAATCCTGTGTTACTAATATATTAATCCTGTGTTACTAATATATGAATCCTGTGTTACTAATATATGAATCCTGTGTTACTAATATATGAATCCTGTGTTACTAATATATTAATCCTGTGTTACTAATATGAATCCTGTGTTACTAATATATGAATCCTGTGTTACTAATATAAATCCTGTGTGTTACTAATATTAATCATGTGTTACTAATATGAATCCTGTGTTACTAATATGAATCCTGTGTTACTAATATGAATCCTTTGTGTTACTAATATGAATCCTGTGTTACTAATATGAATCCTGTGTTACTAATATGAATCTTGTGTTGCTAATATGAATCCTGTGTTAGCATTGTGAATCCTGTGTTACCAATGGGAGGCCTGTGTGTAAATGAAAAGCAACTGTGGCCTATTCTTGTGTGGCATGTGTTCGCTGTAGAGGCCCGTGGCTGTGTGTGTCTGTAGGCGGGGCATTGGATGGGACCCTGGTTTCCTGGTTGCCATTTGGATCCCGGAGCAGAGCTCTCAGAGCGGCTGTGGAGTGGAAGGGGGTAGCAGAACGAAGAAGAGGGGGTTGTTGCTATGTGATGCAGCGCCCAGAGGTGTCGGATTTCAGAGAGCAGCTACACGTCGCAGAAGAGGATCAGCTGGGCTCAGTTGGTGCTCAGCGCACACGGGGGCCTGAACTCTACCCCCCCCCCCTAACAGATCCCACTGAGCATGCTCAGTACGCAAACAGGAAACGGTGTCTCCAGCCAGTGTAAAATTGACGGCTACATCACATTTAATTGTACATGGAATGCCATGATATTAGCATTTTTACTCACAAAAACAATACGTATAACTTCACATATGTACATTAAGTCTCATGTCTGTGTGTCTGACAGCCAGGCATTATAGAAACAGGACATACGATGGGGTTTGGGAAGGAGACGTCGTTGTACAGTATATTTAATGGGGTGTTAAGAATACGGAACTGAGGAGATGATCCCAGGCCCATTATTCACTATCAGACACAACATCGGCTATTCAAACTGTCATTTTATAAATAAACTCAAGGACATTCCCCTGCTGCTTAGACATGTAAATTAAATGAATGAGCAAAAATTTTAATGCAAATCATGTGAATTGTTTTTGGAACATTAGCCTCTGATACTGTGTAACTTCGTTTTCAACTGAAATGGATTCTTTAAAAACATGAACTTTGTCATGAAATCATGATATGATTATGGTACGTTCCTGTTATTAATACTCACAAACCGCTACTGGGAAATGGATGTAAAAATCTCCCCAAATGTTCTGTTGACACAATACCAAAAAACTAAAAATAAAGACAGCCTTCAAGACTGTCAGACATTGCTTTCAATCTATTTACACCAGAATATACGTCATTGTGGATCATCGACATACAGGATTATTCCAGTATTCGTCTGGACTCGGGAACATCTTTAAACATTAGTTTAAACATTAGTTTAGACATTAGTTTAGACATTATTTTATTTTATGTTTATTACCAGTGGAATGGTGACTTTTTTGTTTTGTAACCAACCAGTGTCTTCTTAGAAACTTTTCAGTCAGACTGTTCTATGGGAATGCTATTTGACCATATGTCAATAAACTGCACTGCTAGTGGGAAGACTGTAGATGAAGCCTGTAGCATGCTTCCAGACAGGATATATGGCATCTTTGATAGTTAACCTTCAAAATGTAACCCAAGTTTGCCTTAAAATGTCATTCTCCCATAATTAAACGGCATGTCTGGTTTTACATTAGCTGGGAATGTTGTTTGAAATGTTGGTTTTCAACCTACTGCATGACATTTGGCAGGCTACACTATTAGCATGCTAACCCTAATTTGGATAGCTAGAATAGTTAGCATATTTAGACAATTGGTAGCTGGTTGAAGTAACTGTTAAGTGTATTTACTGGTGAACATGACATATCATGGATGCCATTTCTAACAGAGATTTAAATTGTTTGAAAGTGAGTAGCTACCCCTGACTGCCCTGGCTTCAGTAAGAACAGATTGCTTCTGTACCCCGTGCTTCATCACACAGAAATTCAGTGGAAAACATTTTTCATTTTTCATTGCTTGCGTACCAATTAACCTTTGATCCTGGCGAGGTTTTTTAAAAAAACAGATTGTTTGCTAGTTCTCTTTGAGAGAGAGCACATTGTCCCTCAACTTGAGTTTCCACAAAGTTGTACCCAAGTAGGTGACAATCGTTGATCCCGGTTATGCAAAACGCCAGGGAGCCAGAATATCAAGTGACCCTAGAGATTTTTGTCTATGATATGTTATGATATTATTATTTAAATTATGATATGTTTTGAACCATGTGTCTGTTATTTTGTTTTGTCACTGCACATAACTTTAATGTGATGGTCTATAGTCATATATCATAGATAAATCATAGATCATGTCATAGATTATAGATAGATCATAGATAAATCATAGATCATGTCATAGATTATAGATAGATCATAGATAAATCATAGATCATGTCATAGATTATAGATAGATCATAGATAAATCATAGATCATGTCATAGATTATATATAGATCATAGATAAATCATAGATCATGTCATAGATTATAGATAGATCATAGATAAATCATAGATCATGTCATAGATTATAGATAGATCATAGATAAATCATAGGTAGATTATAGATCATAGATTATAGATAGATCATAGATTATAGTCATAGATTATAGATAGATCATAGATCATAGTCATTGATTATAGATAGATCATAGGTAGATTATAGATCATAGAAAAATCATAGGTCATAGTCATAGATTATAGATAGATCATAGATAGATCAGAGTCATAGGCTGTCGCCTTCATCTCTTCAGTGGCTAATGGAGACCCTAATGAAGGCCATATAACTGTGTAAATACATTGTTGACAAGCTTAAATGGTTTAACTCCTCTGGTTACAGAATCAAACGTGGTTACATTTGGTTACATGTATCCAGTACAGGAATATTTCTTGCACTGCTAATATGGGTAAGCACTTTTAACCTGGTTTGGCTGGAAGGCAGAACTTCTGACTGTGGCCAACCAGGACACTAACAGATCTGCACTTGCTTTTCTTAAGGGCATTTCTAAACAATAACACAGCAAAAGCCTACAATCATTTTATCTCCTCGTACTCAAGTAGCCCCGCCTAACAGGACACATTAGAAGTGAGGTGATGCGAGAAGAGTTGATATGCTTTGAAACACATGGCTGGTTCGGCTTCACTGCCCCACCCAGAGGGCTGCAGCAGCACTAAGTGAAGCGTGTCGGTTCCCCCGTCTCTCCCTGATGTCACACCGTTGACTCTTAGCGCAGACTGGGCGTCCTGGTTCGATGGTCCCCTAGGGTTGGGCGATGTGATAGAAACAAGAATGTAACATGGTCCCCTGGTACTGGGTGATGTGATCACATGACCAAGAATGTAACATGGTCTCCTGGTATAGGGTGATGTGATCACATGACCAAGAATGTAACATGGTCTCCTGGTATAGGGTGATGTGATCACATGACCAAGAATGTAACATGGTCTCCTGGTATAGGGTGATGTGATCACATGACCAAGAATGTAACATGGTCCCCTGGTATTGGGCGATGTGATCACATGACCAAGAATGTAACATGGTCCCCTGGTATTGGGCGATGTGATCACATGACCAAGAATGAAACATGGTCTCCTGGTATAGGGTGATGTGATCACATGACCAAGAATGTAACATGGTCTCCTGGTATAGGGTGATGTGATCACATGAACAAGAATGTAACATGGTCTCCTGGTATATGGTGATGTGATCACATGACTGACTCATTCACATGTTTCAGTCCGAAATACTAAATATTTAAGGGCAGTAATATCGTTCTAGGAGTTATTTCTGCTAGTTGAGGTGTATTCTGGCATGTTCCGGGCTGTGATGCTATGGCGACCGGGACAGCCAAGAGCAGGGGATTGGTTAACAACATTGTTAGTTAATTAGTCCCTTGTCTGGCTCTCCGGTAATTAGATTTAATTATTGGGAGTCAGACATGTAAGAACACCATACGTTATTTTTCTCGTGATCCTAAAGTTAAAGTATGGAAGGCGACAATCTATAGTTTATAATGAGGGGAGATGTTTTAATTTGAAAATCTTTTATCTTGAAAATGCAATGTGTATTCTGTATATCAGGTAACATCCTAGAATGTATTTGCCAAATGAAGGAGATTTTAATGGTTGCTTTTTCGGGGGGGCTTTGTAATTATATAATTGCACATCCTTCAACAGAAATGATGTTTATAATCGGCTTCCTGTTTATGTGTTAACAAATTATTCAAACAAAAAAAAGGGTGTTGCAGGCAGTTGGGAGTTTAAATTTCTTTCCTCTGGGTTTATTTCCAGTCAGCAGTTAGACCTTCAGCTGATGGAGATCTCTGGAACAACATCAGAAACGACACAAGAATGCCTAACTATTTACCTGTCTAGAGGCAATCGAATCAAGCTCTAAAAGTACAGCAGTGGAATAGTTGGAACTTTAGCGAAACGGATGGAACCTTAACCTGGTAAACTTAACGGAATGGTTGGAATCTTGGTGGAATGGTTGGAATCTAAGTTAAATGGTTGAAAAAAACATAATGGAATGGTTGGAACCTCAACAGAATGGTTGGAACCTTTTGCCGAATGAGTGTAACCTTTGTGCTGTGAACATGATCTATATCAAACTTCAAAAAATTGAACCCATCGGGTTTACAAATAAGTTAACAGCATTTTCCAAACCTCAACCGAGTCGTCTGCTTTCTCATGGGTTTGTTAAGTTATCTGGATCATCTGGCTCTATGTGTCTCTATGTCACCACCTGTTGTCCATATTGGGTTTTTTGAAGTCATGGCTCAAGAACCAGTTTAGCATTAGCATGCTCATGCCAGTGGCAGGCTCTGACCACCGCTGCGTTTGATCGCTTGAATGAGGGCGCCATTTGTCCTCAGATTCTCTGAGATTGACTTCATATGATGATGGCCAAACTGACCACTGATATTCCCATGTTACTCTCCATCCGTTATATACCTCAATGTCACTGGATTCCAGTCTGAAACATTTTTATTTCCTCTTATGTAATAGAAATCCCTTTGGCGCATTTGACCGAGACACGTTTTTATTTGATTTGGCTACTTTCTCCGACTAGAATGTGTTCAGGCGAGCATCTAGATGGACTCGGTCCTCGTGTCTAGGTTCTTCTCATGTATAGGTTCTCATGTCTAGGTTCTCCGTTATGGCGGCCTGTTGTCAACGGTTGGGCTCAAAGCCAGTTGGTCAAGGGCTGTGGTCCAGATCAGTCACGAGCCAAACATTGGATATACCAGGGGCAGAGAAAGTGGATGTTGGGGTGGAAATGTACATCATTCCATCTTATTGAATTCTTCTGAGACGTTCATGTACAAAGTATCTGCAGCAATCAGAGCAAAGCGATAACGTTTCTTACCTGTGATTGTATGACCGGAGCTTTTGATAACATTACTCACCTGTGACTGTATGACCAGGGCTTTTGATAACGTTACTCACCTGTGACTGTATGACCAGGGCTTTTGATAACGTTACTCACCTGTGACTGTATGACCAGGGCTTTTGATAACATTACTCACCTGTGACTGTATGACCAGGGCTTTTGATAACATTACTCACCTGTGACTGTATGACCAGGGCTTTTGATAACATTACTCACCTGTGACTGTATGACCAGGGCTTTTGATAACATTACTCACCTGTGACTGTATGACCAGGGCTTTTGATAACATTACTCACCTGTGACTGTATGACCAGGGCTTTTGATAACATTACTCACCTGTGACTGTATGACCAGGGCTTTTGATAACGTTACTCACCTGTGACTGTATGACCAGGGCTTTTGATAACGTTACTCACCTGTGACTGTATGACCAGGGCTTTTGATAACGTTACTCACCTGTGACTGTATGACCAGGGCTTTTGATAACGTTACTCACCTGTGACTGTATGACCAGGGCTTTTGATAACGTTACTCACCTGTGACTGTATGACCAGGGCTTTTGATAACGTCACTCACCTGTGACTATATGACCAGGGATTTTTGATAACGTCTCTCACCTGTGACTGTATGACCAGGGCTTTTGATAACGTTTCTCACCTGTGACTGTATGACAGGGGCTTTTGATAACGTTACTCACCTGTGACTGTATGACCGGGGCTTTTGATAACGTTGCTCATCTGTGACTGTATGACAGGGGCTTTTGATAACGTTACTCACCTGTGACTGTATGACCAGGGCTTTTGATAACGTCTCTCACCTGTGACTGTATGACCAGGGCTTTTGATAACGTTACTCACCTGTGACTGTAGGACCAGGGCTTTTTCTGTCGGATGATTAGCTTTCTCTGATTGGTAAAGATAGTTCCGAAATTCCAAGGCCAAATAGCAGGTATAGACTTCGTATGAAAGTAAAGCCGTTTTTGCTTATGTAAAGATATTTAACTTCGCTTCCAGCAACTTGTTATTAACCAGAGGGCACAGATTACTAATTGAACAGATAGTCCAGCTGTTTGCTTACGTAAACCAGAGAGTCAGACTGACTGCTTGTTATCAACTAGAGAGACCAGCTCACTGGCTTTAGCCCTCCAGCATCAACTGTTCTGTCCACATATTTGGTGCGCGTTGTGTTTAGTTGCCGTCTATGCTATGACGCTTTTCACACATCCAAGGTTTCACGTGTTCTCTTTTCTGCATGACATTTCTCGACAATCCCTTCAGCGGTTGTTTCTATTTGTTTATGTCGAGGAGTCATCAGCGGTGTATTACTTGAATCGTGCCCTACGCCTGTCCGTCCTGTCCGTCTGAAGAGTTGTTAAACCCCGCTGCCGTGGAAACGACAGAGCGCACGCGGACTAATCGGGCAGTGCTGTGGTTTGGACCGGCCTGCAGATAACCTATAAATAAAAGCAATCCTGACAGGAAACATAGCCGTCCTCCAGTCTTATCTACTTCCTTTCAGGCTGGTTCTTAACTTGCTTCATGTGTCTGTCTGTCTGTCACATTGAACCATGTGTCAGACAATGCTGCGGTGTGACCAAGCTGTTAGAGAAATCTGCCACTTCTGAATCCACAGGTAGTCCAGTGTTTAGACTGGGCGTATAAATGTATCAGACCTGTCTGAGAACAGCATGTAGACAGGCCTAGGACAGAATGGTAGTCCAGTGTTTAAACTGGGCCTATAAATATATTAGAAAATCATGCAGACAGGCCTAGGACAGAATGGTAGTCCAGTGTTTAAACTGGGCCTATAAATACATTAGAACAGCATGTAGACAGGCCTAGGACAGAATGGTAGTCCAGTGTTTAAACTGGGCCTATAAATATATTAGAACAGCATGCAGACAGGCCTAGGACAGAATGGTAGTCCAGTGTTTAAACTGGGCCTATAAATATATTAGAACAACATGTAGACAGGCCTAGGACAGAATGGTAGTCCAGTGTTTAAACTGGGCGTATAAATATATTAGAACAGCATGTAGACAGGAGTAGGACAGAATTGTAGTCCAGTGTTTAAACTGGGGCCTATAAAGATATTAGAACAGCATGTAGACAGGCCTAGGACAGAATTGTAGTCCAGTGTTTAAACTGGGCCTATAAATATATTAGAACAGCATGTAGACAGGCCTAGGACAGAATGGTAGTCCAGTGTTTAAACTGGGCCTATAAATATATTAGAACAGCATGTAGACAGGCCTAGGACAGAATGGTAGTCCAGTGTTTAAACTGGGGCATATACATATATTAGAACAGCATGTAGACAGGCCTAGGACAGAATGGTAGTCCAGTGTTTAAACTGGGCCTATAAATATATTAGAACAGCATGCAGACAGGCCTAGGACAGAATGGTAGTCCAGTGTTTAAACTGGGCCTATAAATATATTAGAACAGCATGTAGACAGACCTAGGACAGAATGGTAGTCCAGTGTTTAAACTGGGCCTATAAATATATTAGAACAGCATGTAGACAGACCTAGGATAGAATGGTAGTCCAGTGTTTAAACTGGGGCCTATAAATATATTAGAACAGCATGTAGACAGGCCTAGGACAGAATGGTAGTCCAGCGTTTAAACTGGGCCTATAAATATATTAGAACAGCATGTAGACAGGCCTAGGACAGAATGGTAGTCCAGTGTTTAAACTGGGCGTATAAATATATTAGAACAGCATGTAGACAGGCCTAGGACAGAATTGTAGTCCAGTGTTTAAACTGGGGCCTATAAATATATTAGAACAGCATGTAGACAGGCCTAGGACAGAATTGTAGTCCAGTGTTTAAACTGGGCCTATAAATATATTAGAACAGCATGTAGACAGGCCTAGGACAGAATGGTAGTCCAGTGTTTAAACTGGGCCTATAAATATATTAGAACAGCATGTAGACAGGCCTAGGACAGAATGGTAGTCCAGTTTTTAAACTGGGCCTATAAATATATTAGAACAGCATGTAGACAGGCCTAGGACAGAATGGTAGTCCAGTGTTTAAACTGGGCGTATAAATATATTAGAACAGCATGTAGACAGGAGTAGGACAGAATTGTAGTCCAGTGTTTAAACTGGGGCCTATAAAGATATTAGAACAGCATGTAGACAGGCCTAGGACAGAATTGTAGTCCAGTGTTTAAACTGGGCCTATAAATATATTAGAACAGCATGTAGACAGGCCTAGGACAGAATGGTAGTCCAGTGTTTAAACTGGGCCTATAAATATATTAGAACAGCATGTAGACAGGCCTAGGACAGAATGGTAGTCCAGTGTTTAAACTGGGCGTATAAATATATTAGAACAGCATGTAGACAGGAGTAGGACAGAATTGTAGTCCAGTGTTTAAACTGGGGCCTATAAATATATTAGAACAGCATGTAGACAGGCCTAGGACAGAATTGTAGTCCAGTGTTTAAACTGGGCCTATAAATATATCAGGACAGCATGTAGACAGGCCTAGGACAGAATTGTAGTCCAGTGTTTAAACTGGGCCTATAAATATATCAGGACAGCATGGTAGTCTTGTCCATTAGTGGTCGGCAATACTATTGACGACTGTAAAAAAAAAAATGTTATTTGCACACAAAGACACACTAACACAATAACAGACTTGGGTAATACGATGTCATTTAATATAGCATGGACATTGTAGTTTTATATGTAGAGTACAACAGAGCATTCTGCCATATATTAAATGTTGGCATCTGCTAAACTAATATTCTGTGAGACTGCATGGTTCTTCTGTCTATAGTAGACATCTGTAGAATAACATCCTGGCTCTTTCTTCTGTTGTAGACAGCTAGAACAAAACCTGTCTCTTCCTTCAGTAATAGACAGCTGTAGAATAAAAGCCTGGTTCTCCCATCAGTAATTGACAGCTGTAGAATACATGCCTGGTTCTTCCATCAGTAATAAACAGTTGTAGAATAAAAGCCTGCCTCTTCCATCAGTAATAGACCGCTGTAAAATAACAGCCTGGCTCTTCCATCAGTAATAGACCGCTGTAAAAAAACAGCCTGGCTCTTCCATCAGTAATAGACAGCTGTAGAATAAATGCCTGGCTCTTACATTAGTAATAGACTGCTATAGAATAAATGTCTGGCTCTTCCATCAGTAATAGACTGCTGAAGAATAAAAGCCTGGCACTTCCATCAGAAACAGACTGCAGTTGAAACATACCTTTCCTCGTTGTGTCAGAAACAGAACTGGTAGATGTATTTGAGTTTTCCACCCGACTCCAAGCTCCCTTACGCCTAGAAACACATCAACCCATGTTGATAGAATATGCCTGTTAATTGTTTGTCCTTGTTTCAGGGTGATTGTCTTCTGACAGTGCAGCTCGGCGATGAAGAGCGTCTGGAGGACGAGGGGGATGTGGAGTTTTACCTGGTGTTTGCCGGCACCACCCAGAGGCACCTGACCAGCACCTCAAAGACCAGCCATGTCACGCTGCAGGCCGTGTGCCCAGGTACGACCCAACTTACTCTGCAGAACTTCAGGTCACCCTCCGCATTCCATTTCCACATTCTAGCAGGCAGTCTGTCTTCGGAGCCCTTAGATTTGTGTCGTGCCCATTCACCACTGAGGGCCCCTCAAGCTCCTGCCAGCCCAAAAAACCCTGGTGATCGTCAACCATGACATCATATCCTCCCAAGGGGGTCCAGAAAACAACAGAGGCATTATGTTGATGTGTTCCAAAGTGAAACATAAAAATTGATCCGAGTTCCGTGCTCGCTGCGCATTCTGCAGAATGTGAGCACCGTCTCTAACTGCTTGGAGACATTACACATTAATTTGACAGGCGGATGACTGGTGAAACCTGACAAGATTTCAGAGGCAAACGCAGATTCAACTCCTGACAGGCTTGCATCGAGCTCGTGTGTCCGTGTGCTGTCTCTGTTTACCCTAGTTACCTGTATAAGTTCCGGTCTGTGGCTGCCTTTCCCTGTTAGCTAAATAGCGTTACTCAATCCCTAATCTATGAATTAGCTGGTAGTAGATACACCATAGCCAAATATAGCTGTGGTCCACTAGCCATGTCGGCATCAGTTAGCCAGACGGTATGCGTGTGCTCCTTCCAATGACGTATTTTCACCTCCGGTGTGGTGGTGACTTCATACACAGCCAACTGTATACATTAGGGACGCTTTGGGTGCTACGTAAGGAAGAGCTAAACATGCTGCAGACTCGTATAAGGATTCACTCTGTCCTGTTAAGTGATTTCATGACGACACCATCGACCGGCATTATCTCACGGCGAAGCTATGGTACGTTTCCTCCTCGTGAATGGAAAGTGCACAGCGGCAGCAACTGTAATATCGTTGACATACCGAAGTACTCATGACTCAGAGGGGAACCCAACCAGACTAGTGTTCACTGATCTATATGGCTTCATGTACCCCACCAGACTAGTGTTCACTGATCTATATGTCTTCATGTACCCAACCAGACTAGGGTCTAAGGGTGTGTCCAGGGCACATCACCAGGGGAACTTAGTATCCCTTTTTAGAGAAAAGGAGTCTGTTTTTGGATGACAGAAACACATGCCAATGTGTTGCAGCAGTTCTTTTGTACGTTCTGTGTAATAATTTCTCTGTTACCTCTTAAAGGCTTTCGGCTGCTGTATTAAGGCCTTTAAAACAACGTGGTCAAAAGCCTCTAAAGGCTGTGTTATTCAGGTAGTCTTCTGTCTCCTCACAGACCTTCACTGCCGGAGGTCTGCTGTTGTTATTGTCAATTTGACGGTTGCTAGGACCTATTTATCAACAGGAATTAAACATTGACAATTTCAGCGGGCAGAGAGCTGACTTTCAAACAACAGGCTATTTCTGGAAAGTTGTTCCGTGTGTGTGTGTGTGTGTGTGTGTGTGTGTGTGTGTGTGTGTGTGGGTGTGGGTGTGGGTGTGTGGGTGGGTGTGTGTGTGTGTGTGTGTGTGTGTGTGTGTGTGTGTGTGTGTGTGTGTGTGTGGGTGTGGGTGTGGGTGTGTGGGTGGGTGTGTGTGTGTGTGTGTGTGTGTGTGTGTGTGTGTGTGTGTGTGTGTGTGTGTGTGTGTGTGTGTGCGTAAGTGCGTAAGTGTGTCTGTGTCCATGGAATCGCAGCTTTCTGTGGACTTAGATCCTGTGGTCGACACGGACGTCCAGCTAAAGTTGAGTGCTTCATGTTAACACTGAAATAGGAGCAGTCTGTTAGCAGCTGATACGGCCGTGTCAACACTGTTCAACTGTATACATGTAGGCCGTGGTGCCTTTTCCCATATCCTTTCCCAGCCATGGACATAAATCGTTCTGTGGCTGGCAGCATTGCTCAGTAATGATATCTGTCACATTCTGGCCATTTGCAATGAATCATGTGTTTATCCACTGGGTGTTCATTCATAGGCTTTAACGAGTATTGGAGATACGAATATATCAAATAATTGTCCAACTGAAAGGCTGTTTTTGTAGTTCTCCCATCTTCCGTTGGTCACCCTGATTACCATGCAAGTGAAGTCATGTCTGTCAAAAGATTCACAGATAATGACAACCAAACGTTGATTTATCAGTGTTCGTGCCTGTATGTGTGTGTGCATGTGTGTGTTTGTGTAGGTGTGTGTGTGTTTGTATGTGTATGTATGTGTGTGTGTGTGTGTGTGTGTGTGTGTGTGTGTGTGTGTGTGTGTGTGTGTGTGTGTGTGTGTGTGTGTACGTCAGCAGGTCATTGAATAGTGTAATTTGGGTCTTCTGGCTGTTTTTATGCCGTCCCCTCAGTCCTGTGACTCCTGTGTCATGAGTAACATGAGCTCCTAAAAACACACAGCTCCCCTTCTGCTGTGAATGCTGTGTGTAGCTCCCCTTCTGCTTTGAATGCTGTGTGTAGCTCCCCTTCTGCTGTGAATGCTGTGTGTAGCTTCCCTTCTGCTGTGAATGCTGTGTGTAGCTCCCATTCTGCTGTGAATGCTGTGTGTAGCTCCCCTTCTGCTGTGAATGCTGTGTGTAGCTTCCCTTCTGCTGTGAATGCTGTGTGTAGCTCCCATTCTGCTGTGAATGCTGTGTGTAGCTTCTCTACTGCTGTGAATGCTGTGTGTAGCTCCCATTCTGCTGTGAATGCTGTGTGTAGCTTCTCTACTGCTGTGAATGCTGTGTGTAGCTCCCCTTCTGCTGTGAATGCTGTGTGTAGCTCCCATTCTGCTGTGAATGCTGTGTGTAGCTTCCCTTCTGCTGTGAATGCTGTGTGTAGCTCCCATTCTGCTGTGAATGCTGTGTGTAGCTTCCACACTGTAAACCATCAGTGTAAAGACATATAGGACATATCCACACTGTAAGAGTGGGTTGCTAGGACGCATGGTGACCTGACCTTTGCCCTCTCTCCTCAGCTCACGACCGCTGCGAGTCGGTGCAAGTCACTCTGTGCTCAGCTCGGCCAGGCGGCTCCGTGGACCCAGTGGCAAAGGAGAGCTTCCACTTTGTCCAGGACCTGGCCTTGGACATGGCCCAGTTCCTGGTGAGTGCTGCGGGCCGTGCAGAGGGCCTGGAGGGGGCGCTGCTGCTGGATGAGTGTCAAATCCCACTACAGGAGTGCGAGCGGCTGGACGAGAGCCTCTCATTGGCTCTCAGACACCTGGCCCTACCTCAGGGGTGGAGCATCCTGGGCTCCAACGGGGCCACACCTCACCACACCAGTAACCAGGACAACAGCATTGGTGAGTAGGATTTTGCGTCTGCTCTCGCTTAATCTGTTTAGGTGATTTGATATCCAGCCTCCATGTTATGAGAAAAGGGGCCGATACATGATATTACATATAAGGGGCCGATACATGATATTAGATATAAGGGTCTGATACATGATATTAGATATAAGGGGCCGACACATGATATTAGATATAAGGGTCTGATACATGATATTAGATATAAGGGGCCGACACATGATATTAGATATAAGGGTCTGATACATGATATTAGATATAAGGGGCCGACACATGATATTAGATATAAGGGGCCGATACATGATATTAGATATAAGGGTCTGATACATGATATTAGATATAAGGGGCCGACACATGATATTAGATATAAGGGGCCGATACATGATATTAGATATAAGGGTCTGATACATGATATTAGATATAAGGGGCCGATACATGATATTAGATATAAGGGGTCGATACATGATATTAGATATAAGGGTCTGAGACATGATATTAGATATAAGGGTCTGATACATGATTTTAGATATAAGGGTCTGATACATGATATTAGATATAAGGTTTTGATACATGATATTAGATATAAGGGTCTGATACATGATATTAGATATAAGGGGCCGATACATGATATTAGATATAAGGGGTCGATACATGATATTAGATATAAGGGGTCGATACATGATATTAGAAATAAGGGTCTGAGACATGATATTAGATATAAGGGTCTGATACATGATATTAGATATAAGGGGCCGATACATGATATTAGATATAAGGGGTCGATACATGATATTAGATATAAGGGTCTGATACATGATATTAGATATAAGGGGCCGATACATGATATTAGATATAAGGGGCCGATACATGATATTAGATATAAGGGGTCGATACATGATATTAGATATAAGGGTCTGAGACATGATATTAGATATAAGGGGCCGATACATGATATTAGATATAAGGGGCCGATACATGATATTAGATATAAGGGTCTGATACATGATATTAGATATAAGGGTCTGATACATGATATTAGATATAAGGGGTCGATACATGATATTTGATATAAGGGTCTGATACATGAAATTAGATATAAGGGTCTGATACATGATATTAGATATAAGGGGCCGATAAATGACATTAGATATAAGGTGCTGATACATGATATTAGATATAAGGGTCCGATATATGATATTAGATATAAGGGTCTGATACATGATATTAGATATAAGGGTCTGATACATGATGTTAGATATAAGGGTCTGATACATGATATTAGATATAAGGGTCCGATATATGATATTAGATATAAGGGTCTGATACATGATATTAGATATAAGGGTCTGATACATGATATTAGATATAAGGGTCTGATACATGATATTAGATATAAGGGTCTGATACATGATATTAGATATAAGGGTCCAATACATGATATTAGATATAAGGGTCTGATACATGATATTAGATATAAGGGGTCGATACATGATATTTGATATAAGGGTCTGATACATGAAATTAGATATAAGGGTCTGATACATGATATTAGATATAAGGGGCCGATACATGACATTAGATATAAGGTGCTGATACATGATATTAGATATAAGGGTTCGATATATGATATTAGATATAAGGGTCTGATACATTATATTAGATATAAGGGTCTGATACATGATGTTAGATATAAGGGTCTGATACATGATATTAGATATAAGGGTCCGATATATGATATTAGATATAAGGGTCTGATACATGATATTAGATATAAGGGGTCGATACATGATATTTGATATAAGGGTCTGATACATGATATTAGATATAAGCGTCTGATACATGATATTAGATATAAGGGGCCGATACATGATATTAGATATAAGGGGCCGATACATGATATTAGATATAAGGGTCTGATACATGATGTTAGATATAAGGGTCTGATACATGATATTAGATATAAGGGGCCGATACATGATATTAGATATAAGGGGCCGATACATGATATTAGATATAAGGGTCTGATACATGATATTAGATATAAGGGTCTGATACATGATGTTAGATATAAGGGGCCGATACATGATATTAGATATAAGGGTCTGATACATGATATTAGATATAAGGGGCCGATACATGATATTAGATATAAGGGGCCGATACATGATATTAGATATAAGGGTCTGATACATGATATTAGATATAAGGGTCTGATACATGATGTTAGATATAAGGGTCTGATACATGATATTAGATATAAGGGTCTGATACATGATATTAGATATAAGGGTCTGATACATGATATTAGATATAAGGGTCTGATACATGATATTAGATATAAGGGGCCGATACATGATATTAGATATAAGGGTCTGATACATGATATTAGATATAAGGGTCTGATACATGATGTTAGATATAAGGGTCTGATACATGATATTAGATATAAGGGGCCGATACATGATATTAGATATAAGGGTCTGATACATGATATTAGATATAAGGGGCCGATACATGATATTAGATATAAGGGTCTGATACATGATATTAGATATAAGGTGCCGATAATGTAGATAATAAATGTATTTTAGAATGTATTTTAAGACTTAAAGTTCACAGACAATGTTTAAAAAGTGCAATCCTTATGTTTACATATCAAATGTGTATTACCTTGATTTTGAATTATCTAAATACTGAGTGTGGTAAAGCCACAGATTTTGTGTTTTTAACAAGTGAACGGCTCAGGCTAAGCGCTCCTAGACGTCTAGGAGTCGTGTCTAGGAGTCGTCACGTTGTGACTGGCACAGTGCTCTAACCAAACACCACGGCTGTCACGTGTGCTCGTTGGTTCACATGCCGATAGATCTCACCTAGTACGGCCGTGTTCTGTTCACGTCTCGGCAAGCACATGGGCTAAAGGGATATTTGTTGTTCCTGAGCTGAGAGGATTGGTTCCACAGGTTGAGTAGTGGAGTGGGCCCACCTGGTGGTTCATTAATGATACTCCAGCCCCGCCTTGAACCGGGCAATGAGCCAGGCTCCAGCCAATGGGGCGTCCGGAGAAAGAGCTTGTCCCGCCCACAGACTGTCATAGGTGCTTTAATTGGCACTTAGAGGGTCCTAACAGTGAGGTGACTGGGAGTAGGACTGGAGGTAGGACTGGGAGAGCATAAATATATATTTTTTAATTTCAGGAATAAATGTCATTGCGTTAGTCAAAGTTGATTGATGATACTTTCATTTGGAGTCTTTAAGACGTTTTTTGTCAGTGTGTTTCATCTGTCAGTGTGTTTCATCAGCAAACTTCCCCGTTAGTCTTTTTGGAATTAAAGACAGTGGCTACAAACCTGGGTTCAATTGAATGTACCAGAAATGTCATGAACTTACTTGAGTTGTGGTATTAGAAGTCATGATTGTCACGATACTACTGACCATGTTCAGTAAATACACCTGTTTAACACAATTTGTGTCTGCCTGTGATTTTCAAGCACATTTTATCACACAGATGTTTTGCACCCAATCCCTGACTTACCTGCTCTTTATGTCCCGCCCATCAGCCCCTGACGCTGGCCTTTTAAAAATAAGAAAGCCTGAGACCAATAGACATGGAGATGCATGATGGGTGTGACATACAATCAATCAAACAGTAATGGAAGAGTGAAAAATAAAATATGCCAATTGTTTTAAATTAATTACTAAATATAAAAACTGTAAATAACTGATAGGATGAGTTAAATAAGCTGTGGTGCAATGAGGTGTTTGACTGTCATGTCATTAGTTGAATGGTGTCCACAGCTGGGCAGTAAAGGTGTTTTACATGAAGCATTTAACTGGTTACAATACACCAGTTACTGGGAGGTCCCACAGTTCCTAGTGAAATGTTGACATTGTATTTACGTATGACATCACAGAGAGCCAGCACATTTTGTGAAAACAAACGTGGCACCAAAACGCAGCCCTGAGAAACACCTAATTGTACCTTGGTCAGGGGACACACCGTTCTACACCCATTCACTTGCTGTTAGATTGGATCATATCCAGGCACAAACATGTGTCTGCATTTGATTGAACTTTTCTTTCTCCATGGAGACACATTAAGACTGAGGGCTCATTTGAAAGTTTGCCTTTGGGAACATCAGTTCACGAATACAACAACACTTAAAGACAGACACATACAAATAACAGACACACTGACATTAACCATCTCAGTCAATTAAAACACAAATCGCACTATAAAAATGTAACTTAATTTGCTTAAACTGACCCATAGACACCAAGGCATCTAAAGAAAACTTGAATTGGATACTTATCCACAGATGAGGTGCTTTAAAAGAGAAGGCCAAACTACCCAACTCAGTAGTTACTAAAGGTGTCTCTAAAACTATCCAACTCCAAGATCTAGAGGTGAATCTATTCTAGACGATCTACGTGTTAACCGTGATGTTAAGTAAACCGGAAGCCTGTGGAGTAGCGTTGTATATTCCAATATGCGTATATTCCAATCTCCAGAAGAAGGCAGGGAGCTAAAGGAAGGTGTATGTGTATTTAAGGCAGACATAGTGTTTTTCTCTCTGATCATGTTGTTTTTTTCCCGAAGAAGTTCACATATTCATCAGTGCTGATGTGATAGCCGAATTCCCATATAAAATGCTGGTTATAGCGTTGCAACTGTATCAAAAATGTATTTTCAATTTTTCATATTTATTTGGTTATTACAGTTGTACGACTGGATTTGAGATGTTATGCGGCGTTAACTGCTGTTCTGGGATACAAGAGATCCTGTTGTTGTGCCTGTGAGTCAGGACACAAGGCATCGAGTTGTACTAGGGAAACTCTTTAATTTATTTCAAAACCTACACAAAAAAGAGGCAGCAACCGAGAAATAAAGTGCCCGAGGCAAAAACAATAACCCACACCAGGGGGGTGAAAATAGCCAAACTAATAGCATTCCCAATTGGAGGCAACGCAGAGCAGATTCCTCTTATTGGGGAGGGCCAAAACCCAAAACGCAGAGATGCCAAGAGGCCGTGTCTAGAGGCGTCCCTATAGTCAAACCTGACCATGTTAAATGTAATCAAAATGGTTATCGGATGTAACGGGGGCAAAAACAACGGTATGATTGTGGTTATGTGTTGGTCCCGAAATCCATGTCAGAGAAGTGGGAGCGTGACCACGCTGTCTCAAGTTCAGCTCTTATGGCTTTTGTCGTCGCGGTGTCGTTCGACACAACGCCATGTGGATGTGGAAGTCCGTACGACAAGAACTCACTGAGAATACCGCCCAATTGGCCCGTGATGAAACATCATGATGAGAAGTTAGTGATTGGGTCGCATCACGTTCACTATCTCTCTCTCTCTCTCTCTATCTATCTCTCTCTCTCTCTCTCTATCTATCTCTATCTATCTCTATCTCTATCTCTCTCTATCTCTATCTCTCTCTCTCTCTATCTCCCTCTCTCTCTATCTCTCTCTATCTCTCTCTATCTCTCTCTGAAAGCAGTCCCGGGCCACTGCTGTCCTAAATGTGTTGGTAGCATGGCCTCTGTCAGAAGCGGATTAGAGCTACACAAAATCTCTAAAGCTAGAAGACTTGAGTGTCCCAATTCCAGCAGCCTCCTCTATCCTCTCAGGGACTGCTGTGTCCTTATCTTTGAATAAGATTATGCTGCGGCCAGGTTAGGAAAATGAAATGACTCTGGCCAATGTGTCAGTCTGGGTACCTCAGTGAGCTGAGCCCTGAAACTGCAGATGGCATCAAGTCTCCAGTCCAGAAGTTCTCCCTCTGTTGGTTCTGCTGGCTCCTGGCTGCGACCTCCTCCTGGCCACAGCCGACAATTCAGTGAAATAAAGCACAGAGTGACATTAATATCCGGGACAACGCAATCGCCCCGACTGAAGGCATATTTCATCCCACGTCAACTGGTTGTGTCCAAGAGGCCAGTAGAGGATCTAGCATTCCAGTGCATCGCCCTGCAGTTATTAGACTGACAGTTTCTGGGAGAGAAGCAGCCAATGCTAATCTAGGTGGCTGGTGGAAAATCTGATTAGTCAGGGCCTCTCCAGTACTCTTGTAAGCGGTTGAACACAAGCTCACGGTCCTTCCATAGAACTTGGCTGATGTCGGGAATTGACTGGCTATGCTTCAGTTTTCACCTCGACGTTCTGTCTGCAGCGATGTGGGTACTATTATTTTCTACCGTCTCCAATGTTGTTGTGATCTTGCCGACAGCTGAACACTGTGAAGGTTTGTCATTCAGTCATTTCATGCGTTTAGTCGATGTTCCTGGGAGGTGTAGCTCCAGCAGCAGCTTGTAGAAATAGGTGTCAAACCGGAACCGATTATTTCCTCTTCTGCAGCCTGCTTCAGAAGGTAGCTTGTATATTGCATGTCATGGCGCATTAATACACATTTCACAGCGATGTTCTTAACTTAGCAGATGATGAGCTATTGCATGATGTTTTTAAAAAACAAAAACAAAGCTGCATTTATTAAATTCTTTGTCGAGTATTTAAGGTATAACACATAAATCGCAATTTTGGTGATTTGTCTGGTTGAACGGATCCCAGGGAATAGACTGCATGGGTTTCTTATCCTTGCCCCTTTTAATCCTGGCGACGAGGAAATGACCTTAAACCATTACAACACCCCCCGCTGCTTCATTAGACAACTTCTGGTGTTTTAAACAAACATTAAACCTCAACCTGGTTGTACCCAAGCACCATCTCCTCCGGATTGTGTTTCTAGTAGGACTCCTTTCTGTGCGACACCTCCTTTTTGTTTACCAGACACCAGATTGGTTTGTCCAATTCCCAATGGACTGTTGAAAGCAGGGCAGGCTGTTTCTCAGCCTCTCATTAACCACAGTAGAACAATCCGTCCGCTGTATTCTAATACTGCAGAGTTCGTCTTGTTCACCATCTGGGTCTGTTACATTACAGCTCTGTGACATTACAGTGGTACATAGCAGATAATCTCCCAGCATTCAACAGTGGGAAGCTAACAGGAAGCCTCCATATTACTTACTGACCATAACCCACACTGACTTGTGGAGTTGGAGTCGTGTGGATATTTGAGACAGCCCTGGATGTCAGGACCAGGCCTCCCTGGTGACTCAGAGGATCAGCAGTTTAGTCTGTGCGAGGGGTGAGAGGGTTGGACGGAGGGGGGCGGGGGCGTGTTTATTTGACAGGCGAACAGCTGGTCACACAGGTTACAAGGGCAGGACTCCGGTGGGCCAATCAGGTGGAAGTGGGAGGGACTCCTTCTGTGTTTGACCTGCCTGGAGGCGCACCAGAACATTTTTACATGTGAACACACTGCTGCTGCTTAACAGGTTACAGTACAAACCCTGTTGGTGAGAAACAGATGGTTAGCACAGCTCCTCCTCTAGTGAGAAGCTGGCGTGTGTTTCTTTGTTGTTGTAAACCTGCTAGTAGGGAACCACTCTTGTGTGTTGCCTTCTGTTAAGAGGACTACCTGTTGACCAGCCTGTTGTAACTTTCACACTCTGCGTGTTCAGCAGAACCCGGTCCACAAGAGACCCTCCTGCACTTCGCGGCTCGTCGCGGGCTCCAGAAGGTCGCCCTGTTCCTGCTCCAGCAGCCGGGTGGCAGAGAGGCTCTCAGACTGCCCAACAAACAGGGCTTCACACCGGTCAGCTTCGCGGAGACGAGGGGTCACGGCCGGCTACAGCAGCTCTTCTCCGAGTAAGCACTCAATTGGATCACATACTTTATCTGACACAATGCACACACACCGAGTCACGACGCCATCTTAATATCTCTTGCTAAAGTCGTAATACTCTTCAGACAGTTAAGAAATATATTTTTTTTGGTATGAAAGTAGCCTTGCCAGCCAATCGTTTTTACTGACTGGACAAGACAGGTGAAGAGCGTAGCATGTTTGACAGAAACAATGTCTCGGAGAGGTATTCCGCCGTGTCAGTTTTGTTTGTGAATTAAATGCACAGCGCTCCTTGTCGCTTGAATGTCCCTATAGCGTGTTTAGCCAGCTCATCGCTCCCCCCCGTTTTGAAAGCCAGCCACAACATTCGCCTTTCTCCGAAGGAATATGTGTTGTTTTACCTCAGGTCATTAGCAAGATTGTATAACGAGCATTTGGAATCCACACCAACGGCGGGACTACGTATTTCACGGGAACGAGTACAGTGTGTCAGTCAAGGGGCTGTTTGAATCCAACTTGTTTGGATTGTTGAGGGAACACAGAGATAAGCGGGCAGACCAAGGGCAAACACTGGCGCTTGGCGTGGGACCGCCGCTTGCATTTCATTCTTACGCCGCGCTGACGTTGCCGCGGTCAAGCATGACGTCGCTCTGGTCCGGCCGCCTGCATATTTGGGCCTACAACCCTCAGAAACAGGAATGTCGGCGTTTTCTCGCCGGACTTTACGTAGTGGAACGTTCCCCCCCGACATATAACCAAACCAGTTTGTTGACGTATTCCGTCGAGGTCTGGTGATCTGTTCAACAGCTGAGCACATATTAATGACCTCATTACTGGGTTCCCCAGAGATCCTCTACGATCTCCTGTCATGACAGGCAGTATCAGATGTCGCCTTTTTCCCGGACAGACACATGCTTCCTGGACCTCCGAGGGCCAGTACTGACCAGGCACTATTCTCTCTCTCTCTTTCTCTCTCTCTGTCTGCGTTACACAAGACCAGGTCACCGGATCCTGGGTGCTTTGGGTCACCGAATCCTGGGTGAATGGCAGCTCTGCCCTTGTTTGGTGAAATCTGATCGCCGTAGGGTTGAGGGCTGTTGTTTAGTCTCGATGAAGAGGCTGTTTTTTTTGCATGGCTGGTGAGAAGGCTGTTTGTTATTTGGTGTCATTGGAGGGGCAGCGGCGTTTTGGGAGGTTACTGTGTAGTCGAAAGGCTCCTGAGTTAAGCTGGGAGTGGCCTGATTGAGTCACCTGGCGTCTTGTGTTAAATGCTCTGAGACGGGATTAGTTCAGGTCAGGAAGAGCAGGCTGTTACTGTTGGCACAGGAGACAGGTAGGTGGAACGTCTGACTCTCCACTCACTGGAAAAGGCACAGTTTCACCCCCTCTGAGCCTGGGAATGTGTTGGTTAGGTCAGAAAATAATCTACTAGTGGGTTAAACATTTCTAGTACAGTCATCCGGAGAGCCACTGGCCTTCTTGAGCTCTCTCTCTCTTGACTGTGAACAGAACAGAGGCCAGGTTCTGGATCACTTAGGTCAACAGGTTCCAAAAAGTGCCGCTGTCCCCCCCCCCCCACACACACACACCATTCAGCTCTTAAACCAGCACCGAGCGTCAAGAGGGCAGCTGACAACAGCCCCTAATCACGACCCGCCTCCGGACCTACTGCGCTTAAATTCTCTCCGAGAAAGTAGTGCTTACAGTGTCGGGACTATTTGTGATCTCTTAACCCAGTGCTGAGTAACGTTCAGGCCATCCATCTGCTGAAACACTCCCTAATGCCCTTTGTTTTTCGCAAAGCACTCTTTAGAGAATAGTTTTGGTGTTGTTTCTCGCACCGAAGCCTACCAGCCGTGAGCTCGTCACCCCTGAGCCAGCGAGAGTCAGTTTTACTCATTGTGAGAGGGCAGAAAAACTGACTGTACACAGGCTGAGATATCCACACCCAGAGCCAGTGCTAAACGGTACAATTCTGTGCTGTCATTCACTCCCTGTCTTCGCCCATTACATGACATATTTATAATAGAACAGGGACATGTGATTTCAGCACGGCCATGCTGTCACTTCTTTGTTTTTGTTCCTCTTTGTCACTACATAAAACTGGTTTCACATGGGGCATAATACAATTAATTTAATACCAGATCTTCACACGAGTGCAATGAAGCTGAACCAGTTTTACGACCAGGTTGTCTGTGGATTGGAAAGAGGCTTGGCTGTACATCGTGTCCGTGTTGGCCCTGGGAAGGAACTGGTCACCCTGTATGTGACATATGGGCGTATTTAGTCGTTCTTAGTCAACACCCTGTCATGTCTCTACCTCAGCTTTGACACTATGCGTTCTGTCATGTCTCTACCTCAGCTTTGACACAATGTGTTCTGTTTGTCTTTTATGTCTTTATCTTAGCTTTGACACGGTGTGTTCTGTTTGTCTTTTATGTCTCTACCTCAGCTTTGACACAGTGTGTTCTGTTTGTCTTTTATGTCTTTATCTTAGCTTTGACACAGTGTGTTCTGTTTGTCTTTTATGTCTTTATCTTAGCTTTGACACAGTGTGTTCTGTTTGTCTTTTATGTCTCTACCTCAGCTTTGACACTGTCATGTCTCTACCTCAGCTTTGACACTATGCATTCTGTCATGTCTTTACCTCAGCTTTGACACAATGTGTTCTGTTTGTCTTTTATGTCTTTATCTTAGCTTTGACACAGTGTGTTCTGTTTGTCTTTTATGTCTCTACCTCAGCTTTGACACAGTGTGTTCTGTTTGTCTGTCATGTCTTTACCTCAGCTTTGACACAGTGTGTTCTGTTTGTCTTTTATGTCTTTATCTTAGCTTTGACACAGTGTGTTCTGTTTGTCTTTTATGTCTCTACCTCAGCTTTGACACTGTCATGTCTCTACCTCAGCTTTGACACAGTGTATTCTGTTTGTCTGTCATGTCTCTACCTCAGCTTTGACACAGTGTGTTCTGTTTGTCTGTCATGTCTCTACCTCAGCTTTGACACTATGCATTCTGTCATGTCTTTACCTCAGCTTTGATACAATGTGTTCTGTTTGTCTTTTATGTCTTTATCTTAGCTTTGACACAGTGTGTTCTGTTTGTCTGTCATGTCTTTACCTCAGCTTTGACACTGTCATGTCTCTACCTCAGCTTTGACACAATGTGTTCTGTTTGTCTTTTATGTCTTTATCTTAGCTTTGACACAGTGTGTTCTGTTTGTCTTTTATGTCTCTACCTCAGCTTTGACACAATGTGTTCTGTTTGTCTTTTATGTCTTTATCTTAGCTTTGACACAGTGTGTTCTGTTTGTCTTTTATGTCTTTATCTTAGCTTTGACACAGTGTGTTCTGTTTGTCTTTTATGTCTCTACCTCAGCTTTGACACTGTCATGTCTCTACCTCAGCTTTGACACTATGCATTCTGTCATGTCTTTACCTCAGCTTTGACACAATGTGTTCTGTTTGTCTTTTATGTCTCTACCTCAGCTTTGACACAGTGTATTCTGTTTGTCTGTCATGTCTCTACCTCAGCTTTGACACGGTGCATTCTGTCATGTCTCTACCTCAGCTTTGACACAGTGTGTTCTGTTTGTCTGTTATGTCTCTATCTCAGCTTTGACACAGTGTGTTCTGTTTGTCTTTTATGTCTCTATCTCAGCTTTGACACAGTGTGTTCTGTTTATCTGTCATGTCTATATCTCAGCTTTGACACGGTGTGTTCTGTTTGTCTTTTATGTCTCTACCTCAGCTTTGACACGGTGTGTTCTGTTTGTCTTGGGCAGGGTTGAGACCTCATCGGAAACCCGGATACAGGTGAAGGAGAGGCAGCATTACACCGGAGCCAGAGAGCTGCAGCACCACCCCAGGCTAAACACCTACACCCTGACTGTGGACACAATCGCAGGGAAACCTCCGCCCAGCCTCAAGGGAGCGGTGGAGGAGCTACAGAAACTGATACAGCAGTACACAGACCACGAGGTAAGCTATAACTGAGGCTGACTCATTTTACTGCGTAGAAATTTTTTTGTGTTATCTGTGGACCTGTGTTTGCCAACTGGGTACCGTGCGCCAAAAGAGAAAACATGGACTATTGTCACTTATCGGTTCATCAGTTTGTTTGGGCTGAATGTTTTATCTACCAGGTCTTATTTTCATAGGAAGTGAAAGTACAGCGTGCATGTGTGTGAGAGTGATGTGTAATAAACGCGGCATTTACTCACAATGTTTCTGTCCTAACTGCAGGGAGATGTTGAGTTCCAGCAGCGGGCGACGGACCAACTGAACATCCCCCCCGCAACATCCAGCGACCTCAGCCGCCCTTCTGCACATCCCACCCACTGCCATGCCCGCCTCCCGGGAGGGGCGCGGCTATTTCCTAACGGCCAGCTAGAGGAAGGGGAGGCGGGCCCTGCTCAGGCAGCAGCAGAGGACTGTGGGAAGGTGCCTGATAAAAGAAGTGAAGCTGCAGCGAGGCGGGGCGAGACATTAGCTTTCAGCACACCATCCTGTGGAAGTCAGCCGCAGGAAGCTGATAGAGAGAGTACAGGCGTAATCACTGCCAGGCAGGGTGGCAGGGCAGGTCGCCGTAAAAGAAACAAAGCAGAGAGAGAAAAGAGAAGGGCAAAGAAGGACGCCGCTGCTCTGGCTTCGCCTGCCATGGGCCAGGCACAGTCCCATGAGAACCCGGAAGACTGGCAGGAACCCCAGCGGGACGGGGAGAGGACACCACACAGTGGCGACACGGAAGGCCAGGGGGAGCCTGAGACGGAGCCCAGAGAACCGGTTGCCGGGGTCCATGTGGAAAAAATATCTGCCGGAACCAGGCCAGAAATGTCAGGGTACTCCGAGGCCAACGACGAGCGTTTTCTTCGGACGACGACAGCAGCCGAGAACAGCCGTGAGGCGCACACTACAGAGTCACAGGACCCAGAACAAAGACAGGAAACCGCCGCAGCGGCGATGAGTTATTCTGAGGAGCACGGTTTGGTCTACGAGTGCAGCCAGACCTCGGGGGCTGAGGGAGGCGAGGACAGGGGCGGCGCTGTCAAACCCGAGACAGAGGCAGGAAACCCCTGGCAACCAACCGACGGATCCAGCCCTGAGTCAGTCAGCAGTAGGAGTGGAGACTCAGAGATGACCGACACAAGGCCTAGTCCCAGCACGGCAGAGGGAGAAAGCGAGAGCGGATGTGTCCGCGGACCTGATAGGGTTCCGTCACCAGAGCCCGGTGAGCGGGTACCGGACCTGTCGTCAGAGGGGACAGAGGATATAGTGGCGCCCCCGCAAATTAGGTACAACGCCAGTGACAACGCCAGCAACCGGGGAGTGCCAGACCGTGACAAACAGCCGCCCGCTGACTCGGCCGAGCGTGCATCCGAGGACAGGGAGACCACCGTCTGCTGTGACGTCACGCTCGCCGCGTCCTTGTGCGAGGGGGAGACAGAAGTCGTCCAGGCGTGTGAGCCGTCTGAGGAGTGCACAGTGAGAGGGCAGGAGAGCCCTGGGATTAAAAAAATGTCTATTCAGTGGGCGCCCCTGGACGAGAGTGACTCCCTGGATGAGCCCGACTGCCTGGCTCACAGGGAGGAGATCGCAGCCACAGCGGTAGCAGTAGTGGCCATAGCCATCGCAGCTGCCGTTTCAAACATAGAACAATGCAACTCCACGCTGGAAGAGAGCCAGGTCCTGGAGACTGCTGGGAGCCAGCCTCTGACCAGACCCCGGGACAAGGTGCCAATGGTGGGGGTCACTGTTTCTGGGGCATCCCTCGCTTCCACGGACGAAAGTCCAACGTTCACACCCATGGATTTGGAGGACCCCACAAACGGAGAGGCGGAGTCCAATCGCAGACAATCCGAGGGGAGCGTCGACCAGGCTGGTGAGAAGCCTGAGGCGGGACCAGGACTGACTGCATCCCAGGGAGACTCCCGGTCCGACTCACTGTCCCCGGATGAACGGGCCGCGGACACACTGGGCAACAAGGTCATCGTCTGCCCCTGTTTCTTAACAGACAGGTCCACAGAGCGGACACAACTGGAGGTTTTCCCAGAGATCCCAGTCGGGCCTTCGGACAGCGCAGTGACCCTGTGTGCTCGGACACACCCAGACGGTGGTTGTTCCCTGGATACGACTTCCCTATCGGAGCACCACAGCTCCTCAGCGGAGGTGGACGTCAAAGAGTCCCTGGCTGTGACTTTTTCAGACACACTGGATATGCTGGATGGGGGGAATGAGAGAACAATGGATACTAGAGACGGTCCGGGGGGTTTAAGGACGCCACTTGACGAGTCTCCGACAGGTAAGGTCACATGGTGTCTTATTGTAGGATTACAGGTGGATTTCTGAGGCGTTTCTTCTGTCACTGTGCTCTCTATTGTTTACTTACCGCAGTTGAATAGGCAGACACTCAGGTAGACGACGGTTAACGAGCTGATATCCGAAATATATACGTACGAGACTAACCTGTTGCTTGGCTTTCGTGGAGCTCATTCCTGTGTTTTCTACTGTGCGGTCTCTGAAACGATTGTGTGCAAACCGTCGTTTGACCGAGTGACCAGTAGCTCGGGTTCTCCTCATGCCACTCATTCGCCCCGACATTTCGTGAAGGTCGACGGGCGAAATATTAACCCGGAACCTTCAGATCCAGGCGCTCTCCGTTTGCCCGGCTACTGTTATTACCAGACCCTGGCAGTGTAATGCATTACTGCTGCTCTACATCTGCACTATGGCGGCGTTATTAGCACAGTGTTGTTATCCACGTCATTGTCCGCTAATAGAAATGACTGGGGTTCCCCCTACCCCCCCCCCCCCGGCTGGCCACTTCCTCGCTTCCTGCGTGACAACATGTCTGTTGTTGCCACCGAGACGGTTTCCAAGGCAATTAAGCTGTATACGTTATAACACTGTTTGCATGTCCTGTTAGCAGAGGCTAATCTTTCCTACTTGATGTAGGTTTAGTCGTGACTCAAAAGATATGTTCAGTTTGTTCCTGGGGCCATGCCGCCATGGCGTCAGGCTCTGTATTTCTGTTCCAGTGTCTCATACTGTTTCTCTCCCCAGACAAAGACACCGACTGTCCAGCCCATGCAGAGGAGGCGGAGGAGGTGAAACTCCTCTCAGACATGGTAGACCGTACACTGGTGAGTTCAGAGGTTTCTGAGTTGACAGTTACATGGTAGTTATTTTACTCCGGTGTCCTGAAATCAGTTGAAGACATTTTGACCATTTGTCATGACTGGGTCAGCACGTGGTGTTTCTGGGAACTGATGACCATATCTCTATATCAGGCCGTCCCAGCTGACCCCAGTAAATAAGCCCGTGTTCCATGTTGTTTGCCTTTGCTTTCGGTGAAGTCTGTACAGACATGACGCACTTCTGCTAGAGGTCAGGTGGGTAGATATGGGAAAGACCTGACCCTTCACACTGCTCCTTTTCCCCTGTGTGTGCGTGTGCGCGCGTGCGTGCGTATACATTCATGTATGTACTTATGTAAGTGTGTTTTTGTGACTGTGTTTGTGTGTTCTACCCCCACCCCGCCCTACCCTGTCGAACCAGAAGGAGAGAAAATTAGCGATGACCTCACCTCTTGTCTCATGAGGGTAGCGATATAAGAGGGTGAGAAATGGGCCATAGCGAGGGAGGCAGAGATAACATAGTCCCTCAGACAGCAGTTGTGTGTGTGGGGGGGGGGGAGTGAAGGAGGGATGGGCAGCTGGATACGTCCACACCAGCAGACCACAGCTCTCAGCCTTCCTCACAGCTCCGGTAGCACATCTTCTAATGCAAAGCCTGTATCGCTTCCTGCTCATTTCGTTTCCTGTTTCCGGACCGCCTGCTGTCTGCAGTGTGATATTGTTTTGTAGGACTGACATCTTGTTATGGTCTGGTTGAGTTCTGACCATGCCGATGCAGTCACCAATCGTCTGTGATTTGGACGGAGGCTAACTGACGGTTGGCTTGCTGATTGAGGCCTACTGACGGTTAGCTAACCGACGGAGGCTAACTGACGGAGGCTAACTGACGGAGGCTAACTGACGGAGGCTAACTGACGGAGGCTAACCGACGGATGGCTAACCGACGGAGGCTAACTGACGGAGGCTAACTGACGGTTGGCTAACTGACGGAGGCTAACTGACGGAGGCTACCTGACGGTTGGCTAACTGACGGTTGGCTAACTGACGGAGGCTAACTGACGGAGGCTAACTGACGGTTGGCTAACTGACGGAGGCTAACTGACGGAGGCTAACTGACGGAGGCTAACTGATGGAGGCTAACCGACGGAGGCTAATCGGCACGAGGCTAACTGACGGAGGCTAACTGACGGAGGCTAACACAAGCGTTCATCAATCTATCCTTTTGGTTATGGTTGTAATGTGTTTAGCAATACAGAGTAGTTGGCCATTATATGCTTTCATATGTCATGGGTTGATAAGAATGGTTTAGCAATGATCTGTTAATGGTCATAGAAAGATTTGATCAAATTAAAAATATATATAGTATTCAGGGAACCTGTCATTAAGCACCCCTGTATAGTTCATTCTAAATCACATGACATGTGTACGGACAAGTGATGAATGAAAGGACAAACCAAAACAAAGCGTCTCAGTAAGGTGATTGGCCACACATGCTGTCAAAACACCTTCAATGGGCTCCCGAATAGATTATACAAGGCTCTGTAACTTTATTTTTCTAGAGGATATTGCGTCATTTGATGTTTTGATGGCGACGATGGAGAGCTCGGTCTAACATGTTGGTCAGAAATCTTCCGTAGATGTTTAATTGAGTTGAGCTCTGGTTACCGCGATGGCCGTAGCATTTGATTTACTCGAATTCTCAAACTCATCAAACTATTCCGTGACCTCTCTCTCATCTTGGAAGAGAACTAATTGTGAACCATCTTTCAAAGTCACGTGGGTTTTTTCCTGTACAACTAGACCTGCTCTGCATTTTCTACACATGCCACACATCACATATTTAAATTTTTTTATTTGACTTTTATTAAACCAGGGAAAGGACACATTGAGACCTAGATCTCATTTGCAAGTGCACCCTGGGTACAGCAATAATTATTACAGTAGTACAAACACATAAAATATAAAATGCACACTATACAATATTAAATGTACAGATAGATAGTATTTGCAACAAATTAAAAACAGACACATTCCTCACTATAAAATTGTATCATCATTTTTTTAAATTGACACATGGACACCAATGCATTCAATTTGAGGTCCTTTTGAATCCTGTTCCATATAATACAATTGTACCATGTCGTCCTCATGTATTTAAACGTCTATATTCATTGTTCCTGCAATTTTTCCATCGTCTGTGACAAAAATTGCTAAATGTTAACGTCATGCTGAGATTCTGTAACATCCATAACGGTGTTGTCACGAATACACTCAGGGAGACAAGGTGTTGGATACCAATCGCGGCAAGCGATGTTTTATTCGACAGTAGGGAATAGGCAAGAGAGTAGTCAACAACAGGCAGGGGTCGTAGTCCAGAGATCAGAGTCCGTAGAAGGCACTTCGGGAGCAGGCTGAGACGTGGTCGGGCAAGACAGGCAGGTGGGTCAAGAACGGGATTACTAGCGGACACAGAACAGAGGTTTAGGCAAAGTCGGGATGAAACTGACAGGCACAGGTCTGGTACACGGAGGAACAAACGGATAGAGAACTCTCTTATAACGCTTAGTAGTCGTGAAACGAACAATACCTCGCAAATACTGAGCGAGACTGGCAGCGCTAAATAGTGTGTGCAATCACTCACAGGTGTGTCTAGAACTCAGGTGACGCGGATCGCGTGTGATTGCACTCACCTCCCGTGGGTTGGGAGAGTGACAGCTCAGGCATAGAGGGAGACAAACCTCGGTTTCTCATAGGTGTGTAAGTTCTCAAAAGCAGGAGCTACTTTTCTTCAACATGGCAATCCTTGTTTAAAAAATCGTCAGCCTTTGTTCCAACTTGTTTATTTTGTATAACATCCGCAAATCAAATCTTCCTAATTTCTCTGACAATACTTTTTGTTAAAAGTATTTTAAGAGTCCGCACTTTCCCAAATAGCTTCTACAGACAGGAAATCCTTCACTAATATATTTTATTGATATGTTTTGTCTGTTCAGTCTGTATGACACAACAACAACCCAGATGTGGCCCGTCTGTGATTGACTTGTCGTTTCGTGGCAGGAACCACGAGGCTCGTGTGACAAATATGACGTAATACTCTGGGCTTCAGCCACATGTTTCAGCCAGCAACAAACAGCCAGTCGCTCCTGCTTTGGTCACGTCTCAGTTGCACAGCTCACCTCTCTCTTATGTTGTTCAGCTAATACTCTGCGGACACCTTTGTGACGGTACTGTGTTTTCTGAGGAAGGCTGGGATTAGATCAGAATTTCACCCAACTCTGCATCATGTTGAATGTGGCTTCGCTGCTCTCATGCTATTCTGGGGGAGTAGCGTGTACAGATGTAGACTGACCTACTTTCACAGGCCCGTAGAGATGTAGACTGGCCCACTACCACATGGCTGTTGAGATGTAGACTGACACACTACCACAGGCCTGTAGAGATGTAGACTGGCCTACTATAAAAGACATGTTGAGATGTAGACTGGCCCACTACCACATGTCTGTTGAGATGTAGACTGACACACTACCACAGGCCTGTAGAGATGTAGACTGACCCAAAATCACAGGACTGTAGAGATGTAGACTGACCCGCAATCACAGGACTGTAGAGATGTAGACTGGCCCGCTAACATATGCCTGTAGAGATGTAGACTGGCCTACTATAAAATACATGTTGACATGTAGACTGACCCACTACCACAGGACTGTGGAGATGTAGACTGACCCACAATCATAGGACTGTAGAGATGTAGACTGGCCCACTAACATATGCCTTTAGAGATGTAGACTGGCCTACTATAAAAGACATGTTGAGATGTAGACTGGCCCACTACCACAGGCCTGTAACGATGTAGACCCACTATCACCCCGCTCTCAAGCAGACTTATGTCTCTGCTACATTGTTAATCTTAGATAGGAATTACACGGTGACAAGCTCACCAGATACGCCAGCGGCCAGCCAGAAGCCTGTGGCCATGGTAACCTGGATCGTCTCAGAGGAGGAGAATGTTAGAAATGTTTTTGTTTAAGGAGAGTTTCATTATTTTACAGCTTGGTGTTAGGCTATTCGCCACCCTGACTGTAGACTGTGGGCCAAGAGAAACCGTCACCGCCTTTACAAGTGTTATTATCAATTGTCCGCTAACATCAGCCACCTCCGTCCAATAACCATTGGAGCTTAGGTCGACGTGTTTCTAAAATTGTTTTGTTTTATGGCCAAACAAATGCTTCGTGGAACATCATATGTATGACGTTAAGTTGAGCTCGCACAAGTTTCCAAGGCAGACTAAACAATGGATTATGGATAATTTCTCCTGCCTCGTAGCCGCCAACGTGTTCAGGGTGGTGGATAAATAAAACTTGAGACCTCATAATGACTGTGAGACAGCTGAGTGCAGGACTCACTCATGTCTTCTTATTAGCAGCTGTTTAGTCTCCACACGGTGGAGGCCTGCTCTGCTCCACTCAGCGCTGTCAGGCCTCAAGCTAATGTATTCCCGGACTCTCCAAGTGAGAGTCAAAGCAGATGCCGTGTCTCAGATTTCTTCCTCCAGCCATGTTCCTCTCGGACCCGTCGGTTGAAATCCTAGCGTCGCTCTCCGTCTCACTGGAAACGACATCGTATCCGTCCTGTGGCAGTCATTTGTTGAGTGTGAATGTGGGTCAATTGTGATCGTTATGGCTGAAACAAGTCGCACCCAACAGCTGAGCTGAAAGACGCAATGTTTCGTACAGACCGTCGCGTCTTTTACATCTGTTGAGTGAGCGTTTCTTCTGTACTAGGAGAATCCTTCGTTACCGTATGATGACGTTAATGTTCGTTTAGACGTTTAGAGAATTGGGCAGCAAGTCCACCCACGCTTACAGACCGTCCGTGTGTAAATACCCCGCCCCATGACCTCCACATCTTGCTCCTGAACTGGTGGAAACAGACCAGAGACCAGATACCCGGCAGAGGATGAATCTGGGCACAAGCTGTCAAAAATCATCTCCGCAAATCTCGTTTGTGTACTTGATGTTCTCATCCGTAGCCAAATGTTAGTTTTATCAGTTTCATCTACTCACGGTGTCATCCACCAACTCACCCACCATTTGTCTTTTTGTTATTGGACTGGGCTTTCCTCCGCTTGCCGACTAGCACTGCATACAGCAACGTCATCCAGAAAACATCAGACAGCTTGATTATGACTTTGGCTGTTCGGGATGGAAATACAAGGCCTCTGTAACAATTATGTGAATAATTCAATGGATGTTTTGTGCACAAAGCCCGATGACTAAAGGGTTGAGGAACTTTCGTTAAATGACTTCCCATTCTCAGTCGGTGGGGCCTGGTGGATATTGTGCTGTCGGCTCGTACCTTAGCTGAGCTGCTGTACCTGTGACAGACTGTAGGTGCAGTCGAATGTGGGATTCTGTAGCAGACGTTTGGGTGAGTTGCAGGGCAAGTTATCATCGCAGAACAGAGTAGCGAATGCAGACTGAATGTAAGATTTGCAGAGAGCTGCTGGGAAAAGAGGAAGTCCTGAAAGACACACTAGACTGCTGTGCGGTTGCCAGATCATACATACATACATACATACTCAATCCAGTCCCGCCAGTGTGTCCCCAGGCACCCCCTAGTGTTGTGTTACGGTATTACCCTGTCCAGCTGTCGTCTTGGGCTGCTTTTCACCGAAATGGTTAACAAGAAAAAGACAAGCCAGATATTATTATACCAATGTTGTCAAAAGAGGTTTGTTTCAGCATATTACCATCTTCATTTTTTTTTTAAATCTAGTCTAGTCAGATATTGTGACGAGGCTTATGGCTTTAGGGTTTTCACGAGTTACCGGGGCCAAGAACGAGGAGGCAGCTACATCTAGCACTCTTTCTCACCCAGAGGGCTCCCTTCATTAAATGTGTTTTTTTTTGCTATTGTTAGGTTTGCAGGACGTCAGGCGAGACCGGTGGTTTAGATCTTCAGTTAAGATCGTTGGAACTGGACAAGCACTCTCAGAGCCCATTCATATGTTACTATGAGCAGACCAGGATGGGGTTAACTGTCGTAATGTGTGAGGAAGAGAATGTCCTTCCGTTTGGTGTCCTTGTAGTCATTTCTCGTCAGTTGACCCCGTCTATTTACTTTTGCTCTTTCTGTGTCAAGTTTTCCTTCCCCTTTCTCCGGAGTCGCACAGCAGACTATGAAAACAGGTCCTCAACCATGGACTGTTTTTCTTGTGCATCTTGTCGTATCTCTGTACCTCCTGATAACTCTGTCTGTATCTTTTTCTCTCCCTCCACGTTCTCCAGTATCCTCTGTTTAATACCGACATATTATGGCAGCTTATCTCCCTACGTGCCAATGTGTTCAGCGAAGCCCCATGTTCTGTGTGCTTACAAAAGACCATTGACAGGCCCCCCCACCACCTCCTTCACCTCCTTCACCCCCACAGACCCACTACCCACCCCACCTCCTTCACCCACACAGAACCACTGCCCACCCCACCTCCTACACCCCCACAGACCCACTACCCACCCCACCTCCTTCACCCACACAGACCCACTTCCCACTCCACCTCCTACACCCCCACAGACCCACTACCCACCCCACCTCCTTCACCCACACAGACCCACTTCCCACCCCACCTCCTTCACCCACACAGACCCACTTCCCACTCCACCTCCTTCACCCACACAGACCCACTTCCCACTCCACCTCCTTCACCCACACAGAACCACTTCCCACCCCACCTCCTTCACCCACACAGACCCACTACCCACCCCACCTTCTTCACCCACACAGATCCACTTCCCACCCCACCTTCTTCACCCACACAGATCCACTTCCCACCCCACCTCCTTCACCCACACAGACCCACTACCCACCCCACCTTCTTCACCCCCACAGACCCACTACCCACCCCACCTCCTACACCCCCACAGACCCACTTCCCACCCCACCTCCTTCACCCCACCTGACCCACTGTCCTCCACCCCACCTTCTTCACCCACACAGACCCACTACCCACCCCACCTCCTACACCCCCACAGACCCACTACCCACCCCACCTCCTACACCCCCACAGACCCACTACCCACCCCACCTCCTACACCCCCACAGACCCACTTCCCACCCCACCTCCTTCACCCCACCTGACCCACTATCCTCCACCCCACCTCCTACACCCCCACAGACCCACTACCCACCCCACCTCCTACACCCCCACAGACCCACTACCCACCCCACCTTCTTCACCCACACAGATCCACTTCCCACCCCACCTCCTACACCCCCACAGACCCACTACCCACCCCACCTTCTTCACCCACACAGACCCACTACCCACCCCACCTCCTACACCCCCACAGACCCACTTCCCACCCCACCTCCTTCACCCCACCTGACCCACTATCCTCCACCCCACCTTCTTCACCCACACAGACCCACTACCCACCCCACCTCCTACACCCCCACAGACCCACTTCCCACCCCACCTCCTTCACCCCACCTGACCCACTATCCTCCACCCCACCTTCTTCACCCACACAGACCCACTACCCACCCCACCTCCTACACCCCCACAGACCCACTACCCACCCCACCTTCTCCGCCACCTATGGTCCTGTGGTAGGAACAGGGGAGAAGCTGGCCCTTTGTTAGCGGTGGCGTTTCTAAAGGTCATGGTCAGATGGGAGCTCTGAGATCAATCCCAGTCCAAACAGGAAGCTTTGCCAGTGAGGGAAATGTTTTGTGTCCCCCAATTGGTTAATTATTCCCTTTTCCTTTCCCAATTCTTAAATAAAATATATAGGAAGAAAATAAATTACATAGGTACTTAATGTTCACAAAATATCCCCGTTATAATAAAATAAAATTAATTTTATTTTTTTGTCCAATAAAATAACATCTAATTACCGTAATCAGATATGTACAACATTAACTATTTCTGGACTGTAGTTCTGATCTGATGTATTAGATGTTTTTTGGACCAAAAATTTGATTTTCTTTATTTATGTTTCTAAGTGACCATAAACTTCTGAACGGTAGCGTACGTAATCAATTATGTATTTATGTGGTTCTGTAATAGAGTGTCCAGATAAATAAGTGAAATGTTAATGTGTGTGTGTGTGTTATTTCAGGCTGTGTACATAGTGCCATAAATGTGTGTGTGTTATTTCAGACTGTGTACATAGTGCCATAAATGTGTGTGTGTTATTTCAGACAGTGTACATAGTGCCATAAATGTGTGTGTGTGTTATATTTCATACGGTGTCCATAGTGCCATAAATGCGTGTGTGTGTTATATTTCATGCAGTGTACATTGTGCCATAAATGTGTGTGTGTGTTATATCAGACTGTGTACATAGTGCCATAAATGTGTGTGTGTTATTTCAGACTGTGTACATAGTGCCATAAATGTGTGTGTGTTATTTCAGACTGTGTACATAGTGCCATAAATGTGTTTGTGTTATTTCAGACTGTGTACATAGTGCCATAAATGTGTGTGTGTTATTTCAGACAGTGTACATAGTGCCATAAATGTGTGTGTGTGTTATATTTCATACGGTGTCCATAGTGCCATAAATGTGTGTGTGTGTTATATTTCAGACGGTGAACATAGTGCCATAAATGTGTGTGTGTGTTATATTTCATACTGTGTACATAGTGCCATAAATGTGTTTGTGTGTTATATTTCAGACGGTGTAAATAGTGGCATAAATGTGTGTGTGTTATATTTCAGACGGTGTACATAGTGGCATAAATGTGTGTGTGTGTGTGTTATATTTCAGACGGTGTACATAGTGGCATAAATGTGTGTGTGTGTGTTATATTTCAGACGGTGTAAATAGTGGCATAAATGTGTGTGTGTGTGTTATATTTCAGACGGTGTACATAGTGGCATAAATGTGTGTGTGTGTGTGTTATATTTCAGACGGTGTAAATAGTGGCATAAATGTGTGTGTGTGTTATATTTCATACGGTGTACATAGTGCCATAAATGTGTGTGTGTGTTTTATTTCAGACGGTGTACATAGTGCCATAAATGTGTGTGTGTGTGTTTTATTTCAGACGGTGTACATAGTGCCATAAATGTGTTTGTGTGTGCTATATTTCATACGGTGTACATAGTGCCATAAATGTGTGTGTGTGTGTGTTATATTTCATACGGTGAACATAGTGCCATAAATGTGTGTGTGTGTTTTATTTCAGACGGTGTACATAGTGCCATAAATGTGTGTGTGTGTTATATTTCATACGGTGAACATAGTGCCATAAATGTGTGTGTGTTATATTTCATGCAGTGTACATTGTGCCATAAATGTGTGTGTGTGTTATATTTCATGTAGTGTACATAGTGCCATAAATGTGTGTGTGTGTTATATTTCATACGGTGAACATAGTGGCATAAATGTGTGTGTGTGTTATATTTCATGTAGTGTACATAGTGGCATAAATGTGTGTGTGTGTTATATTTCATGTAGTGTACATAGTGGCATAAATGTGTGTGTGTGTTATATTTCATGTAGTGTACATAGTGGCATAAATGTGTGTGTGTGTTATATTTCATGTAGTGTACATAGTGCCATACTGCTCTGTGTTAGCATAGCTTTGCCTTGGCTTCGTTTGCCCTCGTGTGTCACCTTCTATACCTCCTAGAAGGACTCGGTTGTGCCAAGTTTACATGGTTTGACGTTTCTCACCAGTCACACAGTGGGGGAGGCAGAAAGGAAGCTGAAACACATGTTGATCTCATTCCCCGCGCACCCCATGATCGGTTTAACCAATGAAAAGAGTCCCTTCAGAAAAAACGAAACTAGATTAGCACATTGTGTATTAACGCCTTTTATTTCCCTCTTTCAATGTTATGTGTAGTTTCCCCTAGAGACTAGTTTGGATTAGGTTCTCTCTCTCCTTCCCCGTCTCCCTCCTTGTCTCCCCCTCTCCCCCTCTTTGCATGTCATGTGGACAGTTTGGAATGGTTGCCATGGTTCTGGATGTTTGTCTGTTCCCTGGAAGACCGTCTGCATATGTGGAGTTTTTTTCTTGCTCTATGGTCTTTTTCACAAAGAGCTGTTCTCCTTTCTTCTGACATGCCTGTTTCCTGAAGAGCTTGGGACCCTTTTTCCTTGTTATTGACAGTGTTTCTTCTTAAATCACAATAGTTGCTAATGTATCTCGGTGACAATTTCCCGTGAATATGGCTGACCTTGCCTCCACTCAGCCTGAGAGTCACAGTGTTTAGGAGTACCATGAGTCACAGTGTTTAGGAGTTTCATGAGTCACAGTGTTTAGGAGTTCCATTAGTCATAGTGTTTCGGAGTACCATGAGTCACAGTGTTTAGGAGTTTCATGAGTCACAGTGTTTAGGAGTTCCATGAGTCACAGTGTTTAGGAGTTCCATGAGTCACAGTGTTTAGGAGTTCCATGAGTCACAGTGTTTAGGAGTTCCATGAGTCACAGTGTTTAGGAGTTCCATGAGTCATAGTGTTTAGGAGTTCCATGAGTCACAGTGTTTAGGAGTTCCATGAGTCACAGTGTTTAGGAGTTCCGTGAGTCACAGTGTTTAGGAGTTCCATGAGTCACAGTGTTTAGGAGTTCCATGAGTCATAGTGTTTAGGAGTTCCGTGAGTCACAGTGTTTAGGAGTTCCATGAGTCACAGTGTTTAGGAGTTCCATGAGTCATAGTGTTTAGGAGTTCCATGAGTCATAGTGTTTAGGAGTTCCATGAGTGACAGTGTTTAGGAGTTCAGTGAGTCACAGTGTTTAGGAGTTCCATGAGTGACAGTGTTTAGGAGTTCCATGAGTCATAGTGTTTAGGAGTTCCATGAGTCACAGTGAAAGGAAATAGATGGAGAGAGGATTAACGGAGAGAAAAACAGATCTGCAAATGGAAAGAGATGCATAGAGCAATACCAGAGAATGAGTAAAAGAGTGTGGGAAAGAGGGAGAGGCCCAGCGTCAAACAGAGAGGCATATGGGGAGGGGGGTACATGTAAGAGAGGGAAAGAGAGGGTGGGGTGTGCATGTGAGAGGGGGTGAGAGGGAGAGAGGGTGAGAGGGTGGGGTGTGCAAGTGAGAGGGGGAGAGAGGGAGGGTGGGGTGTGCATGTGAGAGGGGGAGAGAGGGAGGGTGGGGTGTGCATGTGAGAGGGGGAGAGAGAGAGGGTGGGGTGTGCATGTGAGAGGGGGAGAGAGGGAGAGAGAGAGGGTGGGGTGTGCATGTGAGAGGGGGAGAGAGGGAGGGTGGGGTGTGCATGTGAGAGGGGGAGAGAGGGAGGGTGGGGTGTGCATGTGAGAGGGGGAGAGAGAGACGGAGAGGGAGAGGGAGGGAGGCGTGTCCATGTGAGAGAGAGAGGGAGGGCCAGACTGTGGGTCTGGATCTGTGAACAGATGTGGGAAGAACTCCTCATTTTCCTCAAACTTACCAACGACTCTACAAGCTGGGCTTCATGTTGGAATCTAAAGCTTTTCTGTTACTAACCACTACTTTTCACTGCCGGAAAAGATGTACGAACGACACAAGCGGAGGTACAGTCTGCGTGGAAAGGGGGAGAGAGCAGTGGATGTGGTTTTGATAAAGGTACGGCCCTGAGAACGTTTTCCCTGTCGCCCCGCCAGATTCCGTGAAAACTTCATTCGGTTATTAATATTCTCTACTTTACATAACTGTGTGATTACGCGTTGGATCTGCGGTTTGTAGGCGACCAATATACGCTAAATCTCAGCGGAGATGCTTTCAGGAGTGTTTGTGTCTGTCTGGACGTGTCTCGTTGTGCGTGTGTGTGCACTAATGGGGTTGAGAACATTTGGACTATTTCTGGGTGTTAGTCGGCCGCTGACTGCCTGGCGATGTATGCTCTCAGGGTGGAGTTGGTTTTTGGATGGAGAACGGAGGCCTGCAGGCCAGATTCTGGGTACATGTTCCTTCTCTCTTCCTCTCTGTCTCCCATTATATGAGTTGTTTTTTCTCCCCTTGTTGGTTTTGAGTGACACCTCGTCTGTACTGAGTGTGAATCTGAGTGTGAATCTGAGTGTGAATCTGAGTGTGAATCACTGAATACAATAATGGGACTGTGTGTGTGTCTGTGTCTGTGTGTGTGTGTGTGTGTGTGTGTGTGTGTGTGTCAGTCTGTGTGTGTGTGTGTGTCCGTCTGTGTGTGTGTGTGTGTGTGTGTGTGTGTGTCTGTGTGTGTGTGTGTGTGTGTGTGTGTGTGTGTGTGTGTGTGTGTGTGTGTGTCCGTCTGTGTGTGTGTGTCAGTCTGTGTGTGTGTGTGTGTGTGTGTGTGTATGTGTGTATGTGTGTGTGTGTGTGTGTGTGTGTGTGTGTGTGTGTGTGTGTAAATTCCCCATCCTGTTTCCTCTTTAAACTTTGCCCATCACTATTATATTAATAATTAGCCAATCACATGCCGTGCCGATATGGTCGAGACTATCCGCCGATATTCAAACCAAGCGTCAAGATTCGGGGGGAAAAGAGATTCAAGTGCTTGTGCACGTGACTTGGTTGTTGGTGTCAGACGGGCTGGTTTGACAGTTTCAGAAAGTGCCGATCTACTGGGAATTTTCCGCACAACCGTTTCTCGGGTTTCAGAGAATGGTTGACAAAGGAGAAAATAACCAGTCAGCAGCAGGGCTCTGATGGCGGAGGTCAGAGGAGAATTGCCAGACTGGTTAAAGCCGATAGAAAGGCAACAGTAACTCTAATAAAGACGTGTTACAACCACGGTGTCCAGAAGAGCATCTCTAAACATACCACACGTTGCAACAGATGGGCTACAGCAGCAGAAGACCACACCGGGTCTGTGTTTAGAGTGCCGGTCAGATGTTTGGACACGCCTGCTCATTCACTGGTATTCATTGAGTTTTGGCATCACCGACTACTGTGAAGACATACGAACTACCCAATGAACATGTGGAATCATGTAGCAACCAGAAAGTCAGAGTGTTAGTCAGATCAAAATGCGTTTCATATCGTGGATTACCCAAAGTTTTGCCTTGATGACAGCTTTGTACCTATTGTCATTCTCTCAACCAGTGACAAGGAAGTCACCTGGATGAATTGTATTGCAGTCTGGAAGGAGTATTCACATACAGAAACACAGTTCAGATTAGACGGTTATATTTTCTCTCATCTCATCTTCAACTGCTTATCCGGGGTCGGGTCGCGGGGGTAGCAGCTCTAGCAGGGGACCCCAAACTTCCCTTTCCCTTGTCAGTATGAGGCGATGGAGTTGTGTCAGTAGTTTATTTGATTATGTTTTAATATTAGAACACAGTGACATGGCGTGGCTGTCAGTATGAGGCGATGGAGTTGTGTCAGTAGTTTATTTGATTATGTTTTAATATTAGAACACAGTGACATGGCGTGGCTGTCAGTATGAGGCGATGGAGTTGTGTCAGTAGTTTATTTGATTATGTTTTAATATTAGAACACAGTGACATGGCGTGGCTGTCAGTATGAGGCGATGGAGTTGTGTCAGTAGTTTATTTAAATATGTTTAATATTAAAACACAGTGACATGGCGTGGCTGTCAGTATGAGGCGATGGAGTTGTGTCAGTAGTTTATTTGATTATGTTTTAATATTAGAACACAGTGACATGGTGTGGCTGTCAGTATGAGGCGATGGAGTTGTGTCAGTAGTTTATTTAAATATGTTTTAATATTAGAACACAGTGACATGGCGTGGCTGTCAGTATGAGGCGATGGAGTTGTGTCAGTAGTTTATTTGATTATGTTTTAATATTAGAACACAGTGACATGGCGTGGCTGTCAGTATGAGGCGATGGAGTTGTGTCAGTAGTTTATTTGATTATGTTTTAATATTAGAACACAGTGACATGGTGTGGCTGTCCGTATGAGGCGATGGAGTTGTGTCAGTAGTTTATTAAAATATGTTTAATATTAAAACACAGTGACATGGTGTGGCTGTCAGTATGAGGCGATGGAGTTGTGTCAGTAGTTTATTTAAATATGTTTAATATTAGAACACAGTGACATGGCGTGGCTGTCAGTATGAGGCGATGGAGTTGTGTCAGTAGTTTATTTAAATATGTTTAATATTAAAACACAGTGACATGGCGTGGCTGTCAGTATGAGGCGATGGAGTTGTGTCAGTAGTTTATTTGATTATGTTTTAATATTAGAACACAGTGACATGGTGTGGCTGTCAGTATGAGGCGATGGAGTTGTGTCAGTAGTTTATTTAAATATGTTTAATATTAGAACACAGTGACATGGCGTGGCTGTCAGTATGAGGCGATGGAGTTGTGTCAGTAGTTTATTTAAATATGTTTAATATTAGAACACAGTGACATGGTGTGGCTGTCAGTATGAGGTGATGGAGTTGTGTCAGTAGTTTATTTAAATATGTTTTAATATTAGAACACAGTGACATGGCGTGGCTGTCAGTATGAGGCGATGGAGTTGTGTCAGTAGTTTATTTGATTATGTTTTAATATTAGAACACAGTGACATGGCGTGGCTGTCAGTATGAGGCGATGGAGTTGTGTCAGTAGTTTATTTGATTATGTTTTAATATTAGAACACAGTGACATGGTGTGGCTGTCAGTATGAGGCGATGGAGTTGTGTCAGTAGTTTATTTGATTATGTTTTAATATTAGAACACAGTGACATGGTGTGGCTGTCAGTATGAGGCGATGGAGTTGTGTCAGTAGTTTATTTGATTATGTTTTAATATTAGAACACAGTGACATGGTGTGGCTGTCAGTATGAGGCGATGGAGTTGTGTCAGTAGTTTATTTAAATATGTTTAATATTAGAACACAGTGACATGGCGTGGCTGTCAGTATGAGGCGATGGAGTTGTGTCAGTAGTTTATTTGATTATGTTTTAATATTAGAACACAGTGACATGGTGTGGCTGTCAGTATGAGGTGATGGAGTTGTGTCAGTAGTTTATTTGATTATGTTTTAATATTAAAACACAGTGACATGGCGTGGCTGTCAGTATGAGGCGATGGAGTTGTGTCAGTCTCACATCTGACCACTCGCTTCTGTTCACAGCATCTCGAAATCGTCAGGCGCCACTTTGAGCTCGTCTCTCTACTTCAACTGGATGGGACCGGGAACAGGGCTGGCATTGCGGTGGAATGTGTTGTGTGGGCTCTGGGCTGGTGAATATGTATTTAGTGGGAAGGAAGGGCACTGGGTATCTGCCAGTGAGAAAGGCCAGGCCATAGCAACAGGGCCTGTAGGAGCACTTGGACAGAGTAGACTGGCCCCTGGGTTTGATAAGGGGTCCGGCTGCATCTCCGTGGCTATCTTTGGGCTAAGACCTGGGAACTCACCCCTGTACTCTCCATCTCTGGTTGTCAGAACCAAGGCCTTGGTCTGTCTTGACAGGGATCCGACAGGACTGGTTTTGGTTACGGTGCCAATACATAGGGGACTAGAGGGTCTATTACTACTCAGAAGATACCAATGACGTGTGTCGATGTCATCATGCGCTGGGTTGAGACAACGACACGTTCCGTGTGTAGATTGAATACATGTGATTACCTCTGCCTCGAATTGGAGATTCGTTGTGCCCGGTGGTCAGATCAAAAACCCCTCTCGTTCCGACTTTCCGCCTGTGTGGGAAACTGTCTAATTAAGCCTTTGGCGTGGTCATGTGATATGCAAAGGTCAAGGATAGCTGAGTAAAAAAGATATCAAGACAAGGTATGGTTCTGTGGTCCTGGACTGGGTCCTGGTGTAAGGATTGTTGGTTACACCCCTCTGTGGTCTCTGAGGTACCGGATCTGTCCTTCAGGGTCACCTTCGGCCTGTACACATCGTGAGAGAAAACCAATGGCTTCATTTCTAAACGGGAACATTATTTATTTATTTCTAAACGGGAAGTACATAATATATACAAACTCTCCTCAAGCAGGCACGTTATTTCTCCGCGTTTTTTCTGGCTGCCGTTTCACTTGTCTCGTTGGAATTAAATCCAATGGAGCTTTTATATATTATTTGAAAACACTTGGCACACTCGGTCAGGGTGTGGATCTAGTTTCGTTTTACCCGTTGAAATTCTTGGGTCTTAGGAAACACTTAGTATCATGGCTCTATACAAAAAGGAGAGCATGGTCCAAAATGAACTATTTGGCATACTAGCCAGATGGGCTGGTAGATGGGTAAAGTTACCAGGTCAAAGAATACATCGCGTTTTACTATTGCAATTCGCTTTTCTTCATGGTAGTAACATTAACTGAATGCCGGAATATTAATGTAACTGTTTCAACGCTAACATGTAAGAACTTATAAATACGGTCGTGTTCGTCTTTAAGGTCAAGAAGGATAATTCTCAGTTGAATTATCAACGGTAGGTTTGGTCTCTTTGTTCTGAACTTTTGTTTTGATATGGGTCTCCACTAGACCTCCACGTGATGGCTGGGTTAGCTTAAACTGTCATCAAGTCGACTTACCTCAGGTTCAGCCACTGTATCACAAAACGCCTGAGCATGACACAGATCCAGCACACTGAGGTGACAACAAACGAAGTAGTCACCATAATTTACTCGCCAAAAGACAACATTTACCCACATTTGGTGAGTGGCAGGTGTTAATTCCGCACCCTGGATGAGAACGCTGGTGATATCCATGTCTTCTTGGTTACCTCCAGAGTCTATTGCACTGGATTGTGGAGGCCGTCTCTTTGGTATATGTCAGGAAAGGCTTTCCCAGCTGGATTCACCCTCACTCCACTAGGCATGCGGCGGCACCCTGACACTGTTCAATAAGTTAACTGTGGGAAATATCTTTCCTGTGGGCCAGGCATCCACTCACACGTTTGCAAGAGGTTATGGTCTCAGTCGGAACCGCTTTTAGACATAAGCAACTGCTGTAATAACCGTTCCCTGAAAGAGGGATGAGGTAGAACAAATTGTTAACCCGCGCTCTATAGACAGGCCCGAGATGTGAGTAGAACATCTAGAAGTATATCACCTAGAAGTACATCACCTAGAAGTATATCACCTAGAAATATATCACCTAGAAGTCGAACACCTAGAAGTATATCACCTAGAAGTAGATCACCTAGAAATATATCACCTAGAAATATATCACCTAGAAGTAGAACACCTAGAAGTAGAACACCCAGAAGTATATCACCTAGAAGTATATCGCCTAGAAGTATATCGCATAGAAGTATAGCGCATAGAAGTATATCGCATAGAAGTATATTGCCTAGAAGTAGATCACCTAGAAGTATATCGCATAGAAGTATATCCGCCTCCAGTGCCACAGATTTAGACCAGCTATTGTCTTTCACTGAAAACAAAGCAGTTAGCTCCGCCTCCAGTGCCACAGAGTCAGACCAGCTATTGGCTTTCACTGGAAACAAAGCAGTTAGCTCCGCCTCCAGTGCCCCTGAGTCAGACCAGCTATTGGCTTTCACTGGAAACAAAGCAGTTAGCTCCGCCTCCGGTGCCCCTGAGTCAGACCAGCTATTGGCTTTCACTGGAAACAAAGCAGTTAGCTCCGCCTCCGGTGCCCCTGAGTCAGACCAGCTATTGGCTTTCACTGCATTTGTGGTTGGGATTATTATAATCAGACATGGACTTTTCCTTTAGTGTCCATTATCAGCTGAACATCCCATGAGAGGTTTGTGGCCTGATCAACCTACATTACGTGCGTGTGTGTGTGTGTGTGTGTGTGTGTGTGTGTGTGTGAGTTCAGGTCTATGTCTGTGTGTGTGTGTCTGTGTCTGTGTCTGTGCCTGTGTGTGCCTGTGTGTGTGTGTGTGCCTGTGCCTGTGTGTGCCTGAGTGTGTGTGTGTGTGTCGCGTCCAGGGCTATAGGAAGATCAGAGAGCCATGTTCTCCCTATGGCTTTAGGCAGCACAGAGGCTGCTCAGTACTGCACTAGGCTGTAGGCAGACCCATCAATGAAGCCTTGTGCATTGTCCAATGGCCACTTAAAGGTTGTACAGAGGCACACACACACGCACACACGCACGCACACACACACTCCACGCACACACACAACACACCACACAGGCGCGCATGCACACACACACGCGTGCACACACACACTCCACGCACACACACAACACACCACGCAGGCGCACATGCACACGCACACACGCATGCACACACACACTCCACGCACACACACACACACACACATCATACACACACCACACACGCGCACATGCACACACCCACCACACATGCGCGCACACACACACATGTACGTCCCACTAGTGCGGGAAAGATGATTATTAACTGTGGGCCGGGGGAAGTCCAAATGTCTACAGCCGAGAGAAATGTACAAAGTCTTTGTTCCTACTCCCACAATCCCTCCCTACCTCCTCTTTGACTTTCTTACTCTTGTCTATCTCGTACTTAAACACAACAGAACCGCATGTGGACTGATCTTCTTAGAAGCACGTCTGACATTTAAAACCATTCTCTGTTGGGTGACTCTGTCGTCAATCAAGTTCTACCTGCTGCTGAACGTCAGTGAACTTGTCCGTTTGTAAGCAAGAAAGAAGAGAAGGACTTTTTAAATAATGTGTTTATGAATCATTGGGACCAATGGATCTTTTGTTCAGTGTTTCTTAATAGTTACAGTTTATTGTCTGCGTTCGTCTTAGGCCTTACGGCTCAACTTTCAGTCTGTCTGTCTATTTGTCTGTCTGCCTGCTGAATTGTTCAGTTTGGACTCAAGTTCAGACAGATCATTTCCTCTTTGACACAGAGACAAGACCGTTTTGAACCTTCTTTTCTTTGTGGTAAAGACCAAATATTACACTCATGAAAATCTAATTTTAATGTTCGTTACCAGTTACCCACAAGTCCCACGTGGGCCGGTGTGTTGGTGTGTTGGTGTGTTGGTGTGTGTGTGTGTGTGTGTGTGTGTGTGTGTGTGTGTGTGTGTGTGTGTGTGTGTGTGTGTAGGTGTGTGTAGGTGTGTGTGTGTAGGTGTGTGGTTGAGTTGAGAGACACAAGTCTTCAGTAGGAGATTCAGACTACATGTCACGTGCGATTAAAATGACTGTAGATCAGATTACGTGTCCTGCCAGGCCAAAGTTTGTATGATACATTAACATCCAGCCATGACCACAACTCTCCATCAGGGGGAGATCCAGCCATGCAGCCACTAACTGGAGCTGTTTGTTAATATGGGCGTCCTGGTGAGGTGATGCCCGTGTTGAGCCTGTGTTGAGCCCGTGTTGAGCCCGTGTTGTTGTGTGGCGTGATGAAATCAGTGTGCGGCCCTGGGTGGGTGGAGGAGATTCTAGGTCACATGTCCATTTTGTCCCTCTGGCCGGGGTGTGTGGCTGCAGCTGTGTGTCGACCAACCCAGAGGTCCGGTGAAACGGGCGACGCCCACACCGTCAGCGGTACAACACTCAGGGCTCTGTCTCTCTGAACCGGGTCGGAACAATAGACCCTGTAATAAGAAGACGCCGCTGTAAGAACGGATCCATGTTCACACACACACACACACATACACACACGCACACACACACACACACACACACACACACACACACACACACACACACACACACACACACACACACACACATACATACACACACACACACACACACACACACATACACACACACACACATACACACACACACACACACACACACACACATACACACATGCATACATGTACACATAAACACACACACATACACACACGTACACACACACACACACACACACACACACACACACACAGGCACTCTTATGCGTGACTCCATTTGCATCTACTGTAAACTCACACACAAGTAGGCGTGGGACAGCAGCTGGATCACATGCTGAGCGGCTGCCAGTGGGTGTGATGAGGAAGCTGATGATTGATGATGATGAGGGTCTGAGGAGATCGTAGGTCCTCTCTGTCTTCTTCACACTCCCTGGTTTTCAGAAAACTCCCCCTCCTGGGGAGGGGAAATATTTTACACACCTCATTGATACAGTTCACATCTTCCGCTCATGGATTTGTTGTTCGTAAGGTCATCCCCTCGTCACTCACATGAATCTCAGGGTTGGTTTTATCCTGGCCGACTCACATTTACAATCGAACCCAGAACCCTGTCGCCGCCCCCCTCTGCTCCACGACGGAGCTCTGTGGTGGGACTTGGTTGGTGTTCTTCCACTCCTTAGTGTCCTGGCTGCGGTCTGAATGGTGAACGCCCATCAGCCTGGTAGAACCCATCAGCCTGGTAGAACCAGGGCCTCTGACTGCTAGCAGCTGTCAGCTCCATGTCAATTAGACCCAGTGTTTACATGAGGCCACTGTTCCTCTCAGTGTTTACATGAGGCCGCTGTTCCTCTCAGTGTTTACATGAGGCCACTGTTCCTCTCAGTGTTTACATGAGGCCACTGTTCCTCTCAGTGTTTACATGAGGCCGCTGTTCCTCTCAGTGTTTACATGAGGCCGCTGTTCCTCTCAGTGTTTACATGAGGCCACTGTTCCTCTCAGTGTTTACATGAGGCCGCTGTTCCTCTCAGTGTTTACATGAGGCCACTGTTCCTCTCAGTGTTTACATGAGGCCACTGTTCCTCTCAGTGTTTACATGAGGCCACTGTTCCTCTCAGTGTTTACATGAGGCCGCTGTTCCTCTCAGTGTTTACATGAGGCCGCTGTTCCTCTCAGTGTTTACATGAGGCCACTGTTCCTCTCAGTGTTTACATGAGGCCGCTGTTCCTCTCAGTGTTTACATGAGGCCACTGTTCCTCTCAGTGTTTACATGAGGCCGCTGTTCCTCTCAGTTTACTTTAGGAAGTTACTTGTACAGCATATACAGTATTGCTTGATTCATTCTAGAGAAATATGATTCGCTCATTTGTTCCGTCTTATTCATCCAGAATGTCTTTCCTTGTCCAGATCCACACAGAGAAGGAGACATTCTACCCGGTTCAGCCCTGCTCAGAACCCACAATAAAATCCTCCATCCCAGAATGCACCGGTAAGAACCAAACATCCTAACATGACGACCGGTCAAACACATACCCACACGTACGGAGTAAAACGAGTTGTGGTCTTTAAGCTTTTTATATAGGTCCTTGTTTAGATCACAGGAGAGCAGAAGATGAGACGGTTGTTAGGAACACTTTGGTTGTTTAAATCACAGTAGACCACCTGCCATTATGTCATTCATTTTCTCAAAGTGGCATGTATATATGCAGAGTATTCGGATTAAGAGAGCCGAGTTGTGTGTGAGGACAGGAAGCGACTGCTAGGTTCACAGATAAGATGGGATGGAAATACCCTGATGTCTCTGAATATCCATTACATCTGCACCATGTGCCAGTACCGAGTCTACTGGACCCATTTGTTTTTCCTCACACACATTAAGTATCACTACCACGGGTAGTCTCTTGTATTCATATATCTGTTCACAGGGCTGTAGGACTCACAGTGTCTTTTGTATTCATATATCTGTTCACAGGGCTGTAGGACTCACAGTGTCTTTTGTATTCATATATCTGTTCACAGGGCTGTAGGACTCACAGTGTCTCTTTTATTCATATATACGTTCACAGGGCTGTAGGACTCACAGTGTGTCTTTTATTCATATATATACGTTCACAGGGCTGTAGGACTCACAGTGTCTCTTTTATTCATATATACGTTGTAGAAATCAGGTCAATGCCGGGTTCCTACATTTCTGCATCTTGTGCTTCTGGTATCATCTTCCCTTTTCAGTCTTCGTGTTACACTTGTTGCTATGCAACATACTGTGTCAAAACAACATCCCACTCATACAGTAGGCTCACTAAACAGAACATACTGCGCCAGGAGATTGCAACAGGCAACTCTTTCTCAGCTGCACGGTTTTCGACATCATCTTGCTAATGTCCAGATCTTGAAGTTCAGTCTCTCTGTTGTTTCTCTTTGTCTGGAAAAATCTAATTGATTTTAAAGGTATTGTTGTATGTCTGACTTTCTCTTCCATTCCGGTCTTGCTTTCTCCCTCTCTCCTCTGTCTCTCTGTTTTTTCTATTTTTCCCAGAATGCCCGGAGTTCCCATGCTCCTATAGTGTGGGAGGGTCAGTCTGTGATGTGGACAGTCTGTCCAGTGCAGAGCTGGGAGAGGACAGCGTCTTCAGAAAGGTGAGATCACAGCATCCCCGGAGAAGAAGAGTATTCCGTGTGTGTGTTTCCGTTGGCCGTGACGTCATTTCAGTGTATTTCCAGTCACTTGTCCTACAGAACAAGCTGTTTCTTTATGTGTTGTCAGTGATCTAGTTCATTTCAGTGTATTTCCAGTCACTTGTCCTACAGAACAAGCTGTTTCTTTATGTGTTGTCAGTGATCTTGTTCATTTCAGTGTATTTCCAGTCACTTGTCCTACAGAACATGCTGTTTCTTTATGTGTTGTCGGTGATCTAGTTCCATGTAATTCCCAGCTAGTCTTTCTTAATGTTTAATGTTTCTTAATGCTCTTTTAGACCACAACCAACTGGCCAGCTTCCCCCTCCAAGTGACATCAGCGGGTTCCCATGAGCACTCTACCCTAGACTAACAGACTCATTATGACATCATTTACTCCTTCCCTCCCTCTCCCTTTCTCTCTTAGCATTCATTCTATCCCTAACTTAATATACAGTGGATATAAAGAGTATACAGACCCCTGTATACACATCAAATGTTTCCCCCTCAAAGATTTTAGTTTGTTTTTCCATTGAATTATTCACATTAAAGTTCTGACTTGATTTATCTTTGGCAATTTCTTTCACATCACAAAAACTTGGCATTTTAACAGTGTTGTGTAGACCTCATCTCTAGCCCTCATCCTTAGGTCTTGAGGACATTGAGCAGTATAGAGGTGTGTGTGTGTGTGTGTGTGTGTGTGTGTGTGTGTGTGTGTGTGTGTGTGTGTGTGTGTGTGTGTGTGTGTGTGTGTGTGTGTGTGTGTGTGTGTGTGTGTGTGTGTGTGTGTGTGTGTGTGCGCGTGTGTGTGTGCATCTAGATAGCGTTCGCTCTTCCACAGACTGAGTCATTTGTTCTAGGAGCTGATTTCCCATGGTCCTGCTCCACGTTAGGAGACCTCTATAGTTATTAAACCGGGAACCACTGAGACCTTCCGTTAGTTCACCGTCCAACACTGGTGTGTGTTGTTGTGGAATTATTTCTAATACCACGTAATTAATGTTACTATACCTTTATCTCTAAAATAACATTAAGCAAATACACACTGAACTCAGACTCGAAATAAGAACAGACAAGAGTATCTCTCAAGTTAACTCTAATAGTTTAATTGATAGATGAGGAAAACCATACCACACGCAATCACGGCAACAATGCGGTGGCAGGTTATTCCCAACTAATATGAAGAACATTGCAGTATATATAGGGTTTGATAACGCACACACTTCCACACAAACTTAAACAATATCAGATGGAGAACAGGATGACGCTGTTAGATGATTCCACCAACTATACAGTATAATCTGGAAAACACATAAAGCTGTAACAAAACTCGAAGGTCAGTGCTCTCAAGCCAAGGGAGGCCAGACACATGGTAGATAAGGACAGAAACAATAGAGAGGCACACAAAAGACCCATACAGTTCATCACAGATAAGGTGTTCAGGACATCTGTTTCTAGCCTTGGCCTCTCTAACAGCCTGAAGATCACATTCCTGTTTCTCAGGGTTTTGTGCTTTCCTCTCTGGCCCCCAAGACCCACTGAAACACGTAGTTTATCACATGCTAATAAATGCTTAACTCACTATTCCTAAACTTCTTAACCGTCATGTATATTTTCCACAACAATCCACCCTAAGTTTAGAATAGTGAGATAAGGAAAAGTACAGTTCTTTATTATCAAATAAGCATGCAATGACTTTAATAACACTCAATAGAATGGATTTCCTGGAAGCTCATTCATCCAGTTTGACATCTCGGCATCAGGAACTTGAACAAGGACCTGAGCAGTCACTCTGGAGGCACACATCTTTATCAAACATGAGATTAACATAAAACCAACAATCAGAAATGTAACAAAGGCTAATACATATGCTAATATTCAAAAAATTGACCATCCATATGGTCCTAATACAGAACTCAATCTATCAATTGGATTCCATCCATGAACCTTACGCTAGAACAATCACTTGTCCCCAACTCCAACTTCAACTTGGTCTTTCCACCCTATTGGAAATACACAGAGACACATTCCTTAACCCATAGGTTGGAATAGTTGGCCAATATTGAGTACAGTTACGCAACCGGTACCTTCCCGGCACCGGACAATTGTGTATGTCATGTCTTAGAAAATATGCCTTTAGGATACGGAGTCGTGGCTGCCATTCAGCTTCTGCATACACCCTAAGTGTGGGAGGATATGGCGTAGGTTTACAAAACCGAGAATTATGGGACACTACCCTATCTGACATTCGGTATGGATAGTTTGCTTGAATCAGAGTCATATTTACTTTCCATATCTCCCGACCAAGAAGGATCACTCGGTCATGTGTGGATCTAAACAGAGCAGTGCTGTTGATACTAGGGTCCTTAAAGCTCTCATCAAATGTCTTTATTATGCGCCATAATACTTCCTGCTTGTCACTTTCCTGCCCCTCATCTGTGAAAACAGTCGTGGGGTTGGTAAAACAGTCCTCATCTGTTTCAGTGGGTGTTGGCAACCAGCCATATTGTTCCCAATCTGCTTTAGAGAAGGGAACTGAAGTTAACATAGGAGAGCGCGATGAGGTTGGTATATGTTGGCAGATCCAACAGTTACTCATGTTAACATGTGATGCATAGTCAACCATCATCCTAAGGGCGATGTTCTCAGGTTCTATCAGCCCTCTCCTCCTCCGTTTCTCAGTCTGTGGGCATTCCCTAGCAGGTCTACCTTTTGGATGATCTGGCGATCTACAAGGAGTGTGGAATTCACTGTTGTAACTGTTGAAACACCAATAGTCTTTGTTTAAATCAAGATCATCACAAACATTCACATGACAGGTCATTGAGTCATTTTTGCAAACACATTCAGTACCGTTTATGAGTGAAGAAACATCAGTCCATAACTTCCTTGAAAAGTGTACAATAACATTCACACAATTTTGTAATTGCCTCTTTTGTGGTCTGTACCTAAAGTCATTCAGTTAGCCTTTGGTGTGTGTGTGTGTGTGTGTGTGTGTGTGTGGGGGGTAGGGCCCAGATGCTCTGCTCCAGTTGTTCATGGTCCGACCTGTTGATTTTTAATGCAACACAAACTTGCCAACCAGTTACAATATAATTACATTCTGTATTATAAGTAATTTAACATATTTTACATTGTGTTTACTATTCAGATTTAACTTTGCTAAGCCAAATAAAATTATAACCAACCCACAATCTCACAATAGTCAAGTCCCACTAATTTAAAAACACCTTCAGTGGATCCACCCTTTGGACCATACAATTAGAGATCACATTTTGCAAGATGAACAATCGAAAATCATAAATGATAACAAAACCCTTAAACAGCAAATACCAAACATGTACCAAAATAAATCATAAAACAAAACGATTTAACAGAAATACATTTAACCACATGGTAATTCATTATATCACCATACCAACATTTATAGGAACAAATCCTGAAGTTTAACAAGTGTCCTCATTCAACTTCAAACAAATAACCATAGTATATAATCTAGAATGTAGTCTTCCTACAAACAAAACAGAACACAGTATTTCAGGTAAAACATGAAACGTTATAAACGAAAAATACTCGTAATTATTCCATTAGCGCAGATGTTACATAATGCATAAAAACAAACAATAAAATTGATCTCACAAATTAATGTATTATATCTACAATCCCCCCTTTTTGACACATGAACATCTCCATGTGACAAAAACTAAAATAAACATTTTGATAAACAAAACATTATCATAATCTCCTCTAAATGTTTGTAACAATATCGTGTGCGACGAGGTATGTGATGGAATTCTCTCACCCAGTAATGATGATGCCTCCGGATTGGTTGTTCTCTCCAGCCGTACAACTCCACCCCACGCATCCGCATCACCACGAACGCCTCTGGGATGGTTCACGTAGGTCCACCACGGTTGTCAGTCATCACAACATGAATTGTCCATTTGTCCATTGAAATAATGTCTCAAGTCCGGTTCGGGGCAAGACCGTACCCAATGGTCCATTGAACCACAACGTAAACACGCATTGCTTTTAGGGGGCCGGATGGAGTTATGTCGTCCCCGAGATTGATTCTGGTCGATGCCTCGTCTCACTCCACATCCCCTTCTTTCACCGTTTCCATCTTTTCTGTTCCCATGGTAATAGTCTCTAGTGTCCAGCACAGTGCAGTGACGAGCCCAGTGTCCAAAAGCACCACAGTTGAAACAGCTATCAGAGTTGGGACTTTGGCTGGAGTTATTATCACCCTGGTGTCTGTAGGTATCACCCTGGTGTCTGTAGGTATCACCCTGGTGTCTGTAGGTACCACCCTGGTGTCTGTATTGTCCTCTTCTGCTTGCTCTCCGTCTCCCTCCTGAGTAGCCTCTGCTGTAGAAGTCCAGTTGGGCCATCTGAATTTGCGTTTCACGCTCCTGTCTTTCTTCGGTCTGTTTGTACAGCTGGTCGTCGTAGACTCTTTCAGCGTGTTGAATGTGTGGCCAAACAGTGGTCATTCTTCCATCGTCTAGAGACACACAAAGTGTGCGGAAATGACGTTCAATGTCCAGTAGAAGTCCTGTGACGACTCTCATATTGTCCTGGTGTCCCCAGGCTGAATCACAGTCTTTCTTTCTCATTTCACCATGTAGCTCAGACTCGCGTTCAAGACGATTTCTGAAGTCTGCAACACGTCCACCTTTTCCCTGTTCACATTCCGAACTTTCTTTTCCGTTTGCATTTGGGACAGATGGTTGTGTCGCGCGTTCCTCTCGGGCCGGACCCACGGTGTCAGCTGATGATGCGGGCGATAGGCTGTTGGACGGCCAGAGGGAACTCCCAAATCCTCATTATGCCTGTTAACACATGCTAAAATACACTGATTAGCAGACTTTTTTCCATTCTGTCTCCCTCTAAGCGACATTTCCCCTTTTCACAAATTAAATTCGTTACTAGTTTTTAGTAGTTTGCTTTCTAACACGCGTATTTGTCAAGGTCTGAAACTCCCATTATCTGGGAAACCTAATAAGTTTAATTGATTACAAGTCCATATTTAAGTCATATATTTAAGTCATATTTCTCGAACATTATTTTTGCGGGACCCTCCCTTGGGCGAGGAACCGCATTGGATTTACTATAAGACATTCCCATGGTTAAGGAAAATTAGAACCTTAAAAAAAAATATATATATATATATATTCCCTTTTTTTTCTTTTTTTTTTTTTTTTTTTTTGTAAAAAGAAATGATCTGTCCAACAAGATCTGTAATTAAAAGCGTAGCGTAAATTAATTACTACCACCTGGTGGTACCTATCAAATAGGATTTAAGTCTCAATCAAATGAAGAAAGAGAATGATCTGTCCAACAGAATCTGTAATTAATGAACGCAACGTAAATTAATTACTACCACCTGGTGGTACCTATCAAATAGGATTTTAGTCTCAATCAAATGAAGAAAGAGAATGATCTGTCCAACAGAATCTGTAATTAAAAACGTAGCGTAAATTAATTACTACCACCTAGTGGTACCTATCAAATAGGATTTTAGTCTCAATCAAATGAAGAAAGAGAATGATCTGTCCAACAGAATCTGTAATTAATGAACGCAACGTAAATTAATTACTACCACCTGGTGGTACCTATCAAATAGGATTTTAATCTCAATCAAATGAAGAAAGAGAATGATCTGTCCAACAGAATCTGTAATTAAAAACGTAGCGTAAATTAATTACTACCACCTAGTGGTACCTATCAAATAGGATTTTAGTCTCAATCAAATGAAGAAAGAGAATGATCTGTCCAACAGAATCTGTAATTAATGAACGCAACGTAAATTAATTACTACCACCTAGTGGTACCTATCAAATAGGATTTTAGTCTCAATCAAATGAAGAAAGAGAATGATCTGTCCAACAGAATCTGTAATTAAAAACGTAGCGTAAATTAATTACTACCACCTAGTGGTACCTATCAAATAGGATTTTAGTCTCAATCAATTCAGCCCAGCGCTGTTTGACAAACTCGTCAGTTTCTTAGTGAGACCGGTCTCTGAGACCTTTGAGAAATCCACCTAGTAGATTTGGTGACCTGTAGAACAGATCAAAAATTAGTAACGACCTGCCTAGCAGATCTGTAATTAACAAGTTTATATTATGCCAATTACAACCACCTAGTGGATTTTGTGATCTGTAGAACAGATCAAAAAAATTAGTAATGACCTGCCTAGCAGATCTGTAATTAACAAGTTTATATTATGCCAATTACAACCACCTAGTGGATTTTTATTTTTGATCTATAGAACAGATCGCATTTTACCCAGTAATTGCCGTGATCTTTAGAACAGATCAAATTATGGGCCTGGCCCTTTTAATCTATCAACTGTATACAAACTGTACACGTTCTTACCGTCTGAAATTCAGTATGCATTTGGTCCTTTTGGTTCAAATTCTGTCCTGAATCACTTATCCTCCTCAAAAGATGGTCCTGGAAGTGCCCTCTTTATAGAAAATATGGATCATTTAAGAACGACGGACGAGCCCCCAAGTGTTGTGGAATTATTTCTAATACCACGTAATTAATGTTACTATACCTTTATCTCTAAAATAACATTAAGCAAATACACACTGAACTCAGACTCGAAATAAGAACAGACAAGAGTATCTCTCAAGTTAACTCTAATAGTTTAATTGATAGATGAGGAAAACCATACCACACGCAATCACGGCAACAATGCGGTGGCAGGTTATTCCCAACTAATATGAAGAACATTGCAGTATATATAGGGTTTGATAACGCACACACTTCCACACAAACTTAAACAATATCAGATGGAGAACAGGATGACGCTGTTAGATGATTCCACCAACTATACAGTATAATCTGGAAAACACATAAAGCTGTAACAAAACTCGAAGGTCAGTGCTCTCAAGCCAAAGGAGGCCAGACACATGGTAGATAAGGACAGAAACAATAGAGAGGCACACAAAAGACCCATACAGTTCATCACAGATAAGGTGTTCAGGACATCTGTTTCTAGCCTTGGCCTCTCTAACAGCCTGAAGATCACATTCCTGTTTCTCAGGGTTTTGTGCTTTCCTCTCTGGCCCCCAAGACCCACTGAAACACGTAGTTTATCACATGCTAATAAATGCTTAACTCACTATTCCTAAACTTCTTAACCGTCTTGTATATTTTCCACAACAGTGTGTGTTGGTGTCTGTGTGTGTGTGTGTGTGTGTTAGACAGTGTGAAAACTAATGCCACAGTTCTACTGGAAACCACCAGCGACCGGCCGCCTCTGTAACGGGACTGTGTGTGGGCGTGTTTCTGTTGTTATGTAATCTTTATAGAGCTGTAACACGCACACACTCCCTACACACTCCCTACACACTCCCTACCAGCAGCATGTCTGCCATAAAGCCTTTCCCCGCCGCGGTCGCCACCTCTCTGAAGCCGGCGGTGATCTCTGACCGACCGTCGGCTCTCCATTGGCCGCTATCGCGTTCGACCACGTGGGTCAAAACGTCCCGGGTCACTTGGAATTTACCCGTGGTTGTTTCGGCGTCGTGTTAACTAAATGTCTTGGGTTCAGTGTGAGGCTTGGTTCCAAATCAAATACTAGTACTTTCCAGGTGAAAGTCCAGACTTCAGGCTGCAACACATAACACAATGTCTGCTCGTCTGTTTGTTGTTGACTGTGACTTCAATGGATAACAGGGTCTGTCTGTGCACTCTGTGTCCCCAGGGAGAGGAGGCTGGGACTGGGCAAAGGGACAGCACTGGCAGCGCATCAGTGTCCGACTCCTCCATAGACGACCTGGCCAGCATCAACCCCCTTAGTGCCAGCCCTGAGACCAGTGTGGCTCCCCTCAGTATCTGTTCCCAGAACAGTGTGGCTCCCCTCAGTATCTGTTCCCAGAACAGTGTGGGTCCCCTCAGTATCTCCTCCCAGAGCACTGTGGGACCTGAAGATGTCTCCTCCCAGACCAGTGTGGAACTTGAAGATGTCTCCTCCCAGAGCACTGTGGAACCTGAAGATGTCACCTCCCAGAGCACTGTGGAACCTGAAGATGTCTCCTCCCAGACCAGTGTGGAACCTGAAGATGTCTCCTCCCAAAGCAGTGTGGGTCCCATCAGTGTCTCCTCTCAGAACAGTGTGGAACCTGAAGATGTCTCCTCCCAGACCAGTGTGGAACTTGAAGATGTCTCCTCCCAGAGCACTGTGGAACCTGAAGATGTCTCCTCCCAGACCAGTGTGGAACCTGAAGATGTCTCCTCCCAGAGCACTGTGGAACCTGAAGATGTTTCCTCCCAAAACAGTGTGGGTCCCATCAGTGTCTCCTCTCAGAACAGTGTGGAACCTGAAGATGTCTCCTCCCAGAGAATCGTGGGTCCCAAGGCCAGCTGCAGCCCTGGAGACACCTGGCAGATGCCGGGGCCCGCTGGAGAGGAGGAGGAGAAAAAAGACAAGCTGGCCGAAGTGTCTGTTTGCCCCACGGTTCTACGCTCCACCATTCGCCCACTCTCACCGTTCCGTAGACACAGCTGGGGACCGGGGAAGAACCCTGCCGGAGAAACGGATATGAACCAACGCAGGTGAGACCTCTGAACCCTATAGACTGATCGAACACAGTGACCTTTCACCCCTCACAGTGACCTTTCACCCCACACATGAAATCCCCTGGAATAAGAAAGAGAGTTCACTGTCAGCGGGATCTGAAGTTTTATGAAAACATAAATGTAACTTCAGTTGTCAGGTCACCAATAGTTGAAGATGGAAACATAAATGTAACTTCAGTTGTCAGGTCACCAATAGTTGAAGATGGAAACATAAATGTAACTTCAGTTGTCAGGTCACCAATAGTTGAAGATGGAAACATAAATGTAACTTCAGTTGTCAGGTCACCAATAGTTGAAGATGGAAACATAAATGTAACTTCAGTTGTCAGGTCACCAATAGTTGAAATGGGATTTCCGGCTTAGAGGTTTGGGGGGAAAACAGACAAATGGGACTGGTGATAGAATTGGTGTAACTTGGTTTAGACATTAACAGTTCATGTATGTTAAGTTTATGTATTATCTGTTAGTTTGGGCTAGGTGAAGTTTAGGTATTAACAGTTAGTTTGGGCTAGGTTAAGTTTAGGCATTATCAGTTAGTTTGGGCTAGGTTAAGTAAGTTTAGGAATTACCAGTTAATTTTTGTTAAGTTTAGGTATTATCAGTTAGTTTGGGCTATGTTAAGTTTAGGCATTATCAGTTAGTTTGGGCTAGGTTAAGTTTAGGCATTATCAGTTAGTTTGGGCTAGGTTAAGTTTAGGCATTGTCAGTTAGTTTGGGCTAGGTTAAGTTTAGGCATTATCAGTTAGTTTGGGCTAGGTTAAGTTTAGGCATTGTCAGTTAATTTGGGCTAGGATAAGTTTAGGCATTATCAGTTAGTTTGGGCTAGGTTAAGTTTAGGCATTGTCAGTTAGTTTGGGCTAGGTTAAGTTTAGGTATTATCAGTTAGTTTGGGCTAGGTTAAGTTTAGGCATTGTCAGTTAGTTTGGGCTAGGTTAAGTTTAGGCATTATCAGTTAGTTTGGGCTAGGTTAAGTTTAGGCATTACTAGTTAGTTTGGGCTAGGTTAAGTTTAGGTATTATCATTTCATTTGCGCTAGGGTAAGTTTAGGCATTATCAGTTAGTTTGGGCTAGGTTAAGTTTAGGCATTATCAGTTAGTTTGGGCTAGGTTAAGTAAGTTTAGGAATTACCAGTTAATTTTTGTTAAGTTTAGGTATTATCAGTTAGTTTGGGCTATGTTAAGTTTAGGCATTATCAGTTAGTTTGGGCTAGGTTAAGTTTAGGCATTATCAGTTAGTTTGGGCTAGGTTAAGTTTAGGCATTGTCAGTTAGTTTGGGCTAGGTTAAGTTTAGGCATTATCAGTTAGTTTGGGCTAGGTTAAGTTTAGGCATTGTCAGTTAGTTTGGGCTAGGATAAGTTTAGGCATTATCAGTTAGTTTGGGCTAGGTTAAGTTTAGGCATTGTCAGTTAGTTTGGGCTAGGTTAAGTTTAGGTATTATCAGTTAGTTTGGGCTAGGTTAAGTTTAGGCATTGTCAGTTAGTTTGGGCTAGGTTAAGTTTAGGCATTATCAGTTAGTTTGGGCTAGGTTAAGTTTAGGCATTACTAGTTAGTTTGGGCTAGGTTAAGTTTAGGTATTATCATTTCATTTGCGCTAGGGTAAGTTTAGGCATTGAGGTTAGGCTTATGGTTTGGTCTCAGGTCCCAACCCAGACGTGTTTGTGCGTGTGTGTGTGTGTGTTTGTGGGAAATGACTAGTCCAGACATAAGGTTAAACTCTGAACTTAGACCTCTATAATACTTGAGAAGTAAAATGCGAGAAGTAAACACCATCCTACTTTTGGACTCTACCTATTTGCACAGTACGGCATCCTGTGGTCTGAATCAAATATGAGTCATTCAGTCTCTAAGACATTTGCACAGTATCGCTCCTCTGGTCTGAATCAAATATGATTCACATTGGCACCAATTCCTTCACACTCATAATCACCCATTTTATTCCATATTGTGTCATCTCTCTCTCCGTCCATCCTTCCTGTCCTCTGATCATCTCTCTATCACCATGTCTTCTCAGCTCATTACCAAGTCAAGGCGAAGGGAAGCCTCCAAAGCCGACGTTTCATAGGAGAAGGTACCACGTAGTTATTTGTCAGTGTTTCCATTCTGCCTCAAACCCTGTGTGTCGCTGCCAAGCTGTGTTTTAATTACGTGAGGAAAATGTCAAACATACGTTCACCTCTGTGTGAGCCTATGTTCCTCGTGCCACATGCTACGGAGAGGCCTTCCTGAAACAGGATGTCTGGAGAAATTGGAAACTCCGCTGTGTAGTTCTGTGTCAGAAGCTTTTCCAGTGGGACAGAACAACGCCTTCACCATTAACTCACCACGTGCACTTTTGACCATCACACCCTAAAAATAACCCGCCTCTTTTCCCCTGTCCTCCTCCCTACCTGTGTGTACTCCACCCATCTGCTCCTTACCTGTGTGTACTCCACCCATCTCCTCCCTACCTGTGTGTACTCCACCCATCTCCTCCCTACCTGTGTGTACTCCACCCATCTCCTCCCTACCTGTGTGTACTCCACCCATCTCCTCCTTACCTGTGTGTACTCCACCCATCTGCTCCCTACCTGTGTGTACTCCACCCATCTCCTCCTCCTCCCTACCTGTGTGTACTCCACCCATCTCCTCCTCCTCCCTACCTGTGTGTACTCCACCCATCTCCTCCTCCTCCCTACCTGTGTGTACTCCACCCATCTCCTCCTTACCTGTGTGTACTCCACCCATCTCCTCCTCCTCCCTAACTGTGTGTACTCCACCCATCTCCTCCTTACCTGTGTGTACTCCACCCATCTGCTCCTCCTCCCTACCTGTGTGTACTCCACCCATCTCCTCCTTACCTGTGTGTACTCCACCCATCTCCTCCTCCTCCCTACCTGTGTGTACTCCACCCATCTCCTCCTCCTCCCTACCTGTGTGTACCCACCCATCTCCTCCTTACCTGTGTGTACTCCACCCATCTGCTCCTTACCTGTGTGTACTCCACCCATCTGCTCCTCCCTACCTGTGTGTACTCCACCCATCTCCTCCTCCTCCCTACCTGTGTGTACTCCACCCATCTCCTCCTCCTCCCTACCTGTGTGTACTCCACCCATCTCCTCCTCCTCCCTACCTGTGTGTACTCCACCCATCTCCTCCTCCTCCCTACCTGTGTGTACTCCACCCATCTCCTCCTCCTCCCTACCTGTGTGTACTCCACCCATCTCCTCCTCCTCCCTACCTGTGTGTACTCCACCCATCTCCTCCTCCTCCCTACCTGTGTGTACTCCACCCATCTCCTCCTTACCTGTGTGTACTCCACCCATCTCCTCCTCCTCCCTACCTGTGTGTACTCCACCCATCTCCTCCTCCTCCCTACCTGTGTGTACTCCACCCATCTCCTCCTCCTCCCTACCTGTGTGTACTCCACCCATCTCCTCCTTACCTGTGTGTACTCCACCCATCTCCTCCCTACCTGTGTGTACTCCACCCATCTCCTCCTTACCTGTGTGTACTCCACCCATCTCCTCCTCCCTACCTGTGTGTACTCCACCCATCTCCTCCCTACCTGTGTGTACTCCACCCATCTCCTCCTTACCTGTGTGTACTCCACCCATCTCCTCCTCCTCCCTACCTGTGTGTACTCCACCCATCTCCTCCCTACCTGTGTGTACTCCACCCATCTCCTCCCTACCTGTGTGTACTCCACCCATCTCCTCCTTACCTGTGTGTACTCCACCCATCTTCTCTCCCTTACCTGTCAGTATGAGCTGGTGTCCCTCCAACATCTCTCCTACCCAGCTGGAACCGATTGATAGCAGAAGGTACGCCATTACCTTATGTGCGTTAATAGGCTGAGAAACTAACAGGAAACAGTCTGGAATTAAGGCTGGAAGGAGCCGCTGCATGTTCTGTCTTCTGTGGATTTCTGTATGTGGCTTGGGGTCTCTGGCTTGGTGTGTCTCCGGCACGGTGTGTCTCTCATGTGGGGTCTCTGGCTTGGTGTGTTTCCGTCTCGGTCTGTCTCTCATGTGTGGTTGTTGTGTTTCCGGCTCTCGCCTGTTTTGTCATTCTCATATCGTTGGTCAGACGACCTCAGAGTTGCACAGTCACTTCTGCCTGACTCGCTCGTTCTCGATCAGAACTAGAACATAGAGAGGATGTGACAGTCGTCTTTGGAACAATAGTATTAAACTGCTAATGTTGACTTCTGCACGGCTCCGAATGACCAATATAAAAATCTTCATCAGTGATCCTGACAGGTGAGTTTAGTCCAGACAACGATTCTCTGTTAGCACAGAGCTAGAAGCCAGATCAGAGCATCGTCATAAGCTTATGTATTTATTTTGAATACACACACAAGACATACGTCCTCAGGCAGATATCCGTTGGCTGGTATTTAACAGAAATGACTGTCAGTCTGTTCTGCTGAATTTGCGACGTTGTTTTTTTTGCGCTATTAAACAACTATCCTACAACTATAAGGTATTTGTTCTTTTTCTTTCGGTATGCTCCCTGTATATTTGTTTCCAGGTTTATTGTGCGTGTGTCTCTGCTTGTTGCTGTTTCTACCTTCCCTTTGGCTACACATGCCTGCTCTCCCTCTGCTGTATTAGTTCACTTCGACTACGTGTAGCTACTTGCGTGCGCCACTTATTTCCCCACAGTTTGGCTAAATGTGCTGCTGTTATCTCAGAGCAGATCTGCTGGGTGTAAATTTACTGCCGTTCTGTGATTCAACGATCTTTCCTGAGTGTCCGTGACCTTTTGACTTGAGTAGTCACTCACGGTCACTCACGGCCACTCACCGTCACTCGCAGTCACTCACAGTCACTCACCGTCACTCACAGTCACTCAACGTCACTCACAGTCACTCAACGTCACTCACGGTCACTCAACGTCACTCACAGTCACTCACCGTCACTCACAGTCACTCAACGTCACTCACGGTCACTCAACGTCACTCACAGTCACTCACCGTCACTCACCGTCACTCACCGTCACTCACCGTCACTCACCGTCACTCACGGTCACTCACCTCCACTCACTGTCACTCACGGTCACTTACGGTCACTCACCGTCACTCACCGTCACTCGCAGTCACTCACAGTCACTCACCGTCACTCACAGTCACTCAACGTCACTCACAGTCACTCACGGTCACTCAACGTCACTCACAGTCACTCACCGTCACTCACAGTCACTCACCGTCACTCACAGTCACTCAACGTCACTCACGGTCACTCAACGTCACTCACAGTCACTCACCGTCACTCACCGTCACTCACCGTCACTCACCGTCACTCACGGTCACTCACCTCCACTCACCGTCACTCACGGTCACTTACGGTCACTCACCGTCACTCACAGTCACTTACGCTCACTCACCGTCACTCACAGTCACTCACGGTCACTCACGGTCACTCACAGTCACTCACCGTGACTCACAGTCACTCAAAGTCACTCACGGTCACTCACGGTCACTCACATGCTGTTGTTGTTGTGGCATCAGTTACAGTCTAGAGGGGCTGGCTGGAGACCAGGGTGCAGAGACGGCTCCTGTCGGGGTGGGAATCGGCCCTCGGGGGACCCGTTTGGACAGCGAGGAACGAGGCTCCCTACTGTCCCTGACTGAGGAGCAGGAGTCAGAACTGGGCGACTGCCTGGACAACCAGGTAACACGACCCCCAGTACATTTACCTGCACAGGTAGACAGCCAGGTAACACGACCCCCAGTACATTTACCTGCACAGGTAGACAACCAGGTAACACTCCCCCAGTACATTTACCTGCACAGGTAGACAGCCAGGTAACACTCCCCCAGTACATTTACCTGCACAGGTAGACAGCCAGGTAACACTCCCCCAGTACATTTACCTGCACAGGTAGACAGCCAGGTAACACTCCCCCAGTACATTTACCTGCACAGGTAGACAGCCAGGTAACACTACCCCCAGTACATTTACCTGCACAGGTAGACAGCCAGGTAACACTCCCCAGTACATTTACCTGCACAGGTAGACAGCCAGGTAACACTCCCAGTACATTTACCTGCACAGGTAGACAGCCAGGTAACACTCCCCAGTACATTTACCTGCACAGGTAGACAGCCAGGTAACACTCCCCCCAGTACATTTACCTGCACAGGTAGACAGCCAGGTAACACTACCCCCAGTACATTTACCTGCACAGGTAGACAGCCAGGTAACACTACCCCCAGTACATTTACCTGCACAGGTAGACAGCCAGGTAACACGACCCCCAGTACATTTACCTGCACAGGTAGACAACCAGGTAACACTCCCCCAGTACATTTACCTGCACAGGTAGACAGCCAGGTAACACTCCCCCAGTACATTTACCTGCACAGGTAGACAGCCAGGTAACACTCCCCCAGTACATTTACCTGCACAGGTAGACAGCCAGGTAACACTCCCCCAGTACATTTACCTGCACAGGTAGACAGCCAGGTAACACTCCCCCAGTACATTTACCTGCACAGGTAGACAGCCAGGTAACACTCCCCAGTACATTTACCTGCACAGGTAGACAGCCAGGTAACACTACCCCCAGTACATTTACCTGCACAGGTAGACAGCCAGGTAACACTACCCCCAGTACATTTACCTGCACAGGTAGACAGCCAGGTAACACTCCCCCAGTACATTTACCTGCACAGGTAGACAGCCAGGTAACACTACCCCCAGTACATTTACCTGCACAGGTAGACAGCCAGGTAACACTCCCCCAGTACATTTACCTGCAGGTAGTTTGTATGTGGATCCAGTTACAGCTCACTACCCTCTCTAACCCTCTCCAACCCTCCCTAACCCTCTCTAACCCTCTCCAAACCTAACCCTCTCTCACCCTCTCTAACCCTCCCTAACCCTCTCTAACCCTCCCTAACCCTCTCCAACCTTAACCCTCTCCAAACCTAACCCTCTCTCACCCTCCCTAACCCTCTCTCACCCTCCCTAACCCTCTCTAACCCTCTCTAAACCTCCCTAACCCTCTCTAACCCTCCCTAACCCTCTCTAACCCTCTCTAAACCTCCCTAACCCTCTCTAACCCTCCCTAACCCTCTCCCAACCCTAACCCTCTCTAACCCTGACTATGTGTCTCTCCACTCTTACAGAAGTCAGGAAGAGCTCTGCCATTGAGACATCCTGAAATGCCTCACCAGGTCCTCACCAAGTCCGTGTCCATGTTGGCCATCAGTAACAGAGACCTGGATGGTGAGGCTTAACTCGCTCTTTCTAAAGTGTGTGTGTGTGTGTTTGGTAAGGGAATAATACACAAGACCAGGACTCTGTGTAACTAACGCTCAAGTCTTCCCTCGCCGGCTCTTTCTAACCTGGTGCTACAGGTCTAATCTTGTTGCGTACCGCCACAGTGTTTGCGAGACTCTATTAACGCGGAAACGCGTCCGATCCGCTTATATATCTCATATCCTGTATCTCCTCAGGGCCTGACATCTTCCGCAGGCCCTGACTTCTGGTTGAGATTACTCCTCCCATTGTCAGTGGTTCTCTTACTGCAGGTTTCCTCTCCTTTTTGAAGGGTTTCGATCACTTCATCTCTAGGGAGCGAGGTCTGTTTTGGTGGGTCACTCCGAGGGTGTAGGGGAACGCGGCTAGCCCACGCTATGCTAATTTAACGCGTCATTTGGTGTCTTTTGTATCCTTAAACTGGATAGCCAGAGGCGGGACTCGACCGAAGAGACGCATCTCCTTCAGCATCTCTTCGAACATCCCCAAATCTAGAACATTCTTTTCTGTTGGTTCTTCCTCGAGTGATGATGATGATGATGAGGAGGTAGAGAGTAAGTACTGTGCCACAGTTCCCAGAATGCCCTGTTTCGCCCCCAGCACCCGACTGCTTTCTGTGTAGTGAGCCTCTGTTACTGAATGCACGCCAGTTTCCTTTAAATACACCTTCATACCTGTCAGGTCCTTCAATTAATACATTTACATGACTCAACTTCCTGAAGGTTGTCAGGTAAATCTTCGGTTGTTGTTTTTCCTTACAATTATCCACAGTGCCGATAATGTACTGGTTATTTCCGGTTAATTTCAAATAGATAACAAAATATGTCCAGACATGAGTTCTGTCTAAACATAAAAAAAAGGTCGGACAACCTATTAGATGATGTTGAAACATTGATGACAACTCTGTGTTGCAAATGGGGGTGAGTCAACAATGAGCCAATCATTTCTGTCGAACGATAATGATCTAGAAAGATCTTGCAATCGCCAATTTGCAGTCCTGAAAACCCTGCCACTAGAATGACGAGCCTAGACATTTTGGTTTATTTTCAAAAAAGTTTAATTTCTGGCAGATTGATAAACATCCAGAAGCAAGATTTAAAAATTGTCTACAAAATAATGAGTGTAGCTTCGACCGGGGCCAAAAATATGGTCACCCCTCAAATTCCTCCAGAAAACTGTTGCAATCACAAATGCTTGGGTATACACATGTTTATTTCTGATGTTTGCATTGGACACGAAGCAGAGAAAAAAAGGCAAATCTGAGAAATTCTACATTGAACTCATGGACTGGACGAAAGATTGGCACCATATCAAAACCTCTTCGGAAATAATTGTTTTAGGAGCAGGTGATGCCCAATCAATTAATATTCAAACACACGGATGAACACACGCGTAGCAATTCACAGGTGCTAGCAATATAGAAATCGGATTTGCGACCCAGTTAAACGGAGAAACGTCGACTCCACATTTGTCTCTCGTGTGCCACACGAAACATGGGCAAAATAAATCAGAGCAAAGATATGCCTGAGTGGAAATACGAGAACACCAAGGCATTTGGAATTGCAACAATCTTCTCGGAGAACTAGCCGATTCCCTGACAGGAATGCCGGGGTGCCTGGATTTTTGGCCGTGACTGTACATTGCTAAAAATTAGCGACGGCAACGAACTTGATGAGGTCTTTTTTTAAAGAGTTGCTGGAGCAAAAGTGAGAAGCCCTGTGCAGTCAGGCATCTGGAATGATCATCATCATCTATCCAATCTGTCCCTAATGACAATATGCTGGTGAGGCTTTGTAAACCCACAAACTGTTTCCCACTGGTGTAACGGATAGCAACTAACCCGCTTTCTGTTAGCACAAATGTCCCCCCGTCCAAAGCACTCTTTTTCCTATTGTATTTGACACGCCGGCCTATTTCTCTCGTGAGTTTTCCACAAATCTCCCCCCCCCCTTTCTTTCCATCAGTTCCATTTATTCCCGCTCGGTTCTCACTCTTTGAAATCGGCATAAACACATTTCAAAGTGGTCTTTTTGGACGTCACAGCTGCTAAAAAGGATTGGGTTTCACTGCTGCTTTCACGCTCCTCTGAGGCCCATAACAACAGCTTGTATATTATTTCGGGGAGCAAGAATGAAAGTGAACCCCCCCCGTCCTTTTTTGAAAGACGCCGTTTCACAGGGCCTTTCGCTGCAGCAGGGAATATACGGCTTGAGACGTTTTGCGCGGCAGTTTTTGCAAAATGTTTTTGTTGTTGTTGTGTGGGTCACATGTGGTCTTATTTGTCTTGGCTATAGGACTGTGTCTGAGGTTAAGCCCCTCCCCTCTTTTACTAGCTCAGTGTCATTGGCCAGCCCAGTCTTCTGTTGCTCATTATGGTCCTATTGTCACGTTCCTCTATGTGTTTGTCGGGTCTTGCTGTAAATTGGCTTAAAGATATTTCCCAGTTGTGCAACGCCACATTTAACACGTCTTTGCAGGTACTAGCCGGTTCTGTCGAATGTTGGTATGGCCAGGGAAATGTCTTGTACTGGTTCTGTAATATGTCTACTGATTCTGTAATATGTCTACTGATTCTGTAATATGTCTACTGGTTCTGTAATATGTCTACTGATTCTGTAATATGTCTACTGGTTCTGTAATATGTCTAATGTTTCTGTAATATGTCTACTGGTTCTGTAATATGTCTACTGGTTCTGTAATATGTCTACTGGTTCTGTAATATGTCTACTGATTCTGTAATATGTCTACTGATTCTGTAATATGTCTACTGATTCTGTAATATGTCTACTGGTTCTGTAATATGTCTACTGATTCTGTAATATGTCTACTGGTTCTGTAATATGTCTAATGTTTCTGTAATATGTCTACTGGTTCTGTAATATGTCTACTGGTTCTGTAATATGTCTACTGGTTCTGTAATATGTCTACTGATTCTGTAATATGTCTACTGGTTCTGTAATATGTCTACTGGTTCTGTAATATGTCTACTGGTTCTGTAATATGTCTACTGATTCTGTAATATGTCTACTGGTTCTGTAATATGTCTACTGGTTCTGTAATATGTCTACTGGTTCTGTAATATGTCTACTGGTTCTGTAATATGTTTCCTGTTGAACTGAACCACAATACTAAGACAGTCCTATTGTAATGCCAGATACTGCTGTAATGAATGAAACCATTGGAGTTCCAGTCTGTTACACGTTGTAATATTCGACCTGCTTATTTCACCCAATCTGTTGTTCCGTCGGCCTATCACATCCCTTCTTCTTCCTCACTGCAGGAATGGGATCCTTCACCACCAGCTCTGGGTCGTTAGAGCACAGGTACAACAAACCTGTCATCCACTGTTTCACAATTATTCCACTAAATCTATTTGTGTGATACCACAGAGACTAGCACTTTTCTGAGTTTGTTCTTGTTTTTTCTCTCCTGGTTATCTGCTCCCGGTTCTTCTCTCCCGGTTCTCCTCTCTCGGTTCTCCTCTCCTGGTTTTCTGCTCCTGGTTCTCCTCTCCTGGTTATCTGCTCCCGGTTCTTCTCTCCCGTTTCTCCTCTCTCGGTTCTGCTCTCCTGGTTCTCTGCTCTTGGTTTTCCTCTCCTGGTTCTCTGCTCCTGGTTTTCCTCTCCTGGTTATCTGCTCCTGGTTTCTCCTCTTCCGATTCTCCTCTCTCGGTTCTCCTCTCCTGGTTTTCTCCTGGTTCTCCTCTCCTTGGTCCAGCATCTCAGAGGAGGACCCTGGGCCATTGCGGAGCGACACAGAGGGGAGACAGGGCACAAAGGTCAGCCGCACCTTCAGTTACCTGAAGAGCAAGATGAGCACCAAGAAGAACAAGGTGAGGGGGTCTATTCAGCATCTGCTCTTCCTCCACCTCTTCTTCCTCCTCCTAGCAAAATACCGGGAATACCCACTGTTAATGTTTCCAATAAGTATTTTCCCTGTGAGATCCGGTAGATGTGTGGGGGTCCCTGGTTGCATTGTATCTGTATCTACATGAAAACACATAACGTAGACCGACTAATGACCAGTTTATATATATATATATATATGTGTGTGTGTACCAGTCTATATATATATGTATACCAGTCTATATATACGTATACCAGTCTATATATATATGTACCAGTCTATATATACGTATACCAGTCTATATATATATACCAGTCAATATATACATATACCAGTCTATATATACGTATACCAGTCTATATACCTCTACCAGTCTATATATATACATATACCAGTCTATATATATACATATACCAGTCTATATATACCTCTACCAATCTACATATACCAGTCTGTATATACTTTTACCAGTCTATTTATATGGATAAGTACAAACACTAGTCTATATATACGTATACCAGTCTATATATACCTCTACCAGTCTATATATATATATATATACATATACCAGTCTATATATACCTCTACCAGTCTATTTATAAGTATACCTACATACACTAGTCTATATATACGTATACCAGTCTACATATATGATTTACCAGTCTATACATGTAACAGTCTATATACGTATACCTGTCTATATATATGTATACCAGTCTATATATATATATATGTATACCAGTCTATATATACGTTTAACAGTCTATGTATATGTATTCCAGTCTATATATACATTTACCAGTGTATATATATGTATACCAGTCTATATTTACGCATATCAGTCTATATTTATACATTTACCAGTCTATATATATATATGTTTAACAGTCTGTATACGTATACCTGTCTATATCTGATCTACACAGAGTGCTTTCTAATGCAGTGTGAACTGTGCACATTACTGTAATCTTTCCTGGCCAATTCCCGCCAGGCCTAATCGTATCAGGGCGGGAGCATACCAAAACTATCTGCTAGGTGAAAGCGTATCCGGCTGAGAGTTGCAGGCAGCAGAGGGAGGCGCCTGGTCTGCACACAGTCAGGAAGTGAAACAGGAAGCTGTGGTCTGTCTCAAACAGGCGTCTGTATGAAAACAAAACAGCCCAATAACATCATGCTTCTTGATAACAAGGGAGGAAATTGCAGTAATAGCCAGACCAGAGATCAACATGGTTCATGGTGATTTGTCATGTATCCAGAACATTTCATTTCTATTTATTTCACCTTGTTATCAAGTTGGAGGAGGTGGGTGTGATAACATAAGCTGCACATTGAACACTGGGAGGCGCGCTGAATTGCCTACTGTTCACACAGCTCTTCAACTTCAACTTAGAGAGTGTGCACGTGCATGCAGTTTAGTGAGAGTGTGCACGTTCACGCAGTTTGGTGAGTGTGCACGTTCACGCAGTTTGGTGAGATTGTACACGTTCACGCAGTTTGGTGAGAGTGTGCATGTTCACGCAGTTTGGTGAGAGTGTGCACGTTTACGCATTTTGGTGAGAGTGTGCACGTTCACGCAGTTTGGTGAGAGTGTGCACGTTCACGCAGTTTGGTGAGAGTGTGCACGTTCACGCAGTTTGGTGAGAGTGTGCACGTTCACGCAGTTTGGTGAGAGTGTGCACGTTCACGCAGTTTGGTGAGAGTGTGCACGTTCACGCAGTTTGGTGAGAGTGTGCACGTTCACGCAGTTTGGTGAGAGTGTGCACGTTCACGCAGTTTGGTGAGAGTGTGCACGTTCACGCAGTTTGGTGAGTGTGCACGTTCACGCAGTTTGGTGAGAGTGTGCACGTTCACGCAGTTTAGTGAGAGTGTGCACGTTCACGCAGTTTAGTGAGAGTGTGAGCTGACTGAGTCAGGAAGTTGCAGCGTACCAGAGACTGCAGAATACAGCAGAACCCAGGCACAGCTGCAAAACTCCCCTCTACCCACCCCTCCGCTCCACTCCTCCCACCCCTCCACCCATCACACATGTTAGCTCACTTCCTTCAGTTTGTCAGCGTGTTGCCTGGCATTGTGTGAACACAAGCATTCTTTCTGTGGAGGCTGTACATTCACATTGTTTTAGAGCAGTGGTTGGACCGGCAGGCAGGCAGACACACAGGCAGGCAGACATACAGGCAGGCACTGAGAGAGTAGAAGGACAGACGGGGTAGAGGGACAGGCAGACAGGGTAGAGGGACAGGCAGACAGGGTAGAGGGACAGGCAGACAGGGTAGAGGGACAGACAGGGTAGAGGGACAGACAGGGTAGAGGGACAGACAGGGTAGAGGGACAGGCAGACAGGGTAGAGGGACAGACAGACAGGGTAGAGGGACAGACTGGGTAGAGGGACAGGCAGACAGGGTAGAGGGACAGGCAGGCAGGGTAGAGGGACAGGCAGACAGGGTAGAGGGACAGGCAGGCAGGGTAGAGGGACAGGCAGACAGGGTAGAGGGACAGGCAGGCAGGGTAGAGGGACAGGCAGACAGTCACTGACATGTTGTGTAGACGCTTCCAGCTACAAGGTCGTTCCCTGAAGCTGAGGTCTGAGAAAAGAGAGGATGAGGTAAGGAGGATTTGTCATTTCAGGGCTTCTGTGGTTAAAATGGAAACATCTGAGGTGTCACTCTGATGTCACTCTGATGTCACTTGCTGTTTGATTTTTCTATCTGCTAGTTTTTATCTAGGCAGTTTGCTGGTCGTCTGTGTCTCATTTAGATTACATGTGAATCGTCTTCAGCCATGTTGTTTAGAATCGACCTGAGGCTCGCTGCTCAGACAGGAACACGCTCTATAACTCTTCTCACCGCACCTTCTTCAGCTTCTTGAGATCATCGCCTTAGCATTCCTTATTTAAGCACATTCAGAATCCATGACCGACTGTCAACACAGACAACTTGAGTGTTATTGACACGCTGGGATACCGTTTCCACGGTACCAGTGACGTCTTGAACTCTCCTCCAAAGGATGTTCTGACAACCTAATTGAAAGCGCGTAAATATTGTCAATGTTTTTTTAGAGCAGTCATGTGGGTTTGACTCGCGGCCTTGACTCAAGCCGTCAGTGGTGACCCAATAACTGCTCCGCGTGTTCGTGCCAGTGTCTCCGTGGCAACTCGACCGCGGGCACCGGCACACCGTGCCACCTCGGCTGTGGGCCCGTTTTCATCTCTCTTTATTCTTCTGCAGGAGAAAGACAAAGACAAGGGCCAGGGGAAGGACAAGGAGCCCAAGGAGAAGGAGAGGAAGACTCTGAATGGCCATCTCTTCAGCTCTGTTAGCCCCGCCCCATCCGCCACGTGTCACCAATGCAACAAACCGATCAACTCTAAAGAAACCTTCCTCTGCACCAGTAAGGCAAAAGCTCATCTAGAAACCCACCGTTCACCCCTCCTCCGTTGCCACACCTCGTTCCTATTCCCTCGTTTTATTCTCCCGCCCTTTGCTGGTTCGGCTTCTCCTATGTTCTCCTCTTCTATCTTTTCTTTTTATACTTCTTCATTTGCCTACTCTCTTCTTATCGTTGTCTAGGTGTTCTCCTCTTCTTTCTCATTTCCTCCTCTCTATTCTTCCGCTCCTCCATCTTATTCCGCTTGCCGCACCACCAGCCTACATCGTATTAATGAGTTCCTCCTGGTATTTCCAGTGGTTAGAGAGCTGACGTCAGAACAGAGGTGTTATACTGGGTCATACTGTTTTCCATGTGTGTGAAAACACTGTGTTCCCCATAGACACACCAAGGCTACCCACTTGGTAACATTGCTGCTGGGCCTTAAATCGAACAATTCACTAGATCCGGTGCCGCGCAACTTTGGGTCACGCGTTTTAAAGACCCCTGAATAATGCCGTGCAGAGTGGATAATGCAGAGTGGAAACTGCAGAGTGGAAACTGCAGAGTGGAAACTGCAGAGTGGATACTGCAGAGTGGATACTGCAGAGTGGATACTGCAGAGTGGATACTGCAGAGTGGATACTGCAGAGTGGATACTGCAGAGTGGATACTGCAGAGTGGATACTGCGGAGTGGATACTGCGGAGTGGATACTGCGGAGTGGATACTGCGGAGTGGATACTGCGGAGTGGATACGGCAGAGTGGATACTGCTAGAATGGATACAGCAGAGTGGATACTGCAGAGTGGATACTGCAGAGTGGATACTGCGGAGTGGATACTGCGGAGTGGATACTGCGGAGTGGATACTGCGGAGTGGATACTGCGGAGTGGATACTGCGGAGTGGATACTGCGGAGTGGATACTGCGGAGTGGATACTGCAGAGTGGATACTGCAGAGTGGATACTGCAGAGTGGATACTGCAGAGTGGATACTGCAGAGTGGATACTGCGGAGTGGATACTGCAGAATGGATACTGCAGAATGGATACTGTCCCAACAGATGTCTATAATGCACCAATGTTAGAAGGATGTTTCAGCTCGGCAGCAGTAGTGGAGTTGCCCATTGAGTTTGTCGCTAAGGTCCTGGGCACGCCCAATGGCATGTGTTTTAATGATCTGTATCGCGTCGTTTGTTTTTTCAATAGAAGTTCTTTAACATTTGTTGGAGCGTGACGTTTTTCCTCGAACCAGCACATAAACGTTTGGTTGTTTGTCTGAGCCGGGATGGACCGGGTCAATGCCAGACAGACCACTCAGTCATCTCTGTCTTTCACTGGATTTCATCATCCTGCATCAGTTCCCACACAGCTGGAACATGCGCTCTCTGTCCCTCTCTCTCTCTTACTCAGTCTCTCTCTTTCTCTCTCCCTTACTCAGTCTATCTCTCTCAGTTTCTCTCTATATCTCTCTCTGAATGTACTTTCACTGTGCGGACTAGTAACTGTTGCTAATTTAACCATCTATAAACTAACCATCTATAAACTGGCCATCTATAAAGTAACCATCTATAAAGTAACCATCTATAAACTAACCATCTATAAACTAACCATCTATAAACTACCCATCTATAAAGTAACCATCTATAAAGTAACCATCTATAAAGTAACCATCTATAAAGTAACCATCTATAAAGTAACCATCTATAAAGTAACCATCTATAAACTAACCATCTATAAAGTAACCATCTATAAAGTAACCATCTATAAAGTAACCATCTATAAACTAACCATCTATAAACTAACCATTTATAAACTGGCCATCTATAAAGTAACCATCTATAAACTAACCATCTATAAACTGGCCATCTATAAAGTAACCATCTATAAAATAACCATCTATAAAGTAACCATCTATAAAGTAACCATCTATAAAGTAACCATCTATAAAGTAACCATCTATAAAGTAACCATCTATAAAGTAACCATCTATAAAGTAACCATCTATAAACTAACCATCTATAAACTACCCATCTATAAAGTAACCATCTATAAAGTAACCATCTATAAAGTAACCATCTATAAAGTAACCATCTATAAACTAACCATCTATAAACTAACCATCTATAAACTAACCATTTATAAACTAACCATCTATAAACTAACCATCTATAAACTAACCATCTATAAACTAACCATCTATAAACTATCCATCTATAAACTAACCATTTATAACCATCTATAAACTAACCATCTATAAACTAACCATCTATAAACTAACCATCTATAAACTAACCATTTATAAACTAACCATTTATAACCATCTATAAACTAACCATCTATAAACTAACCATCTATGAACTAACCATTTATAACCATCTATAAAGTAACCATCTATAAAGTAACCATCTATAAACTAACCATCTATAAACTAACCATCTATAAACTAACCATCTATAAACTAACCATCTATAAACTAACCATTTATAAACTAACCATTTACAACCATCTATAAACTAACCATCTATAAACTAACCATCTATAAACTAACCATCTATGAACTAACCATCTATAAACTACCCATCTATAAAGTAACCATCTATAAACTAACCATCTATAAACTAACCATCTATAAACTAACCATCTATAAACTAACCATCTATAAACTAACCATCTTTAGCAGCCACTCTGATCCATATTTCTATCTGAAAGTATGTTGTGGCTTTGACGAAAGTACAGAACGAACTCCTCCGTTCGCTTTATGAAGCACACAATCAAAACGACTCCCACAAGCTGGGTGGTGTAGGGAAATATCAGAGACACACCCTGGTGATGTTTTGTTACCTCTCTCGCTGTTTAGCAGATCCAGCTGGTAGAGCCCCCCCCCACACACACACACACACACACACACGTCCTCCTGTCTGTCAGGAGAGGTGTGGATAGGAGTTTTTATGCTTCAGCGTCTGTATACTGTCATGGGCGGATTCGTTGGTCATTGCGCCTCTTTTATCTCGTGAGATCACGTGTTTTATTATGGTTGCTTTGAATTTTCCCTTCGTGCACCTGGGTGTGTCTGCGAACTGTGTTGATTCAACAAGGCTTTGTAGATGTTCAGAGGTCAGCCTTGTAACAAACTGGGAGAAGTAAGGACAAAGGGCAGAAAGTGAGAAACCTGTTTGCTGAAACTTAACATGAATGTGTCTTTTGTTTTCGAATAATTATATCATGGCTCACATTCTGTTGGAGTTTGGTTGAATTTGTGTTGTTATTGTGTTTGCTTTCTCTATAGTTCCGGTTGGTTTACAGGGGCGGTGTTGTTTTGGATATGCTTAGCTAGTTAGCAGATCTTTTTTTTTACTTGTGGTTTCTGCCAATCAGCTGTGTGACCTTGCTGAATGATTTGATGATATTATTTACACTAGAAACGGTGTCACGTGATGAAGGAGGAAGTTGAGTTTGTTTTCAGCAAACTGAATTAGAGATTCCGTTTCACGCTGGCATCTTTTCCGTCTCACCAATGTTAGAATAACCGAATGATTTGCTGACTACCCGACGTCTCTTCAGTGTTTTCATTCGAGTCGTATTGTTGTATCAACTTTGTTTTTTCCTCTACGCATTTTCAGACTGCAATGCGCAGGTACATAAGGGCTGCCGAGAGAGTCTTCCTCTGTGTGGCAAGGCCAGGATAAAGGTGAGCTCTGTCCGACTGTCTTCTGCCAACTGTCTGTATGTCAATCATCTGTCTTTCTGTAAGTTGTCTGTCAACTGTCTGTCGCTTAACTTTTTGTTTGTCATGTCTCAACTGTCTGTCCCACAACTTTATGTTTTTCATGTCTCAACTGTCTGTCTCTCAACTTTATGTTTGTCATGTCTCAACTGTCTGTCTCTCAACTTTATGTTTGTCATCTATCAACTGTCTGTCTCTCAACTTTATGTTTGTCATCTATCAACTGTCTGTCTCTCAACTTTATGTTTGTCATCTATCAACTGTCTGTCTTTCAACTTTATGTTTGTCATCTATCAACTGTCTGTCTCTCAACTTTATGTTTGTCATCTATCAACTGTTTGTCTCTCAACTTTATGTTTGTCATCTATCAACTGTCTGTCTCTCAACTTTATGTTTGTCATCTATCAACTGTCTGTCTTTCAACTTTATGTTTGTCATCTATTAACTGTCTGTCTTTCAACTTTATGTTTGTCATCTATTAACTGTCTGTCTGTCAACTTTATGTTTGTCATCCATCAACTGTCTGTCTCTTAACTTTATGTTTGTCATGTCTCAACTGTCTGTCTGTCCTTCATCTGTCTGTCAATTATCTGTCATCTGTCTGTCTGTCACCTGTCTGTCTGCCAACTGTCTGTCTGTCAACTGTCTGTCAATAATCTGTATGTCTGTCTTTCTGTTAGTTGTCTGTCAACTGTCTGTCTGTTACCTGTCTGTCTGCCAACTGTCTGTCTGTCAACTGTCTGTCAACTGTCTGTCTGTCAACTGTCTGTCTGTCAACTGTCTGTCAATAATCTGTATGTCTGTCTTTCTGTTAGTTGTCTGTCAACTGTCTGTTTGTTACCTGTCTGTTTTCCAACTGTCTGTCAATTGTCTGTTTGTCAACTGTCTGTCTGTCAACTGTCTGTCTGTCAACTGTCATCTCTGCTTATGGGACACCAATGATAGCAACACCAGTTGTGTGTGTCCGCAGTAATCAGTGGGTTTGTGTCAATAAACAGGCTTGTTAAGCACATGAATGTATTGTAAAAGCGTGACATATTCTAACAGTTTATTTCTTTGTGTTGTTCAGCAACAGAAACAGCAAACAGTGACAGATTCTGCGTCCGTGTCTGGAGTCCAATTGAGAAGTAAATGACTAACTAATTCATATGTTCTGATCGCTCTCGGTCTATTCCATCACAGCTGTGGTCTGGTGCTGTCTTTATTTGATATGTTGGTGGACTGACTGTATTGATTTGACCACAGACATGCACAGACCTACATACTAACTGTCTGTATTGACCACAGACATGTACAGACCTACATACCAACTGTCTGTATTGACCACAGACATGTACAGACCTACATATATACTAACTGTCTGTTCTTTGTTTATCAGCTACAGCATTGCCATCGTCACGGGAACGTCCGTGGTCAGCCGTCTCGTCCCATGACGACACGGGCATGGTTACGGTTGTGGTACCTCGCAGGAATGCCAGCGTCCGCTCTTTTAACGGCAGTAACCTTTCCAAGAGCATCTCCATCAGCAACATCGCAGGGTGAGGCAGAACCCCCTAGCTCCATCTGAAAACAGGCCGCTGCACCCTCTGGCCGTACAACAGATGTTTGGACACCACCCACATTCACATTATGAACACACTCGTGAAATAGCTCCTTCACTAAGTCTGCTTGTCTCCCTCCCACCCTGTCTGTGTGTACTTCTGTCTGTCTGTCTGCCTGCCTTTCTGCCTGTCTACCTGTGTGTCTGCCTGTCTGTTTGTCTCGCTGTCGGTCTGACGCTATGTCTTTCTGTCTCTGTCTGTCTACCTGTGTGTCTGCCTGTCTGCTTGTTTGTCTGTCTGCCTGTATGTCTGTCAACCTGTGTGTCTGCCTGTCTGCTTGTTCGTCTGTCTGTCTGACTGTCTGTCTGTCTGTCTAACTGTGTCTGTCTCCCTGTGTGTCTGCCTGCTCTGCCTGTTTGTCTGTCTGTATGTCTGTCCATGCAGACCCCTGATAGATGAGATGTCGCTGAAGATGTCACCGAGGTACCTGTCCCAGTCCACAGACTCTCTGCACAAGACCTCCAAGGTCAATGAGTCCACAGAGTCTCTCACAGATGAAGGTGAGATAGTGGTCTATGTAGACCGTGTTAGGCTAACTCATGCTGTGTAGACCGTGTTAGGCTATATCATGCTGTGTAGACCGTGTGATGCTAACTCTTGCTATGTAGACCGTGTTAGGCTAACTCATGCTATGTAGACCTTTTTAGGCTAACTCCTGCTATGTAGACCGTGTTAGGCTAACTCATGCTATGTAGACCGTGTTAGGCTAACTCATGCTATGTAGACCGTGTTAGCCTAACTCCTGCTATGTAGACCGTGTTAGGCTAACTCATGCTATATAGACCGTGTTAGGCTAACTCATGCTATGTAGACCGTGTTAGGCTAACTCATGCTATGTAGACCGTGTTAGCCTAACTCCTGCTATGTAGACCGTTATAGGCTAACTCATGCTATGTAGACCGTGTTAGCCTAATTCATGCTATGTAGACCGTGTTAGGCTAACTCATGCTATGTAGACCGTGTTAGCCTAATTCATGCTATGTAGACCGTGTTAGCCTAACTCCTGCTATGTAGACCGTGTTAGGCTAACTCATGCTATGTAGACCGTGTTAGGCTAACTCATGCTATGTAGACCGTGTTAGCCTAATTCATGCTATGTAGACCGTGTTAGCCTAACTCCTGCTATGTAGACCGTGTTAGGCTAACTCATGCTATGTAGACCGTGTTAGCCTAACTCCTGCTATGTAGACCGTGTTAGGCTAACTCATGCTATGTAGACCGTGTTAGGCTAACTCATGCTATGTAGACCGTGTTAGCCTAATTCATGCTATGTAGACCGTGTTAGCCTAACTCCTGCTATGTAGACCGTGTTAGGCTAACTCATGCTATGTAGACCGTGTTAGCCTAACTCCTGCTATGTAGACCGTGTTAGGCTAACTCATGCTATATAGACCGTGTTAGCCTAACTCATGCTATGTAGACCGTGTTAGGCTAACTCATGCTATGTAGACCGTGTTAGGCTAACTCATGCTATGTAGACCGTGTTAGCCTAACTCATGCTATGTAGACCGTGTTATGCTAACTCATGCTATGTAGACCGTGTTAGGCTAACTCATGCTATATAGACCGTGTTAGGCTAACTCATGCTATGTAGACCGTGTTAGGCTAACTCATGCTATATAGACCGTGTTAGCCTAACTCATGCTATGTAGACCGTGTTAGGCTAACTCATGCTATGTAGACCGTGTTAGCCTAACTCCTGCTATGTAGACCGTGTTAGGCTAACTCATGCTATGTAGACCGTGTTAGCCTAACTCCTGCTATGTAGACCGTGTTAGGCTAACTCATGCTATGTAGACCGTGTTAGGCTAACTCATGCTATGTAGACCGTGTTAGGCTAACTCATGCTATGTAGACCGTGTTAGCCTAACTCATGCTATGTAGACCGTGTTAGGCTAACTCATGCTATGTAGACCGTGTTAGGCTAACTCATGCTATGTAGACCGTGTTAGCCTAACTCATGCTATGTAGACCGTGTTAGGCTAACTCATGCTATGTAGACCGTGTTAGGCTAACTCATGCTATGTAGACCGTGTTAGGCTAACTCATGCTATGTAGACCGTGTTAGGCTAACTCATGCTATGTAGACCGTGTTAGGCTAACTCATGCTATGTAGACCGTGTTAGCCTAATTCATGCTATGTAGACCGTGTTAGGCTAACTGTCCAGGCAGGTTTGAGGAAAAGTGAAACACGCTCAACACAAGTTGTTATTGGGATACTGGAGGGTGCTTACAGTCCACACATCACACATCACATGCACTGAGAGGTTTGTTATGTGTTTCCATAGGGACGGAGATGATGGACAGTCAGCTGATGGGGGAGTTTGAGGCGGAGTCTAAGGATCTGGAGGCGGACTCCTGGACCTTTACTGTGGACAAGAAGTATGTGAAGGGCTTAAAGAAGGAGGTGGTGAAGAGACAAGATGTGATCTATGGTAGGAGAACCTCCCTGTACATTCATTTAGGCCCTCACATTTACACAACTTAATTTGGTGTCGGATTCAGTTTTTTTACGACTATTTTGATAATCATTTATTTTCAGTTAATTATTATTGTGATTCCTTGGATACCGAGGATCGGTTCCAGGAATTATACGAGTTTTTGTTATATAATAAAGTTTTTTTTGTTGTCTTGCACAATGTTCTCTTTAAAAGAACTTAAGTGTCATAAGAAAACAAATAAAGAAATAAAAGTAATAAAGTAATAAAACAAATAAAGAAATAAAACTGGAGAAAATCATGTTACAGGGTCTAATAAAGAGTATATAGCAACAGATGTTTTACCAACTGGTTTTACATTTACATATAAATGGTGCTATTCTAAACTGCTTTGATACAACCTAAATAATAATGTCACATACATAGTGAAATAACACTCGTATGCTTTAAAATGGGAGGTGTAAAACAAGGTTAGACTTTGATTATAATCTTATGAATATAATCGTTTTAATTTAGATCATATAGATTTAGATAAAGATGTTTCAATTGTTCATCTCCCACATTCTATCTTCCTACTTCCACCTTCTTCCATCTACCTCCTTCTACCGCCCACCTTCTTCCTTCCCACCTCCCTCCTTCCATCTCTCTTGTTCCATTTCTCTTTCTACCTTTCTCCTTCCCACCTCCTTCCCATCTCCAGAGCTGATCCAGACAGAGATGCATCATGTTCGGACCCTGAAGATCATGTCTGAGGTGTACAGCAAAGGGCTGCAGAAGGAGGTGCAGCTGGAGACCCAGACTGTGGAGAAGGTGTTTCCCATGTTGGACGACCTCCTGGAGACACACACACAATTCTTTGCAAACCTCCTGGAGCGCAAGAGAACGTCCTCCATCGAGGGCCGGAATGACGGCAGCTTCCTCATCCGCAAGATCGGAGACGTCCTTGCCTCGCAGGTTGGCAGGGGGAGTCTTTAGAGGACGTTCCGGGGAATGTCGTCCAGCTTAACGTCATACTGCCATTGGTTTTGTCGGTATAAATCTGAGTTTGTTCTCTTTAGTTTTCCGGGCTCAGCGCCGACCACATGAAGAGAGTCTACGGGAAATTCTGCAGTCGCCACAACGAGGCCGTTAACTTTTATAAAGAGCTTCACACCAAAGACAAACGCTTCCAAGCCTTTATCAAGGTGACCGTCTGTCATTAGATGTTCAGCGTGATGCTTCATGTCTAATGTGAACTATATGAGTCGGCGTGCAAACGCTCGCTCTCACCACCGGGTGGTGCCGTCTCCCCTTTTCTATTTGTTATCACGTTGTTGTTTCTTCGTTGACACACTGTAAATACACTGTAGGTACAACTCTGTTTTATTCGTTTCTCAGAAAAAGATGAGCAGCACAATTGTCCGAAGACTAGGCATTCCAGAGTGCATCTTATTAGTGACACAGCGCATAACCAAGTACCCTGTGTTACTACAGCGAATACTACAGCACACCAAAGGTAAGAAGTCGTCCTCAAATGAACTCACCGCCTCATTCCGGTGTTCGTTCGTCAATTCCTTCTAGCGCCGACTCTTCGTTAATTACCTAAATTCTGATTAATTCCCAAATGTGTGACCGCTTCAAATAGATTGACTTTATTGGTAGCAGACTGAAGAGTTGTGGAGATTCTGGCGTAGTAGAACCTCGTGTACTGAAGTGACCCTGTTATGTCGACTTGCGCAGAGAACGAGGAAGACCACGAGGACATCACGAACGCCCTGAGGCTGGTGAAGGAGATGCTCAACGCGGTGGACAGCAAGGTGAATGAGCACGACAAGAAGAAGCGGCTAAAGGAGGTGTACAGTCGTACGGACAGCAAGTCCATACAGAGGATGAAGAGCGGCCAGATGTTCGCACGGGAGGACCTAGTGAGAGGCAGGAAGCTGCTGCATGACGGACCGCTGCAGCTCAAGAACTCTACGGGCCGGCTAAAGGGTACGGGACGCAACTCTCTGCCCGTCTTCGTCTCTGACTCTTCCCTCTTCGGTCGTATTCCCCGATCTGTCTTAATCTCCTTCCCTCCGCTCAAATTCATTGTCTCGTACATCCGGTCTGTTCCTCCCCAATGACTGTTTGTGTTTGTTTCCACAGATGTCCAGGCCATGCTGCTGTCTGACGTCTTCGTGTTCCTTCAGGAGAAAGACCAGAAATATGTGTTTGCCTCGCTGGTACGTTCGACTCATTTCCCTGACGTTGTGTCCCACGTCACGCTCACTGCTGTGGAGAAGAGTTCTGTCTTCGATTAGCGTTGATTTCGTAACAGGGGTGTGACATGGTGTTCCCAGGTCAGTTGTGATGCAGTAACGTCTTGGTACCACTCGCGGCCTGACCTTGTTCCTCCCTTCCTTCCCTCAGGATCAGCGGTCCACAGTGATCTCCCTGCAGAAGCTGATCGTCAGGGAGGTGGCCAACGAGGAGCGGGGCCTGTTCCTGATCACTGCGGGCATCGAGAAGCCGGAGATGGTGGAGGTGCTGGCCAGCACGAAGGAGGAGCGTAACACCTGGATGCAGCTCATACAGGACGCCTTGCAATCCATGTGAGTCACACAGGAAACTCAACATCCATTTCGGTTTCCATAGGAACACATGTTCAACCACAGTTTGGAGCAGCCGGTTTGGCTGTATGCAACACTTGTTCACGGTGTGATGGTCGGTTGTCTGTTACAGAGAGAAGGATGATGATGAGGGAATCCCCAGTGAGAGTGAAGAAGATAAGAGACTGTTGGAGACAAAAGCACGGGAGATGAGAGGTAAAAGGCCCTTCTGATAAATCATCACATGCTTGCAATGCTGCATGAAATCACTGCAGTGTCTATGACTGGTTATAACCGCTGTGTCTATGACTGGTTATAACCACTGTGTCTATGACTGTTAATAACCACTGTGTCTATGACTGGTTATAACCACTGTGTCTATGACTGGTTATAACCACTGTGTCTATGACTGGTTATAACCACTGTATCTATGACTGTTAATAACCACTGTGTCTATGACTGGTTATAACCGCTGTGTTGGTGAGTGTTAATAACCACTGTGTCTAGGACTGGTTATAACCACTGTGTCTATGACTGGTTATAACCACTGTGTCTATGACTGGTTATAACCACTGTGTCTATGACTGGTTATAACCACTGTATCTATGACTGGTTATAACCACTGTGTCTATGACTGGTTATAACCACTGTATCTATGACTGTTAATAACCACAGTGTCTATGACAGGTTATAACCGCTGTGTTGGTGAGTGTTAATAACCACTGTGTCTAGGACTGGTTATAACCACTGTGTCTATGACTGGTTATAACCACTGTGTCTATGACTGGTTATAACCACTGTATCTATGACTGTTAATAACCACTGTGTCTATGACTGGTTATAACCGCTGTGTTGGTGAGTGTTAATAACCACTGTGTCTAGGACTGGTTATAACCACTGTGTCTATGACTGGTTATAACCACTGTGTCTATGACTGGTTATAACCACTGTGTCTATGACTGGTTATAACCACTGTATCTATGACTGGTTATAACCACTGTGTCTATGACTGGTTATAACCACTGTATCTATGACTGTTAATAACCACAGTGTCTATGACAGGTTATAACCGCTGTGTTGGTGAGTGTTAATAACCACTGTGTCTAGGACTGGTTATAACCACTGTGTCTATGACTGGTTATAACCACTGTGTCTATGACTGGTTATAACCACTGTGTCTATGACTGGTTATAACCACTGTATCTATGACTGTTAATAACCACTGTGTCTATGACTGGTTATAACCGCTGTGTTGGTGAGTGTTAATAACCACTGTGTCTAGGACTGGTTATAACCACTGTGTCTATGACTGGTTATAACCACTGTGTCTATGACTGGTTATAACCACTGTGTCTATGACTGGTTATAACCACTGTATCTATGACTGGTTATAACCGCTGTGTTGGTGAGTGTTAATAACCACTGTGTCTAGGACTGGTTATAACCACTGTGTTGATGAGTGTTAATAACCACTGTGTCTATGACTGGTTATAACCGCTGTGTTGATGACTGGTAATAAACACTCTGTCTATGACTGGTTATAACAGCTGTGTTGGTGAGTGTTAATAACCACTGTGTCTATGACTGGTTATAACCACTGTGTCTATGACAGGTTATAACCACTGTGTCTATGACTGTTAATAACCACTGTGTCTATGACTGGTTATAACCACTGTGTCTGTGACAGGTTATAACCACTCTGTCTATGACTGGTTATAACCGCTGTGTCTATGACAGGTTATAACCACTGTGTCTATGACTGTTAATAACCACTGTGTCTATGACTGGTTATAACCACTGTGTCTATGACTGGTTATAACCACTGTGTCTATGACAGGTTATAACCACTGTGTCTATGACTGGTTATAACTGCTGTGTCAATGACAGGTTATAACCACTGTGTCTATGACTGTTAATAACCACTGTGTCTATGACTGTTAATAACCACTGTGTCTATGACTGGTTATAACCACTGTGTCTATGACAGGTTATAACCACTGTGTCTATGACTGGTTATAACTGCTGTGTCTATGACAGGTTATAACCACTGTGTCTATGACTGTTAATAACCACTGTGTCTATGACTGGTTATAACTTCTGTGTCTATGACTGGTTATAACCGCTGTGTCTATGACTGGTTATAACCACTGTCTCTATGACGGGTTATAACCACTGTGTCTATGACGGGTTATAACCACTGTGTCTATGACAGGTTATAACCACTGTGTCTATGACAGGTTATAACCACTGTGTCTATGACAGGTTATAACTTCTGTGTCTATGACTGGTTATAACCACTGTGTCTATGACTGTTAATAACCACTGTGTCTATGACTGGTTATAACCACTGTGTCTATGACAGGTTATAACCACTGTGTTTTCATCCGTTAGAGCTGCTGAGGAAGAAGGACGAGCAGATCGTGTGCTTGCTGGAGGAGAAGGTGAAGGTGTTCCGGGATATGTGTGAGGACGGACACGGTGGCTCGGCTGAGGAACCCAGTGCTGCCCAGTCTGTCAGAACCAGGATGCTGTTCAGAGCGACAGTGCATGATGTCACAAAGGGAGAACCAATCATGAAGGACGCCCTGAGGGAAGGTGAGTGGGCGGGCCGAGTCGGGGACCAGAGATCAGCGGTCACCTGTTGGATAAGCTGGGTAGATGGTCAGTCATGCACTCCCGAATGACAATAAATATACTATAACATAACATCACAAAACTCTGCAGTTAAGCCATTGGTGGCCGAAGCCGTGCTTGTCTATATCAGCCTCTACAAGGGTTGGAATCAATGCATGACGCGTAATAGAACTATTCTGTGTAGAAATCAAACATATTGATTTGTTTAACACTGCAGTTTGAGCAATGGACAATATATTGTTGTTTATCTCCTGGTTGTCCTTAGCAACCCATTTCATGTTGCTCTGTTATTCATGCTTCAGCCACTCTGAGCGAGTCATTCGATATTCGGACTGTTATCTCGACTAACCCGGATCTCAGATCTTTCCTATTTGGGTCCGTATGTGTTGAGAGAAAATATAATAACCGTAACAAACTCCAATTATAAACAAGAAAGACTACAGTCCAAATGGAGATTTGTCCAGTTGCTCGTTCTCTCATTTATCCAATAGTGTAAAGACTGATCTAGGGTCATTTGTGTTTACATGACTTAGAATGTAGACTATCGTTTGTTTCTGTGTTTGTTTTGTGTGTACAAGTAAACATGACATGTGTGTATAAGTAAACATGACATGCGTGTTTTGTGGGTATGTGTGTTAACATTCGGTAAGGACAGTTTACTCTTGTATAAGAGTTCAGAATTGGCTGTTAAATTGCTCATAAAAGAAGTATTTTATTTTCCTAGATAACCTAGATGACGTACGACATATAAACACAATGAAAGAAAAAACTCCCAGAATGCATTCTGTTAGGCGTTTCTACCTGGATGAATAATTATTTTAATATTACCAACTTTGCAATTTTAAGGCAATTTATGTCCATTGAGAGCGTAAATATACTTTGAAATGCTGCTAATATTGAAACATCGCCTTTTGCGGCCCGTGCAATTGTCCCAGTAGGACACTGATATCAGTAACACAGATTATATCCCAGTAGGACACTAATATTGGTTACACAGATTATATCCCAGTAGGACACTGATATCAGTAACACAGATTATATCCCAGTAGGACACTAATATCGGTTACACAGATTATATCCCAGTAGGACACTAATATCGGTTACACAGATTATATCCCAGTAGGACACTAATATTGGTTACACAGATTATATCCCAGTAGGACACTGATATCAGTAACACAGATTATATCCCAGTAGGACACTAATATTGGTTACACAGATTATATCCCAGTAGGACACTAATATTGGTTACACAGATTATATCCCAGTAGGACACTAATATCAGTAACACAGATTATATCCCAGTAGGACACTAATATTGGTTACACAGATTATATCCCAGTAGGACACTAATATTGGTTACACAGATTATATCCCAGTAGGACACTGATATCAGTAACACAGATTATATCCCAGTAGGACACTGATATCAGTAACACAGATTATATCCCAGTAGGACACTAATATTGGTTACACAGATTATATCCCAGTAGGACACTAATATTGGTTACACAGATTATATCCCAGTAGGACACTAATATTGGTTACACAGATTATATCCCAGTAGGACACTCATATTGGTTACACAGATTATATCCCAGTAGGACACTAATATCAGTAACACAGATTATATCCCAGTAGGACACTAATATTGGTTACACAGATTATATCCCAGTAGGACACTGATATTGGTTACACAGATTATATCCCATTAGGACACTAATATCGGTTACACAGATTATATCCCAGTAGGACACTGATATCAGTAACACAGATTATATCCCAGTAGGACACTAATATTGGTAACACAGATTATATCCCAGTAGGACACTAATATTGGTAACACAGATTATATCCCAGTAGGACACTAATATTGGTTACACAGATCATATCCCAGTAGGACACTAATATTGGTTACACAGATTATATCCCAGTAGGACACTAATATTGGTTACACAGATTATATCCCAGTAGGACACTAATATCGGTTACACAGATTATATCCCAGTAGGACACTGATATTGGTTACACGGATCATATCTTCATTGCACTCGTCTGGGTTTCCTGTGATTATTCTACATGGACTTTGTTTCCTGTCATAGTTAGTCAGATGCTAATGATTTGCTCATTCCCTGTCAAGGACCTACATACTAATAACTAATAACCTACAAGCACCATGATATCGCTGCTGTGTGAAAACACACGGTCAAGATGTCTTCATTCTTTTTTATTTAGTTTTTTTTTTAAGTGAATCTTCGTCCTGTTACTGTATGAGTGCAACACAAGCAGTCTGCAGGGCCTACTCTCACACGCGTGTGTGTGTGTGTGTGTGTGTGTCCGGCCTGTGTTGTTTCAGTGGAGACACTTAATGTGTTGGTGAACGGCAGCCTGGCCGCCGCCATGGGGCAACACGTTTCTCAGGATGCATCAGGGGCCGTCGTAGGCCCGGTGTGTCTGCCTCGCCGCGCCGACACCTTCGGAGGCTTCGACAGTCACCAGATGAACCTCTCCAAACGTAGGGCCCCTCCACGTCTTCTCCTCAGACATCCTGTTCGTCATTATCTGCTGCCGTGAGGTGGAGACCTTATCGTATTTTCATTCCAGATGGAGAGAAAGAGGAGGGCGAGGACCCTCTAGATCTTCGGAGAACAGAGTCGGACGGCGGCTTAAAGAAGGTCAGTTCATCCACTCTGCAGCTCACGCGTGTGTTTGAGGATCACAGTGAACTTCCCACGTGACCTTGTCAAACTCCTGGTCAATCCGTTAAACCCACACATCTGTCGTAAGTCAGCAGGGATTTGAACATGGCCGTTTCTCAGCAGAACCGCTCCTGCCAATCACCAAGGATGACTTTCACACGCAGTCGTTAGCCGTGCCCCCGGGGACCTGGCTGAGCAGAGGAGGCCCATATTAATTAGGCTCCTCTACGCTCCGTAGGGCCCAAGCTTGCTGTGTGAGAAGGCCTCCTCTCGCCTATAATCTCACACACTCCTCCCAGGAGGCGTATGGGATGTAGCTCTTCCTGTCTGGGGCTAGCATTGCTCCTAGCCTCAGTAGACCTGTATTGACATGCATTGTCTTTGTTTGTCCACAGGGGGGCAGTAACAACCTACTCTACCTGCTCAAGAAGAACAGTGAGGTACGTCCAACCCAGCCTTGGTGTTCCCCTTACTCTTATAAACACATCAAATTAACCACACGGGCATTAAATCAGTCATGCCCACTTGCCATGCTGGGTAGATTGATTTCTTACCTTTCTTTTTGTCTTCCAGCAGGTCCTTCACAGTGTCACACACCTCCACGATCTCCTGAATTCACTGCAGGTGCAGACAGTCCTCCTACTGTGTTTGTCTCTGTCCTCACATCTGTGTGTTTGTCTCTGTCCTCACATCTGTGTGTTTGTCTCCCTCCTCACATCTGTGTGTTTGTCTCCTTCCTCACATCTGTGTGTTTGTCTCTGTCCTCACATCTGTGTGTTTGTCTCCTTCCTCACATCTGTGTGTTTGTCTCCTTCCTCACATCTGTGTGTTTGTCTCTGTCCTCACATCTGTGTGTTTGTCTCCTTCCTCACATCTGTGTGTTTGTCTCTGTCCTCACATCTGTGTGTTTGTCTCCTTTCTCACATCTGTGTGTTTGTCTCCTTCCTCACATCTGTGTGTTTGTCTCCTTCCTCACATATGTGTCTTTGTCTCTGTCCTCACATCTGTGTGTTTGTCTCTGTCCTCACATCTGTGTGTTTGTCTCCTTCCTCACATCTGTGTGTTTGTCTCCTTCCTCACATCTGTGTCTTTGTCTCTGTCCTCACATCTGTGTGTTTGTCTCCTTCCTCACATCTGTGTGTTTGTCTCCTTCCTCACATCTGTGTGTTTGTCTCCTTCCTCACATCTGTGTGTTTGTCTCCTTCCTCACATCTGTGTGTTTGTCTCTGTCCTCACATCTGTGTGTTTGTCTCTGTCCTCACATCTGTGTGTTTGTCTCTGTCCTCACATCTGTGTCTTTGTCTTTGTCCTCACATCTGTGTGTTTGTCTCCTTCCTCACATCTGTGTGTTTGTCTCCCTCCTCACATCTGTGTGTTTGTCTCCTTCCTCACATCTGTGTGTTTGTCTCCTTCCTCACATCTGTGTCTTTGTCTCTGTCCTCACATCTGTGTGTTTGTCTCCTTCCTCACATCTGTGTGTTTGTCTCCTTCCTCACATCTGTGTGTTTGTCTCCTTCCTCACATCTGTGTGTTTGTCTCCTTCCTCACATCTGTGTGTTTGTCTCCTTCCTCACACAGGCGGTGGTGGTGCAGCAGGACACCTTCATCGAGGACCAACGCAGCCTTCTGGCCGACCGGACTGCCTCCCGTCACTCCTCCACCTCCTCTCTGACGTCGTTGTCGTCGCGGCCCAACTCCCTGATCGAGCAGGAAAAGCAGCGCAGCCTAGAGAAACAGAGGCAGGAGGTGGCCAACCTGCAGCGCCAGCAGACGGCCCACGCCGAGGAGAGGAGGAGGAGGGAGAGGGAGTGGGAGGTGAGGGAGTCAGGGCTGAGCGAGCGCGAGGAGCTCGCGGGGGAGCAGGAGAAGATGGCGGCCAAGGAGCGCCAGCTGTTGGAGGAGGAGAGACAGGAGCTGCAGAGGAGGAAGGAGGAGTACCAGCGGGACCTGGAGAGGTTGCGTGACGCCCAGAGGAAGCTGGACCGAGACAAGGAGGCGCTCCGCAGGGAGGCGGAGATGGTGGAGCAGATGAAGGAGGCGCAGGTGAGCTAGACCTCCGTCTGTTACCCTACGTCACGGTTTTGGATCAATGACACACAGGGGAACTGTTTCACTGAGTAGCTTTACTATCCTGTCCTGCTTCTGATCTTCAGATAGAGGATTCGCACAGGCCCCAGCGGACCTCCTCCACCACCTCCGAGGACTCCGCGAAGTTCCAGTCCTCCTCTCTGGATAAAGACCACGCAGGAGGAGAGACGGAGTTGTCCACCTCCCCCGCCGCCAAAGAACCATTCCTCAGAATGCGCTCGAAGAGGAAGGGGAAGTCCCTGAACAACTTCTGGTCCTCCAACAACATGGAGCAGGCCGGCATGACTGAGGTTCAGAGCCAACAGCTTCCTATTCGTCTGTTGCAGCTGGCTAAGACCAAGAAGAAGAAGATAGGAAAGGCACTTCCATCCTACCCAGGTACACCAATCACATCGCCCGTGTATGTGAATTATCCCAGCCACTCCCACTGACCAGTCACTGACCATGTTGTTCTTCCTCTTCCCTTCTCCATCTTCCTCAACTCCTCTTCATCTCCTCCATCTTCTCCATCTCCTCCATCTCCTCCATCTTCTCCATCTCCTCCATCTTCTCCATCTCCTCCATCTCCTCAATCTTCTCCATCTCCTCCATCTCCTCCATCTCCTCCATCTTCTCCATCTCCTCCATCTTCTCCATCTCCTCCATCTCCTCAATCTTCTCCATCTCCTCCATCTTCTCCATCTCCTCCATCTTCTCCATCTCCTCCATCTGCTCCATCTCCTCCATCTTCCTCAACTTCCCTTCATCTTCTCCATCTTCTCCATCTCCTCCATCTTCCTCCATCTTCTCCATCTTCTCCACAGAGCCTACAGAGGAGCCGGCCGATGGAGACATCTTCTTCTGCTGATCCTCTGATGCTCCGTAATCCCAGTATGTCCCCACGTCCAGCGTTACAGTGTTGGGTTGGGTGACCAGAACACACCGATCCATACCCAGGGACCAGGAGGGTTGGCCTCGGCCACGGACAGACAGCACAACGAGGGCACTTCCTGGAACCCTTTTAAGGAACCGTGTCGACACCTCCTACTTAGTCTGAAGTGTCTCGGTGTGACTTTGAAATGAAGCTAATTAGGGCTCTGAGTCTCCGGCGACGCGGCAGGTTTCTTGAGGCGTGATTCTGGCTGGTATGTTGGCTGCCTCTGCATTCAGTGTTCACTAAATGAATCACCCACCGTGGCAAAAGAGGACATTTAACTGTTATATAAAGTATACAGGAGCTAACGTCGGGTTTCTATCCGAAGGGAATATTTAACAGAGCAGGTGCCGTGGGGGACTGCGGAAGAATGTTCCGGAATCACAAATCCAAGTGTATCCCAACAGGCACTGTGACAAAAGAGAGCATCAGTGGATTTAACACTTACAGCCGGGTGTGGAACGCTTTGCACAATGGTGTCTCTTCTCCAACAAGTCAAGGTGTTGCTTAAAAATTGGCCTCATATCCGCCGGTACAAAGCCAGGGCCTCGTTCGCTCCATCCACTCTACGACTCAAACGTGCGGGAGAAAGGACGGGGTTAGAGGCGACATGACTAACTGCTGAGTCAGGGAGCAGGATGAATGAGTCTGGGAGAAACGGAAGACGAGCTATGCCAAAGAAAGAGAAAGGAGAGCTTGTAGCGGGGAAACGAGGAGACAAGTGAGCGGAGGGAGGGGGAGAGAGAGGAAGAGGGAGGGAGGGGGGAGAGAGGGAGTGAGAGAGAAGGAGGGGGAGAGAGAGAGAGGGGGGAAGAGAGAGGGGGGAGAGGAGGAAGAGGGAGGTAGGGGGAGAGAGGGAGTGAGAAGGAGGGGAGAGAGGGAGAGAGAGAGGAAAAAAGAGGGAGAGAGAGAGAACCAGATGAGTGACCAGAGAATCTGCGTGAGGGAGCCAAAGGTAGGAAATGGTTCCATTGCTTTTGTCCCCTTTGCTATTGAATGCAATTAGGGTTAGATGTTACGTGTCCAGTAGAGTGATGGGACTGAACATTCACTTCTAGTACTGGTTGTGTTCGCCTACTGCACACTTGGGCTTAAAGGTGTGACCCATTTCATGTGTCGCTCGCTGTGACGCGGTACTGGCCCACACGATTAGAAGGTGTGTCGCTCGCTGTGACGGGGTACTGGCCCACACGATTAGAAGGTGTGTCGCTCGCTGTGACGCGGTACTGGCCCACACGATTAGAAGGTGTGTCGCTCGCTGTGACGCGGTACTGGCCCATACGATTAGAAGGTGTGTCGCTCGCTGTGACGGGGTACTGGCCCACGTGATTAGAAGGCGACGAGCACTTTAGATAATGAGTGACAATCATTTCATAGACCCAGAGGTATAAACCAAGTTACATATACTGTATTTGTCAAGTATAGATCGAAGTTCCACTCCCCTCAGCATAATATTCAAATGCTGACATTGATTTGAAATTGATTAATTAGCCTTTACCAATTGATTAATTTGTTAAGCCTGTTGGAACACTTTATCTGCCTGCAGGACAGGCTGTTCTCTTCTAAAAGTTGTACCGAACCGTTACAGCAGACAGAACCCAACTAACCCGCTAGTCCGTAGACCCGGTTCTGGTACTGAAGGACTACGGTGCCATATGCTCTCATGTGCCTTTCAAATGGTCCGGACTAATGAATGCCCTTGGGTTTCATTCACTCGTTCTTTATGATCTATTTCGTTATTTCAGTTGCCTGGTCTCAGGTTTTGGTTCCCATAAACAAAGCACGCAGCCTAATGTATCGGCAGAGTCACGTAGAACCATAAGACGGTCCGAATCGGCTCAACCCATCGCGGTTCTGCTGCTCATTCCCTCCTCGGCACATCTGGTTTTCACCTTCAGGCGACGGTTGTTTGCGGGGAATCGTCTAATCAGACACCACATTATGTCGTTCACGATGTAACCTGGCAAAAAAAAGTGAAAGAAGAGGAAAGGGTTAAGGCGTAGAAATGGATTGGTCCCATTCACTCAGTGACTTGCCTTAAAAGACGTGTTCCACTTTTGAGAGGTTTAAACACACGTAGAACCGTTCATCATATGATATTCCTCAGGCAATATCTCCCAGGCATCCTCCCTTCAACAGAACTGGCTTGACCGTCTGCCATACAGAAGTTGGGACTGTGCTATAGTAGCTCGGACGTTTAGTTGTGTGTAACGCGACGCGTTGTGGCAAATGCTAATCCAAATGTAATGCACTAGAATATTAACCGGCATCTGTAAAGGCCAGTGTGTTTTACAGTAATACTGTATACCAGTGCTTTTAAAGTACTCCGGCGTTTTGTACTCAAAAGGTACAGTGTTTATTTTCTGGGCTGAATTTCGTGTATAGATAAATAAAAAAGAACAATGCAACAATAATGTAAATATGTGTAATGTACAAATTGAACAATTAAAGTATTGGATGTTGGGATGGATATAAGCTTTTCATAATAAGGCTGTATTTATCACTGTCCTTGTTGGAGAAATACAATGTAAAGTAATTTTTCTCTTAATAAATAAATATTGTTCGCCGACAGAGATTTGTGTCTGGGTGTATTTTCCTCTGTTGTGTTTGTGTGTCTAGGGCTGGTACTAGAATGGAAGGGCTTTGTGTTTGTGTGTCTAGAGCTGGTACTAGAATGGAAGAGCTTTGTGTTTGTGTGTCTAGAGCTGGTACTAGAATGGAAAGGCTTTTATGTTTGTATGTCTAGAGCTGGTACTAGAATGGAAGGGCTTTGTGTTTGTGTGTCTAGAGCTGGTACTAGAATGGAAAGGCTTTTATGTTTGTATGTCTAGAGCTGGTACTAGAATGGAAGGGCTTTGTGTTTGTGTGTCTAGAGCTGGTACTAGAATGGAAGGGCTTTGTGTTTGTGTGTCTAGAGCTGGTACTAGAATGGAAAGGCTTTTATGTTTGTATGTCTAGAGCTGGTACTAGAATAGAAGGGCTTTGTGTTTGTGTGTCTAGAGCTGGTACTAGAATGGAAGGGCTTTGTGTTTGTGTGTCTAGAGCTGGTACTAGAATGGAAGGGCTTTGTGTTTGTGTGTCTAGAGCTGTTACTAGAATGGAAAGGCTTTTATGTTTGTATGTCTAGAGCTGGTACTAGAATAGAAGGGCTTTGTGTTTGTGTGTCTAGAGCTGGTACTAGAATGGAAGGGCTTTGTGTTTGTGTGTCTAGAGCTGGTACTAGAATGGAAGGGCTTTGTGTTTGTGTGTCTAGAGCTGGTACTAGAATGGAAAGGCTTTTATGTTTGTATGTCTAGAGCTGGTACTAGAATAGAAGGGCTTTGTGTTTGTATGTCTAGAGCTGGTACTAGAATGGAAGGGCTTTGTGTTTGTGTGTCTAGAGCTGGTACTCGAATGGAAGGGCTTTGTGTTTGTGTGTCTAGAGCTGGTACTAGAATAGAAGGGCTTTGTGTTTGTGTGTCTAGAGCTGGTACTAGAATGGAAGGGCTTTGTGTTTGTGTGTCTAGAGCTGGTACTATAATGGAAGGGCTTTGTGTTTGTGTGTCTAGAGCTGGTACTAGAATAGAAGGGCTTTGTGTTTGTGTGTCTAGAGCTGGTACTAGAATAGAAGGGCTTTGTGTTTGTGTGTCTAGAGCTGGTACTAGAATAGAAGGGCTTTGTGTTTGTGTGTCTAGAGCTGGTACTAGAATAGAAGGGCTTTGTGTTTGTGTGTCTAGAGCTGGTACTAGAATAGAAGGGCTTTGTGTTTGTGTGTCTAGAGCTGGTACTAGAATAGAAGGGCTTTGTGTTTGTGTGTCTAGAGCTGGTACTAGAATAGAAGGGCTTTGTGTTTGTGTGTCTAGAGCTGGTACTAGAATGGAAGGGCTTTGTGTTTGTGTGTCTGGAGCTGGTACTAGAATGGAAGGGCTTTGTGTTTGTGTGTCTAGAGCTGGTACTATAATGGAAGGGCTTTGTGTTTGTGTGTCTAGAGCTGGTACTAGAATAGAAGGGCTTTGTGTTTGTGTGTCTAGAGCTGGTACTAGAATGGAAGGGCTTTGTGTTTGTGTGTCTAGAGCTGGTACTAGAATAGAAGGGCTTTGTGTTTGTGTGTCTAGAGCTGGTACTAGAATGGAAGGGCTTTTGTAATTATCGCACTCATTATGACCAGCCAATCAAGATTTCCCCGTTATTGGATGAATGTGGAGCATAATTGGCTGATTGATGCCATCCGGTTAGAAGGGGTATGTTTGATTTGACCACCTGTTGCTTCGCTCTGTTTCTCTCTGTTTGCAGGCGATGTTGAATGTGTTTGTGTTTCTTTATAAACAAGACTATTTTGTTTTTGTCTCTGTATCTCGTTTCTATTCGACTCACTGCCATCACTTTGGTCTCAGAAAGGCTTCAGAAGAGATTCCGTGGACGTGTATGTGTGTAAAGTCCACGTCTGGACATGACAAGCCCTGTCTTTGTGATAATTATTACAGTGACTCCGCCCTGCTGGTCAGCACTGAAGATATACAGAAGGGTGGAAGAAGACTTAAAAGGCAGAGAACAGATATGAGCAAGATAAGAAAAGTGTTCTTTACCTCTCTGGTTAATAACTGAAAAGTGTACATGTTTTACTGTAATTGACGGTACAATGAACAGGTCTACATGGTGTTCTCTTGTTCATAGCAGCGGTTTGAATCTACTCTACTTCTATTATGTTGTCCAGATAACAATCTATATCTAACCTTTAAAGTCCTGTATTAGGCTGTCAAGAGCAGTCTCTGACAGCTGCAGTAAAATGCCACAGCCTCTGCAGCAGATCTGTCTCAATTCCCAGAACCTGTCTACTATATATCTGTCATTAGAAGTTTACCTAAACACATATTCATCTTGACATTTTCAAAGAGTTTAATCCCTCCCTCCAGCCTCTCTCCCCCTCCCTTCAGCCTCTCCCCCTCACTCCAGCCTCTCTCCCCCTCCCTTCAGCCTCTCCCCCCTCTTCCCCTCCCTCCAGCCTCTCTCCCCTTCCCTCCAGCCTCTCTTCCCCCCCCTCCAGCCTCTCTCCTCCTCCCTCCAGCCTCTCTCCCCCTCCCTCCAGCCTCTCCCCCTCCAGCCTCACTTCCCCTCCCTCCAGCCTCTCTCCCCTCCCTCCAGCCTCTCTCCCCCCCTCCAGCCTCTCTCCCTCCCCTCGAGCCTCACTTTCCCTCCCTCCAGCCTCTCTCCCCTCCCTCCAGCCTCACTTCCCCTCCCTCCAGCCTCTCTCCCCCTCCCTTCAGCCTCTCCCCCCCTCACTCCAGCCTCTCTTCCCCTCACTCCAGCCCCTCTCCCCTCCCTCCAGCCTCTCTCCTCCTCCCTCCAGCCTCTCTCCCCTTCCCTCCAGCCTCTCTCCCCCTCACTCCAGCCTCTCTCCTCCTCCCTCCAGCCTCTCCCCCTCCCTCCCTCCAGCCTCACTTCCCCTCCCTTCAGCCACTCCCCCCTGCCTCTCTCCTGCCTCACTTTAATGTGACAGAATGACTGGGCGTCTTCTCTCATGTAGGATGTGAGGAGAGCATTGATTTGGCTTGTAAAGGATGATATTATCATGCATTACTCACTGTCAGTAATGACCTTTCTCTCTCCTGGTGCAGATTGGAGTGTTAATAAAGCTCTGAGGGAAGTACATAAAACTACAAGCAAGTTTATTTATATAGTACAATTCATACAATTCAATGTGCTTTACAAAAGTAGAAATAACAAAGTAACAAAGTACATGAATTTTATTTTCATTCCAACCTGTTTACTGGCATCATGTACATTTAAAACATCACATCTCAGTAGTCAAAAGGTCTTTAGAACCTTTCCAGGTCTCTAGAACCCGGCAGACAAGTCTTTATAACTCTAGGTTAACTTTTGTCAAAAGGACACTAGAACCTTTCCAGCTCTTTAGAACCTGGCCAATAAGTCTTTAGAACGTCCAGGTCTTTAATGTATACATTACAGGTTTTCATTCATGCCATGTATTTGTATGAAAGCAAATAAAAACATCAAATGGGCAATTCGATGAAGAATATAAAAATAGAAGAAGAACAAATTAAACTCAAAATAGACTTGACAGTGTGGGGAAGTGTCAGCAATTGCTTTTGTGAATAGAGTAATGTCTTTTACCTGGCTTTAAAAATGTATACATTTGGTGCACGTCTAAGATCTTCTGGTAATGTATTCCAGTTGCATTGTAACTGCTGAATGCTGCTTCACCATGTTTGATTTGGGCTCTACGAAGGTGTAGGTGTTTAACCTGCCCTTTCCGTTTTGAGTTAATGTAATGTTGTTTCACTTGTGGCGGAGCGTGTCTTTGTATTTGGGGGAATTGAGTCACAATAGGGGACATATGTCATCCTATTTAAGGGGAGTTAACTCGTATTCGGGGGGAGTGGGTTTATTTTTGGGGGAAATTTGTTCATGTGTGGGAGAAGGTTAGTCGTATTTTGGGGAACGTGTGTTAATTATTGGGGAAATCTTTTTCATATTGGGGGAGCATGTTCATTTGGGGGAAGGTTAGTCGTATTTTTGGGAACGTGTGTTAATTATTGGGGAAATCTTTTTTATATTGGGGGAGCATGTTCATCTGGGGGAAGGTTAGTCGTATTTTGGGGAACGTGTGTTAATTATTGGGGAAATCTTTTTTATATTGGGGGAGCATGTTCATCTGGGGGAAGGTTAGTCGTATTTGGGGGAACGTGTGTTAATTATTGGGGAAATCTTTTTTATATTGGGGGAGCATGTTCATTTGGGGGATGTACTCATATTTTTGTGTGTGTTTTGCACTTCAGGGCCACCGTAGACCCCTCTTTCTTCGCCCACGCTCCATTAATGCTTGTCTTTTATCAAAAGTCGGTGTTCATTTAAAAACAAATCTGAGACCGGCTTTTTTCTTCCTCAATACTGTTCGGTCAGGTTTCTGTCCTTTTGCTTTTCCGTCTTCGTTCTACACCCCAGAAAGTGGCCCTTTGACCGTCTTTACCGTTACAGTCTCTATTTCTGCTTATAGATTTTTTTCCCCCATCGCTGGTGTGTGCTGAACAGGCATGTTTTTTCATTAATGATAAATGATTGCATTAGCGCTTTATTGATCAGGCGGGGGGGTTGACTGGATCACAGTGCTCTTACTGGGAGTTTCTGCTCAACCGGACCGATTTTCTGTCTTGTACGGGCATTTCAAAAACCTTCCTATTATTTATTTTCTCTGGCCCCCTGACTGTTGAGAAGCAGCCAGTAAGACGAGCAGGCAGGCATGCGGTCAGGCAGTTTCCCAGCTTGGCCTGTCATTCGGCGGATGCGGCTCCTCCCAGCAGGCTCTGGAATTTGTCTGTGGTGTTCCAGACCACCACATCTGGCTCTCCACCGTGCCTCACCCAATATCTACTGGCTGTGACGTCTGGGTCCCTGGGAGAGAGAGAGGTAGAGACAGGTCCCTGTGTGAGAGAGAGGTAGAGACAGGTCCCGGGGAGAGAGAGAGGTAGAGACAGGCCCCTAGGAGAGAGAGAGAGAGGTAGAGTCAGGTCCCTGGAAGAGAGAGGGGTAAGGTCAGGTCCCTGGTAGAGAGAGGGGTAGAGTCAGGTCCCTGGAAGAGAGAGGGGTAGAGACAGGTCCCTGGAAGAGAGAGGGGTAGAGACAGGTCCCTGGTAGAGAGAGGGGTAGAGACAGGTCCCTGGTAGAGAGAGGGGTAGAGACAGGTCCCTGTGAGAGAGAGGGGTAGAAACAGGCTTGTATTAAAACAGCATCATCTACACCCTGCCATAAATGTGCCTCTTTGAATGTTAAGCAAGACTCTCTCAAACAGACACAAACAAGACACAATAAGAGCCATTGTTTGCAGTCACAGATGATAGAATTACATTCCTTTTGCTCCGTTGCTCCACAAGTGCCTTTTAACGTTCCTGTTGACTGAGAGCATAGCACTTGCTCGGCCGTTAACGCTGGACTAGCGGGGGGGGCTCCGAAGCATCTGGGCTGATTGTGTTTGCTTTCATTAGCGGCAGGCTGGCCAGGCCCAGCAGTAAGTAAGGCACACAATGTCAATCTGTAAACATATTATTTTCAGATGGTGTTCATGTCAGTTACAGGGCAGTGTGCTGTGTCAGGTACAGGGCAGTGTGCTGTGTCGGTTACAGGGCAGTGTGCTGTGTCGGTTACAGGGCAGCGTGTCGTGTCAGGTACAGGGCAGCGTGTCGTGTCAGTTACAGGGCAGTGTGCTGTGTCGGTTACAGGGCAGTGTGCTGTGTCGGTTACAGGGCAGTGTGCTGTGTCGGTTACAGGGCAGCGTGTCGTGTCAGGTACAGGGCAGTGTGCTGTGTCGGTTACAGGGCAGTGTGCTGTGTCGGTTACAGGGCAGTGTGCTGTGTCGGTTACAGGGCAGTGTGCTGTGTCGGTTACAGGGCAGTGTGCTGTGTCAGTTACAGGGCAGTGTGCTGTGTCAGGTACAGGGCAGTGTGCCGTGTCGGTTAAAGGGCAGCGTGTCGTGTCAGGTACAGGGCAGTGTGCTGTGTCGGTTACAGGGCAGTGTGCTGTGTCAGTTACAGGGCAGGGTGCTGTGTCAGGTACAGGGCAGTGTGCCGTGTCGGTTAAAGGGCAGCGTGTCGTGTCAGGTACAGGGCAGTGTGCTGTGTCGGTTACAGGGCAGTGTGCTGTGTCAGGTACAGGGCAGTGTGCCGTGTCGGTTACAGGGCAGTGTGCCGTGTTGGTTACAGGGCAGTGTGCTGTGTCAGGTACAGGGCAGCGTGCTGTGTCGGTTACAGGGCAGCGTGTCGTGTCAGGTACAGGGCAGTGTGCTGTGTCAGGTACAGGGCAGTGTGCTGTGTCAGGTACAGGGCAGTGTGCTGTGTCAGGTACAGGGCAGTGTGCTGTGTCAGGTACAGGGCAGTGTGCTGTGTCAGGTACAGGGCAGTGTGCTGTGTCAGGTACAGGGCAGTGTGCTGTGTCGGTTACAGGGCAGCGTGTCGTGTCAGGTACAGGGCAGTGTGCTGTGTCGGTTACAGGGCAGTGTGCTGTGTCAGCTGGTCCTTCTGTATGTCACGATGGTTTGGTCCTTCTCTAATGTTCATGTGGTGGTGATCCAGACTGCAGACTGTCTTCACTGCTGTGTGCTGTTTTGGATCCAGAAATGAGTTTGTAGATGAACACTGAGGTGTAGAAACCTCTGGAAGCCTGCATCCAGAGTAGCGGGCGCCACAGTCCATCAGCAGAGTACAAAGACAGCAGTGCACCAAACAGTGTAGTCAGCTGTTTCCCCCCAGGTGAGACGGCGCCAGCAGCCAAGCCCGGGTTGCCATCTAGAAACAACTGAATTCTTGTTTGTTCGTGTACAATTTTATTATCCTGTTGTTGTAGGCACAACTGGATGTGAACAAAAGGTTTACAGAAGACCTGCTGATACAATCACGATCAGCCACCACAAAATAATCGACACAATCACGTAAATAACCTTTGTCTGTGGGATTATTCGTGGTCCCACACAAGATGCAGCGCCTTAACAAACTCCTTCACTGTCTAAGTTGGTTTTGAGGTTGTGATGGTCAAATATAAGTGGGGCCTCTGTCTTAAACAAACATTTGTCGACCACAGCCGTGAGTGTTGAATGTGAATATTATGGAGGTTTTTATGAACAGGCTTCCTACAGGGCATACCTCCATGGTTACAAGGCTGTTGACACACAGTTGGCAAATTCTGCCCGGTGGTGAGAGAAAAGAGGGAAAGGCAAACATAGCTGTGGAAACGTATGGATGCTAGGGCTACAGTAAGCTACCCTACTGGTCTCTAGACTGGTCTCTAGACTGGTCTATAGCATTGGTCTCTAGACTGGTCTCTAGACTGGTCTCTAGCATTGGTCTCTAGCATTGGTCTCTAGCATTGGTCTCTAGACTGGTCTCTAGCATTGGTCTCTAGCATTGGTCTCTAGACTGGTCTCTAGCATTGGTCTCTAGACTGGTCTCTAAACTGGTCTCTAGCATTGGTCTCTAGCATTGGTCTCTAGCATTGGTCTCTAGCATTGGTCTCTAGCATTGGTCTCTAGACTGGTCTCTAGACTGGTCTCTAGCATTGGTCTCTAGACGGGTCTCTAAACTGGTCTCTAGACTGGTCTCTAGCATTGGTCTCTAGCATTGGTCTCTAGACTGGTCTCTAGACGGGTCTCTAAACTTGTCTCTCGCTTTAGTCTCTAGCATTGGTCTCTAGCATTTATTTTACCATTATTTTATATTGTTTAACGAAGATGTATTTTCCACATGACCTACAGAGGTTACAAAAGGACAAAACATAATGTCACAAGTCTTTAAACCAGAATATTCAGCGTATTAAACAGGGTATATTCACAGCAGCATCTGCAGTATACACAACACATCTCCCTTTACTTCCCACTAATATATGTTCAGTAATTGCCTTTAGGAGCCAAACTGCAGCATGTTGAATGAGGAAATGGTCCTGGTTAATGTGTGGCTACTATACAGGATGCAGTGACAGGTAAATGAAGTAATGCACAGGGAAGCTTTGGTTCCAGCTCCTCATAATGGGGATGAATAAAGTTAGTGAGACTGACTGACAAAAGGCCCTTTTCAGCCGGACTCAAAGGCAGAGGAAGGAGAATAGTTTCCCTGTGAGAGAAACCTCTGTGTCTCACCACCCTGCACAGTCCTACAGCTTTTCCCCTCCTACCCTTGCCTACTCCAGCTCTTTCAAATGCTAATCTAGAAGGAAGAAAACTCTTGGCCCTGCTTAGAAAGCATCGGTGTGTTCCCTGACTGACTGATAATCTTTTCGGGGCCCCCTCTGGGGGCAGAAAACAGGGGTAAAAGCTGCTCTAGGTTTAAGCCAATCAGTCTCTGCTTCGCCGAACTTCACAGCTGAATGCTTTGGAATGGAATGCAGAGAGGAGAGCAGTCACCCTCACTGAAAACCTGTGTGAGGATGCTGGGTCTTCCATCAGACCATGCCAGGGTCCAAACTACATGCCAGGGTCCAAACTACATGCCAGGGGTCCAAACCGCATGCCAGGGTCCAAACTACATGCATGGGTTCAAACCGCATGCCAGGGTCCAAACCACATGCCAGGGTCCAAACTACATGCATGGGTTCAAACTACATGCCAGGATCCAAACTACATGCCAGGGTTCAAACTACATGCAAGGGTCCAGACTACATGCCAGGGTCCAGACTACATGCCAGGGGTCCAAACCGCATGCCAGGGTCCAAACTACATGCCAGGGTCCAAACTACATGCATGGGTTCAAACTACATGCAAGGGTTCAAACTACATGCCAGGGTCCAGACTACATGCCAGGGGTCCAAACCGCATGCCAGTGTCCAAACTACATGCCAGGGTCCAAACTACATGCATGGGTTCAAACTACATGCCAGGATCCAAACTACATGCAAGGGTTCAAACTACATGCAAGGGTTCAAACTACATGCAAGGGTCCAGACTACATGCCAGGGTCCAGACTACAAGTCAGGGTCCAGACTACATGCCAGGATCCAAACTACATGCCAGGGTCCAAACTACATGCCAGGGTCCAAACTACATGCCAGGGTCCAAACTACATGCCAGGGTCCAAACTACATGCCAGGGTCCAAACTACATGCCAGGATCCAAACTACATGCCAGGGTCCAAACTACATGCCAGGGTCCAGACTACATGCCAGGGTTCAAACTACATGCCAGGGTCCAGACTACATGCCAGGGTCCAAACTACATGCCAGGGTCCAAACTACACGCCAGGGTCCAAACTACATGCCAGGGTCCAAACTACATGCCAGGGTCCAAACTACATGCATGGGTTCAAACTACATGCCAGGGTTCAAACTACATGCCAGGGTCCAAACTACATGCCAGGGCCCAGACTACATGCCAGGGCCCAGACTACATGCCAGGGTCCAAACTACATGCCAGGGCCCAGACTACATGCCAGGGTCCAGACTACATGCCAGGGTCCAGACTACATGCCACTACAACCATGAGTCCCCAACAGGCACAGTATTCACCAACTTTAACCACATATGATTGGACTAAAACCGCTTTTTACGCCTTGATAATGACCGATTTGCACACTCATCAGCAGTAATGTGCAATACGTGATGTCTAGGCTCAGGCTATACACTTCACAGTCTTGTCTGGGTTTTAACTGACAGGCAATCTAAACTTAAACTCTAACAGCAACAAACTGTGGCCCCCATTGCTACTGATAATTGGGCCAATCCAGAAGCAGTAGGGTTGTCTTAGCGATAGAACAAGAATTCAAATGAAACTCATATGTTCCATAATGCAATTTGTAACGGTTATGGGATTGTCTATAAACGTGAACTGTGTGATGACGAAAATACAGCGCTGTGTTTCAAACCAGACAAGTGTGCTTGCTCTAACAGCACAGCTTTAACAGCACAGCTCTAACAGCACAGCTCTAACAGCAGAGCACAAATAAGAGAACTGTCACAAACTTGCGGATGAAGTGCAGAGAACAAAGCCAGGTGCAGAGCGTGGAACAAGGTATTTAAATTCAAAATAAAACAATGCACATCAAACGGGAAAACCTTATTTGAAAAACATGTGCTCTGACTGTAGCGACATGCTGAACACATTCAAAAACAGGAACAGGAACAAATCAGACTAAAGACATAACGCAGAAATAATGCTGAGCACCGTGTTAACTCAGTGACTTAAATAATAATCCAAATCACCGAACACAAGCCTGGTGCACAATCTAACCACCCAACTGAGGACGGGTGGGCACAATCTAACCACCCAACTGAGGACGGGTGGGCACAATCTAACCACCCAACTGAGGACTGGTGGGCACAATCTAACCACCCAACTGAGGACGGGTGGGCACAATCTAACCACCCAACTGAGGACGGGTGGGCACAATCTAACCACCCAACTGAGGACGGGTGGGCACAATCTAACCACCCAACTGAGGACGGGTGGGCACAATCTAACCACCCAACTGAGGACTGGTGGGCACAATCTAACCACCCAACTGAGGACGGGTGGGCACAATCTAACCACCCAACTGAGGACGGGTGGGCACAATCTAACCACCCAACTGGGGACTGGTGGGCACAATCTAACCACCCAACTGAGGACGGGTGGGCACAATCTAACCACCCAACTGAGGACTGGTGGGCACAATCTAACCACCCAACTGAGGACGGGTGGGCACAATCTAACCACCCAACTGAGAACTGGTGGGCACATTCTAACCACCCAACTGAGGACTGGTGGGTAGGGATGGGAATTGATAAGAATTTAACGATTCCGATTCCATTATCGATATTTTGCTTATCGATCCGATTCCTTATCGATTCTCTTATCGATTCTCATTGGGTGAGGAAATAATTACAAATTTGTTTTGTTTGTTTGTAACTCGCTTTAATATCTGATAAGAACACCGCACATACTCAGAGTATACACAAATTATGTGTAGCAACCTCAGAACAAACCTAAAAGTAGGTGAGCTACAAAGTAAAGTCCAGGGACCTATAGATTTTTTCCCATTCATTGGTCCAGCGAAAAAATAAATAAAACTGCCACTTAAGTGCCATAAAAACAAAAAACACAGACGGTAAACAGTCAAGGAAGAGCTTGTTCCTTTGGGAATATTCAACCTGAAACTAAATTCAACTCAACTGACATACAAAATAGAAAGAAGTCTTCTGTAAAGACCACAACTATCAACTTGGGCAAATGATTGACAATAGAGATTATTATCCGTATAGTAAAAGTTTACACAATGAAATAGCGCTCACATTAACTAAATAGACAAGTTACCTTTGGCATTTATAGCAGATGCCGTCTCATTAGTTCCGCTGCTGCTTGACTCACTTGTTGTTGTTGGGTCGCTGAGTAGCAGAGAATCAAACACGCGACAGTCCTGCAAACGGATTGCGTGCTGTGTGGCCAAATGCTTCTGCATATTGGAGGTAGTTCCCCCCATTGCCGAAATTAAACTTTTACAACTGTTGCAAATGACTGCATTGGCGTCTTTTCGAGTGAAATATAACCACACTTTAGATCGCTTCTGCGTAACCAAAATGCGCAGCGCGTGTGTGACGGTCATGATGACACATTTGCAACGAGCCGAACCGTTAAGCGGAATCGTTAAGCAGGTACACTAACGGTTCCAAGGAATCGATTCTAAAGAAGAACCGGTTCTCGATTCCCATCCCTACTGGTGGGCCCAGTTAATTATGTGGCATGGGTGGAATGTACGTCCAAACACGTTAGATGAGGTGATCAGTACCCGGGACTGTTGGGCTCAAGTGTTTCCAACTCTGGACCGCTCCCGGGTTCAGGCTTGAAATAGCTCCTAGAGTCCTGCTCCCATCCCGCCCGACTGATCCTCTACAAACCGGGCTGACTGGAATGCTTTTAAAAACCAGTGTGTGGTTTCTCCTATGAGTCTAGGAACTCCACGCTTTGTTACACCAGACATGTATAGATACAACAACTGGCCGAGGAGATGGAATCCCCATTTATAATGTATAGGTCGATGGATCATTTGGACCTGTAAAAGGTTTTGGTTATGTAATGTTTCGCGTGGAGCCCTAGACGTTCCTCCTGTCCATAGTGATCCAGACAGAAACAGACCACCGGGTTTACAACGCTGTCCACTGCTGCACCAATCAGTTTCCGATAATGACTGATACCTTAACTGGTCAAGCTACCGGCAGAACCGCTCAATCTCTAAGCTCTGGTTCACCGCAGGGTTGGAAGACAAGTGATGCAGCCTGGGCAGTTTAACTGAATCTGAACGGCGACATGGGAACGTGTAGAAACAGACCCGGGAAAACTGATTCATTTTTTTTTCAGTGTGATCCCACAGGCATGAGAGTCGGGCCTCTCAGGTCCACGGCGGTGATTGATTGATTACACGCGGGAGCTCAGTGGCCTGGGAGATTGGTGTAATTAAGCCAGCAAATACCGTGACTAATGAAGATGAGAGATCAGACCGGAGATCCTTTTACCACTCAACAATGGCATTCTCTGTCTGCTGCACTTCTGCCTTTGTGAGAATGGATGGGTTTCCTTTCACTCGATTACCTCTCGGACTTTAGATCCAGACAGAGATGTGAACAGAACTGAGCCGCAAAAGTGGTACGTTCAAAGCTGTACACTTAGATTTCTCGTCCGAAACCTAGTCTTCACGCTGATAGCTAAACCCGACAGAAGTGCCTGTGGTGGAGCTTCTGACTGACAGCCTGGACGCACCTGTGGTGGAGCTTCTGACTGACACTCTGGACCCACCTGTGGTGGAGCTTCTGACACCCTGGACCCTGGGTTCTAACAGCAGAGTGATTCAGTGTGGTGATACAGGGTTTGGGTTCTAACAGCAGAGTGATTCAGTGTAGTGATACGGGTTTGGGTTCTAACAGCAGATGTGATTCAGTGTGGTGATATGGGTTTGGGTTCTAACAGCAGATGTGATTCAGTGTGGTGATACGGGTTTGGGTTCTAACAGCAGATGTGATTCAGTGTGGTGATACAGGGTTTGGGTTCTAACAGCAGAGTGATTCAGTGTGGTGATACAGGGTTTGGGTTCTAACAGCAGATGTGATTCAGTGTGGTGATACAGGGTTTGGGTTCTAACAGCAGAGTGATTCAGTGTGGTGATACAGGGTTTGGGTTCTAACAGCAGAGTGATTCAGTGTGGTGATACAGGGTTTGGGTTCTAACAGCAGATGTGATTCAGTGTGGTGATACAGGGTTTGGGTTCTAACAGCAGAGTGATTCAGTGTGGTGATACAGGTTTTGGGTTCTAACAGCATAGTGATTCAGTGTGGTGATACAGGGTTTGGGTTCTAACAGCAGAGTGATTCAGTGTGGTGATACAGGGTTTGGGTTCTAACAGCAGAGTGATTCAGTGTGGTGATACAGGATTTGGGTTCTAACAGCAGAGTGATTCAGTGTGGTGATACAGGGTTTGGGTTCTAACAGCAGATGTGATTCAGTGTGGTGATACAGGGTTTGGGTTCTAACAGCAGAGTGATTCAGTGTGGTGATACAGGGTTTGGGCTCTAACAGCAGAGCGATTTGCCAGGAATTCCAGGTAAGGTCCATTAGGGTGGATGTGTTATATAGTACATCCTGACACGGACCGCCTATGCGATGGGCCCATTTGCTACCTGCCATTGATTTCCAGAGAGTTAAAGCAACTCGACTGAGAGGAGGCACTAAGCCGCTCCTCACCTCCTCGCCTGAGAGGAGGCACTAAGCCGCTCTTCACCTCCTCTTCTTCTCACCTCCTCTCCTCACTGTGCCGTACCACGGAGACCTCCCAACAACGGGCAGGGACATCATCCCGATAAAAGATGTTAATTGCTCTGTCAGAACCATGCACTCTCTCCTGTCCAGGCTCGTCCATTGGGCCCTTGGGAGCCCCGATACTCACTGTACACAGCGATGTACCTCCCACGATGTGCCAGGGTCTGCATCACTCCGTCTCCCCAGGAATGGGAGGTTTCATCCAGCATAGCATCATTAATAGCTACGGCACTGCTAGTTACTACACAATATATAAATCATCTATCTCTCTGTGGGACGCTACACCCAGTGTACATTATCTCTCTGTGGGATGCTACACCCAGTGTACATTATCTCTCTGTGGGACGCGACACCCAGTGTACATTATCTCTCTGTGGGACGCGACACCCAGTGTACATTATCTCTCTGTGGGACGCGACACCCAGTGTACATTATCTCTCTGTGGGACGCTACACCCAGTGTACATTATCTCTCTGTTGGGACGCTACACCCCGTGTACATTATCTCTCTGTTGGGACGCTACACCCAGTGTACATTATCTCTCTGTGGGACGCTACACCCAGTGTACATTATCTCTCTGTTGGGACGCTACACCCCGTGTACATTATCTCTCTGTTGGGACGCTACACCCAGTGTACATTATCACTCTGTGGGACGCTACACCCAGTCTACATTATCTCTCTGTGGGACGCTACACCCGGTGTACATTATCTCTCTGTGGGACGCTACACCCAGTGTACATTATCTCTCTGTGGGACGCTACACCCGGTGTACATTATCTCTCTGTTGGGACGCTACACCCGGTGTACATTATCTCTCTGTGGGACGCTACACCCGGTGTACATTATCTCTCTGTGGGACGCTACACCCGGTGTACATTATCTCTCTGTGGGACGCTACACCCAGTGTACATTATCTCTCTGTGGGACGCGACACCCAGTGTACATTATCTCTCTGTGGGACGCTACACCCAGTGTACATTATCTCTCTGTGGGACGCGACACCCAGTGTACATTATCTCTCTGTGGGACGCTACACCCGGTGTACATTATCTCTCTGTTGGGACGCTACACCCAGTGTACATTATCTCTCTGTTGGGACGCTACACCCGGTGTACATTATCTCTCTGTGGGACGCTACACCCGGTGTACATTATCTCTCTGTGGGACGCTACACCCGGTGTACATTATCTCTCTGTGGGACGCTACACCCAGTGTACATTATCTCTCTGTGGGACGCGACACCCAGTGTACATTATCTCTCTGTGGGACGCTACACCCAGTGTACATTATCTCTCTGTTGGGACGCTACACCCAGTGTACATTATCTCTCTGTTGGGACGCTACACCCGGTGTACATTATCTCTCTGTGGGAAGCTACACCCGGTGTACATTATCTCTCTGTTGGGACGCGACACCCAGTGTACATTATCTCTCTGTTGGGACGCTACACCCGGTGTACATTATCTCTCTGTTGGGACGCTACACCCGGTGTACATTATCTCTCTGTGGGAAGCTACACCCGGTGTACATTATCTCTCTGTTGGGACGCTACACCCGGTGTACATTATCTCTCTGTGGGAAGCTACACCCGGTGTAGAGTAATGCTGACAGATGACCTGGGCCCGGATTTGATTCGCAACACAAACAGGAGTTGTGTTGACTGGACAATATGAAGAGGCTTTTGTTTTTACAAATATAAAGATGATTTTCTCTTTCTCCTGTGAGATGTTCTCTCCCAGATTCACACGAGCGTCACGCTGTACTGAGTCATTTCAGGATGTTTTCAGCAGGATTACATAAAATAATTTACATAACTGTGGAGATTAACTGACTCTGAGGAGGTTTGGTAACTTGGGGGTTTGATAAGACAGTAGACCACATACTTTGTGATCTATTCTGTGCGTGACACCCTCACTGGAGACCAATATGGGACGATGACTCTAGTTCTTCATCAGCGTTCCCAGGTACATGTTGGTCTCCATAGATACACACCCTGACATCATGCCGAATCGTAAAACATGTAAACAGACACTGTATTTAGAGTCATTAGTTATTCAGCTTAGATTTTGATTCTCTGTTAGTGAGCCGTGATCTTGTCCGGTTAATTCACCCCCTGACAGGTGTGACATTTAAAAAAGCTGACCAAACAGCATGTTCATCACACCGTGGAAGCTGGTGCGGACAATAAAGTTGCATCTCTCAGATTTGGTTACACGACACATTGCCATCGACACAAGTTGTGAGAGTACGGACATATGTTGTATGACGTGTATTTATTGTTAAAATCAGTTTGAGATTTTGAGCTTATTCAAGTCTGTTATGGGCTGCGTATTGTCATGAAAATAGAGATTCAACATTATACTGAAACATTATACTGGCATTAGAAGCATTGTCCAAATGCACTTTTCAAGGACACCAGGGCCTCTCACCTGGTCGGACCAAAAAGCTGGAGCTTCAGTCGTTCTCCTTACCAGTTACATGTTTGCCACCAGTAAAGCACCAGAAGCGTAGGTGAGAGCCTTGACTGTGTTGCTGGGCTGAGAGCTCCAAGCATTTTCCCACAGGTGGCAACTTCAGCTGGGATTTCCTTGTCTCTGCAGACTCATCGAGCGGCAAAGTACGGCACCTGCAAAACGCTGACTGAAATGAATATTCTACATCAATTGGGCAAAGGTCCCTCTGGGAAAAATTGACACATGCTTTGAGGTATACAACTGTCTTATTTCGAAGTGTTTCAGAGTACCTAGCAACGCAGCTTCGATTGCACCGGATACATAGTTTCACTTCATGAATTTGGACAACGCTTCTAACGTCAGCCTGTGTGTGCCAGAGGAAAATTAGTTAAAAAGCCCCGATGGATATCCATGGGAACATCTCAAGTTAAGTGTTAATTTACTCAAATATGAAATGTAACACTATCCCTTTAAAATAAAGAGTATAAAATATACACTATACACCGTAACATAAATGATTCACTCGGAATGACGAAATGTGGCGCACATGCTAAGGGGCACGTTTGATTTAAAAACACTGGTACCAGGATATGGCTACAAATATATTGTCATTAGGATCCAGCATTTACAAAATATCACTGGTTAGGAATGTCTTTTGGGGGCAGGAAGTCTGAATTATCATCATGTCATGTGTTGCAAAAGCTAATTAAGGAAGTGCTGTCGCCATTAACCTCCCACACTGCTTCCAACTCCCACGCTGCTTCCAACTCCCACGCTGCTTCCAACTCCCACGCTGCTTCCAACTCCCACGCTGCTTCCAACTCCCACGCTGCTTCCAACTCCCACGCTGCTTCCAACTCCCACGCTGCTTCCAACTCCCACGCTGCTTCCAACTCCCACGCTGCTTCCAACTCCCACGCTGCTTCTTCTTTATATTTGTGTGTGGGCTGGAACGACGGGGATGTACAATACAATTACAAGGTGTGTCCTTTCGGATTTCTTGACCAGCTTAAAAATTGTTAAGAGACATTGTACTTTCAAATGCATTTCAACCTTCCACTGACTGTTTCTGCATTTGTTTTGTTCCTATTTTAAACATTTGAAGTACCAGTCAGCTGTTAGCTTTGCAGTGCTAAAATGGAAGTGTTCTGTGGTTCGGTCCACTGCGGTCCCTCTTAATCAGCTAGTTTGTCCCAGTGGCGCAGTCAGGCCAGTGCTAGCCTGCTTCTTTCTGCCAGCTTCTCCCTGCTCCACAACGTCACCAGCGATCACGCACGCGATACGGCTGCAGCCACCCTTCGGCTCGTGTCCACGGCACCAGGATGGCTGACACAGCTGCATGCTAAACGGCGGAGGTTAAAAGCGACACGCTGTCAGTAGTATCGCTGGGATGGGATTAGCCGCTGATGTTGTTTGCCCGTTTTAATACTGGATTCATACTGGTCAATGGAATGTATTGATTTCACGTATCTCTCTGTTAATCAGGCTAACATAAAAGATGAGCCGGTGGAATATTCGACAGGCCACAGATCAATGAATAAACCGTAAGGGGGGAGGCATTGTCTCAATATCTCTCACTGTGCGTCTCAAATGTACTACATTCAGCTACCAAACCCGTACAGCCGGCAGAATGTAGACCACCCACGGTAGAGCTTCTAATAACGCCTACATCAGACTATTCTGCTGCAAGCACATTTATAGTAACTCAAAAGATCTTAAACAGATGCTCATGGCCACGCTAAAGAAGAAAGAATTGATGTAGATTTAAATCATTTGGACAGTGGGGGATAATGTGGTCTGTTGACGCTGTTATTGTGAAGTGCTGTAGCAAGCGTGTACTGTCAGAAAATGTTCGACCCTAAAAAAGAAGGCATTCAAAAAATTGTTGATGTCAGGAGGTTTAGTTTCTGTTACAATTACCACGCCTTATTTCTGTTGTCTAAGCCATTAGGACACAGAGTTAGTGAACTGGACCCGAGGGTGTGACTGATTGTGAAACTGACCAACTATCTTCCTGTTTCAACCTGTATAAAACTGACCAACTATCTTCCTGTATCAACCTGTATAAAACTAACCAACGATCTTCCTGTTTCAACCTGTATAAAACTGACCAACTATCTTCCTGTTTCAACCTGTATAAAACTGACCAACTATCTTCCTGTATCAACCTGTATAAAACTAACCAACGATCTTCCTGTATGAACCTCTATAAAACTGACCAACAATCTTCCTGTTTCAACCTGTATAAAACTGACCAACTATCTTCCTGTTTCAACCTGTATAAAACTGACCAACTATCTTCCTGTTTCAACCTGTATAAAACTGACCAACTATCTTCCTGTATCAACCTGTATAAAACTAACCAACGATCTTCCTGTATGAACCTCTATAAAACTGACCAACAATCTTCCTGTTTCAACCTGTATAAAACTGACCAACTATCTTCCTGTATCAACCTGTATAAAACTGACCAACTTTTTGATTCTGGCCAGAGGTTCATGTCTGGTCAAAGAGACTGGATGTGTATTTCTTCCTCTTATAGGAGACGTAATGTCAGATTCTATAATAAACAGAATCCTGAATCCTAACTGTAAGTACTAAAGTGGTAATTAAGTTTCTTTTCACAGGAAGTGTGGTATTCGTTGCGGTTTGAAATCCTGTGAATTTCAGCGATGTTAGTGTTGCTGGAGGGATTTCTCAACTGGAAAGAGAGAGGTGGGTTTAACAAACGATACATGACTGAGGATTCTTCGGGATTACTCAATTATGAAGCAGCCAAGTGGGAAAAAAACGAATAGCTGTGCTGCTGCATTGGAATTAGCCAGCTCTGCGTAAATGCTAGCATGCAATTATGGTCATATGAATACATGCCATATGCCAGCCTGGCACAGCTGCAGTGTGAATGCAACCGTCCACATGCATTTATTTGAGTAAAACAATCTGATCCAGAGCCACTAACGCTGGAAAGTGCATCATACATACAGTCACTTCCATGTTAGATAAAACAAACAGCATTAGCTAACATTTTTCTCAGTTTCCAAATCATGCAAAATGATAAATATGTCTTAAGCAACAACTAATGTTGCCATCAAAGTTTGGCAGATGTTTGTGGTTCATCACTGTACCCTACATCACTGTACCCTACATCACTGTACACTACATCAGTGTACCCTACATCACTGTACACTACATCAGTGTACCCTACATCACTGTACACTACATCAGTGTACCCTACATCACTGTACACTACATCACTGTACCCTACATCAGTGTACCCTACCTCACTTTACCCTACATCACTGTACACTACATCACTGTACCCTACACCACTGTACACTAGATCACCTATACTACATCACTGTACCCTACACCACTGTACACTACATCACCTATACTACATCACTGTACCCTACACCACTGTACACTACATCACCTATACTACATCACTGTACCCTACATCATTGTACCCTACATCACTGTACCCTACATCACTGTACACTACACCACTGTACCCTACATCACTGTACACTACATCACCTATACTACATCAGTGTACCCTACATCACTGTGCCCTACATCACTTTACCCTACATCACTGTACCCTACATCACTGTACACTACATCACCTATACTACATCAGTGTACCCTAAATCACTGTACACTACATGCTCTATTGCACAGCTCTATTGCACAGCTCTGTTGTACAGGTCTAGTATACTGCTCTATTGTACAGGTCTATTGTACAGGTATAGTATACAGCTCTATTGTACATGTCTAGTATACAGCTCTATTGTACATGTATAGTATACAGCTCTATTGTACAGGTATAGTATACTGCTCTATTGTACAGGTCTATTGTACATGTATAGTATACAGCTCTATTGTACAGGTCTAGTATACAGCTCTATTGTACATGTATAGTATACAGCTCTATTGTACAGGTCTATTGTACAGGTATAGTGTACAGCTCTATTGTACAGGTCTATTATACAGCTCTATTGTACAGGTCTAGTATACAGCTCTATTGTACATGTCTAGTATACAGCTCTATTGTACAGGTCTATTGTACAGGTATAGTGTACAGCTCTATTGTACAGGTCTATTATACAGCTCTATTGTACAGGTCTAGTATACAGCTCTATTGTACAGGTCTAGTATACAGCTCTATTGTACAGGTCTCTTGTACAGGTCTATTGTACAGGTCTAGTATACAGCTCTATTGTACAGGTCTAGTATACAGCTCTATTGTACAGGTCTAGTATACAGCTCTATTTTACAGGTCTAGTATACAGCTCTATTGTACAGGTCTAGTGTACAGCTCTATTGTGCAGGTCTAGTGTACAGGTCTAGTGTACAGCTCTATTGTACAGCTCTATTGTACAGGTCTCTTGTACAGGTCTAGTATACTGCTCTATTGCACCGGTCTATTATACTGCTCTATTGTACAGGTCTATTATACAGCTCTATTGTACAGGTCAAGTATACAGCTCTATTGTACAGGTCTAGTATACAGCTCTATTGTACAGGTCTATTGTACAGGTCTAGTATACAGCTCTATTGTACAGGTCTATTATACTGCTCTATTGTACAGGTCTAGTATACAGCTCTATTGTACAGGTCTATTATACAGCTCTATTGTACAGGTCTATTATACAGCTCTATTGTACAGGTCTAGTATACTGCTCTATTGTACAGGTCTATTATACTGCTCTATTGTACAGGTCTATTATACTGCTCTATTGTACAGGTCTAGTATACAGCTCTATTGTACAGGTCTATTATACTGCTCTATTGTACAGGTCTAGTATACAGCTCTATTGTACAGGTCTATTATACTGCTCTATTGTACAGGTCTAGTATACAGGTCTATATACTGTACAGGTCTATTATACTGCTCTATTGTACAGGTCTAGTATACTGCTCTATTGTACAGGTCTATTATACTGCTCTATTGTACAGGTCTATTATACTGCTCTATTGTACAGGTCTAGTATACAGCTCTATTGTACAGGTCTATTATACTGCTCTATTGTACAGGTCTAGTATACTGCTCTATTGTACAGGTCTAGTATACAGCTCTATTGTACCGGTCTATTATACTGCTCTACAGGTCTAGTATACTGCTCTATTGTACAGGTCTATTATACAGCTCTATTGTACAGGTCTATTATACTGCTCTATTGTACAGGTCTAGTATACAGCTCTATTGTACAGGTCTATTATACTGCTCTATTGTACAGGTCTAGTATACAGGTCTAGTATACAGCTCTATTGTACAGGTCTAGTATACTGCTCTATTGTACAGGTCTAGTATACAGCTCTATTGTACCGGTCTATTATACAGCTCTATTGTACCGGTCTATTATACTGCTCTATTGTACAGGTCTATTATACTGCTCTATTGTACAGGTCTATTATACAGCTCTATTGTACAGGTCTAGTATACTGCTCTATTGTACAGGTCTAGTATACAGCTCTATTATACAGCTCTATTGTACAGGTCTAGTATACAGCTCTATTGTACAGCTCTATTGTACAGGTCTCTTGTACAGGTCTAGTATACAGCTCTATTGTACAGGTCTAGTATACAGCTCTATTGTACAGGTCTCTTGTACAGGTCTAGTATACAGCTCTATTGTACAGGTCTAGTATACAGCTCTATTGTACCGGTCTATTATACTGCTCTATTGTACAGGTCTAGTATACTGCTCTATTGTACAGGTCTAGTATACAGCTCTATTGTACCGGTCTATTATACTGCTCTATTGTACAGGTCTAGTATACTGCTCTATTGTACAGGTCTATTATACTGCTCTATTGTACCGGTCTATTATACTGCTCTATTGTACAGGTCTATTATACTGCTCTATTGTACAGGTCTATTATACTGCTCTATTGTACAGGTCTAGTATACTGCTCTATTGTACAGGTCTAGTATACAGCTCTATTGTACCGGTCTATTATACTGCTCTATTGTACAGGTCTAGTATACTGCTCTATTGTACAGGTCTAGTATACAGCTCTATTGTACCGGTCTATTATACTGCTCTATTGTACAGGTCTATTATACTGCTCTATTGTACAGGTCTATTATACTGCTCTATTGTACAGGTCTATTATACTGCTCTATTGTACAGGTCTAGTATACTGCTCTATTGTACAGGTCTAGTATACAGCTCTATTGTACTGGTCTATTATACTGCTCTATTGTACAGGTCTAGTATACTGCTCTATTGTACCGGTCTATTATACTGCTCTATTGTACAGGTATATTATACTGCTCTATTGTACAGGTCTATTATACTGCTCTATTGTACAGGTCTAGTATACAGCTCTATTGTACAGGTCTCTTGTAGGATGTGTGGGAGGGAGGTTGATCTTGGAGGATAAATGATATCAGGGCCGATGAGGGCTGCAGGTGGTCTGACCAGAAGGCTGAGAGGCAGGTGGGATCATCTCCTGGCACAGGACTCACCTTCCATCTGCCTAGGGGGGGACGCTACGCCCTTGGCTGACTTTGTAACTCGTCCCAAAGCATGTGGGTTGACAGCCACACAGGAATATTTGCGAGGAGGGGTAAAAATGTCTGTGAAGAGCTATAAACAGATACACAGCAGCCTTATGGCTGTGCTGTCACCGACTGTACGACTAGGACTTTGTGAGTGGGTTGGTGTTAATCGTTTGGATGATGAGTGAATGTCATATGGAGTAAACCCATCTTGACTTCAGGAAATATGGCAGAAGAACACTTGAAGACTTGTACTTTTTAACGACAGTTCCTTTGGGCTTTTCCCTGAGGGACCAAGTCATACATGTCCCATTCCACATGTTCCTCTCGGCCTAACGTGTCGGGCTAATAGCTCCTAGCTGTAACAGTACAAACGTTACAGGATAAGACCCGTGTGTATTTACAGCAGCGTATTTACAGCAGCGTATTTACAGCAGCGTATTTACAGCAGCGTATTTACAGCAGCGTATTTACAGCAGCGTATTTACAGCTTGACTAGAGCTCGGCTACTTGGCTGCTTTTGTTCCGTGCCCACTCGGAATGATAAAAATGTTCTGACAGAAAACAGGAATAAATTCTCGAATAAACCTCAGTTTGCCTTAAGCTGACTCTTAATTATCATAAGCCGATTTCCTCCACTTGTAAAGCCCCTGGAATAACGGCATTAGAGGTGTGACACTCATGAAGTCTGCAAATGGCGGAGGCCATTTTAAGCTGCCGGAAGTCTGTCCCGGTACTCACGGAACCAACCAGTCAAAGTGCATCAAAAAGTCATTTATTCAAACACTTCAACAGAGCAACTTCATTAATAGGCACATTGAATTCAGTTAACAGAGGCCTTATTACAGTGTTCAAAAGTCAAACTGCCGTTTGAAAAAAGAAGCCTTAAGACCCCGCCCCTTTCCTATAAGCCAGAGAGAGAAACGGGTCGTACCATCTGCGTGGTTGTTATATCAAACACTCCCGAAATAAACCAAATTCTGAAAAGAAAATACCAAGTATCAAAGCTTAGTACCGTGAAATGTATAGAGGCAAGTGCAAATTCTGTGTTACTCAAACAGATAAACCCACAATGCATATTCAGTATCGATTCAAATTCAGTAAAAAGTGACACGATAAAATGTACAATAGCAAATTGTGCTGTCGACTTCTGGTCTGAACGGTTTCGCTGATATGAAGTAAATACAGTATTATTAGTGTCGTTGAATGTTTTATATTGTTGTATAAAGTTGTAGTGCATACAACTGTATGGCCGTCTGTTATATTGACCAAGGTCATAAAGCCTGTGTGCGAAAAGACAAACCCACACATCCCGTGGAAGCAATAGTTTAACTCATTTCTGTGAAATCATCAATGATAATTTATCAAAATGAAACACCTCAGTCCGCAAGGTGATATCGCCCTGTTTAGGGGGTGGAATTACATAGGAATGGACTGGTCATTTCCAAACGGCGTCAGTGGAAAACACTGAGCAACATGCCAATGCAAGCTGTGTCTGTAGTGTGTCTGTATCGTGTCTGTATCTCTCCATGGATAAGACTCTCAGGAAGCATATTGTGGATGTCTCTGTGCCATCAGGAAAATGAACCCACGATTAGGATATGTTGGGGTGTGCCCCTGGCCTGGTCATCTCAAACAGCCATTACAGAGTGATTATTCGTTGCTGGTGAAGCTGGACCAGCACCACGACCCTGGCGGAAGCACAAACGCTGGACACGTCACAATGTGCCGTAGTCAGACAGGTCCCAGCAAGCAGGCGTCAGTCACCGCTGCCTGGATACGAAACACCTGCGAACACAGACAAAGGCATGGTGAAACGGAGAACCCATACACAGAACCGCAGGCAAATGCATGGTGAAACGGAGAACCCATACACAGAACCGCAGGCAAATGCATGGTGAAACGGAGAACCCATACACAGAACCGCAGACAAATGCATGGTGAAACGGAGAAACCAAACACAGAACCACAGACAAATGCATGGTGAAACGGAGAACCCAAACACAGAACCGCAGACAAAGGCATGGTGAAAACAAACAAAGAACCGCAGACAAATGCATGGTGAAACGGAGAAACCAAACACAGAACCGCAGACAAAGGCATGGTGAAACGGAGAACCCATACACAGAACCGCAGGCAAATGCATGGTGAAACGGAGAACCCAAACACAGAACCGCAGACAAATGCGTGGTGAAACGGAGAACCCAAACACAGAACTGCAGACAAATGCATGGTGAAACAGAGAACCCAAACACAGAACCGCAGACAAATGCATGGTGAAACGGAGAAACCAAAGTCCCATGTCTTAGAGGCAAACACCTGCCGCTGAGGGAAAAGTAACTTTGGTCGAAGCTGAGTAACTTTGGTCGAAGCTGAGTAACTTTGGTCGAAGCTGAGTAACTTTGGTCGAAGCTGAGTAACTTTGGTCGAAGCTGAGTAACTTTGGTCGAAGCTGAGTAACTTTGGTCGAAGCTGAGTAACTTTGTAAACGGTAATACAAAAGGAGCAGAACATTCATGCAGATACATTTCCACCACAACGACAGCCATCGGAAACAAACACTCGCCGGGCAGGTTGATGCAGTCACCCCTTAAATTTGACACCAAATTATTTATTAATATCAACTTCAAAATCAACTTTGTCCATTCAAAATACACATGAGGAGATGTTAGGAGTGATCAAACGAACGCACTACGTTTACACATCTGCTGGCGCATTCCTATGGTTTTAGCTCCAGGCGTCCTACTCCATTTCAACCCATCCATCCATCCACTAACCAACCAGCACCCCCATACATCGTGCCGAAGACCCCACAAGCATAGCATGTTCCTCACTGCAGTCTGAGGTACCAGGAAACATCAGGACAGTGATCCGCACACAAGACACGGAGCTGCCTGGAAACAAGGACACTGGGTAAGGGTGGCTGAGTGCTAATGAGCTGAAAGCATCAAAGCAGTCAGTTTCTCTCTCAGACAAGAGAGAGAGAGTTTCTGCAGGTACTGTTGGGTCAGGTATCCTCACCCCCACTGGGAGAATGAAACATAACGTGTGTGGAAACATTGTCACGGCGATGACTGGGGTGTGACATGGTCGTCATGGTGATGATGACATGGCAACGCAGGCCGTGTGGAGACTGCGAACTGACGGGAGAAATGATAACCATTGGTATCTGTTAGGTGCATCAGCCTGCTTGTGGTGGTTGGTGTGTGTGTGTGTGTGTGTGTGTGTGTGCGCGCTAATTGGTGTTCCCACAGGTGTTCTGATCAGCCCACAGTGAAGTGATCTCCAGTGCCTGCATCCACCTGTAGGCACTAATCAACCTGCACCAATCAGCCAATAGGAGGGAGAATACCCCTGCTTATAGGGGGCCAGCAGATCGTTCTTGCGAGGAGGTGGGAGAGAGGTTGGAAGGAAAGGAGAGAAAGGAGAGCTCTGTTTTGAGAGATTTATGACATACATTTTGACACTCACAGATTGACACACATTTTTTGACGCATTTATACACTTTTTGTTAGCCCTTTTGACAGCGACATATCCTGTTGGTTTTGTTTAAGAGCTGTTCTGGCTGGCCTATGTGGGTATGTAACTCTGTTACCTGTGTGTGTATTTGGTCGTGTATGTTACATTATTCATTTTCGTATCCTGTCCTTTGTTTAGTAATTTGTTCTGTTAATTTTTTTCTTCAGTTGTCCCAGGGGAAAGGGGACAGCACACTGGGAGTGTTTAGGTGAGAGGCCCTGGGGTTTACATACTACCCGTAGATAACCTCTGTCTATATACCCTAGGTAAGACCTGGGCGGACCACCCCCTGTACTTATGGTAGAGAGCTTAGTTTATTATGTGTAGTCTAGATAGGTTAGGGGTCTTTTTGATTAGTTAATTTCTTTGCTTTGGTTCCGCTCAGCCCCTTTTCTCCCATGACCGTATTATAGGTTAAATAAACCTGGTTTAAACGCTACTGCTTTGTGTGTGTCCTACTTGTGCACCCACACGACCACATCACCTCCCCGCTCACGTGTGACGGCGTGTTACGGTCTCCTCTCTTGAGGGGAGTGCGTAACAGTATCAATGGAGCAAAGGTCATGTGTGCAGTATGTAATGGGCCCCATTCAATCATGTAGAAATCATCTAATTCCGTCGGATTACAGATGAAACCTTCTTAGTCACACACACACGTCCTATTGGTTGTGAAATCAGAGTAGTTTGACAGAAATGAGACTGGTTTCAAAATCCTACAACTACATTAATTATTAACAAAACATTATAAATTCTAAATCAGAGAGGTGGTGAGCGTGCCTTGCGGCTGCTTTAAGCGCCTCTTTCATCTATAGGCATGCAAGTCTCTTAAGCCAGGAACTATCAGCTGTGTGTCACTCGGAGGTGTGTTCAAAGAGAGTCTGGAGAACAGACACCCAGAGAGTCTGGAGAACAACAGAATGAGAAACCTGCACACTGCACTGCTGTGCACACACACCTCCGACTAGGACTGTCAAGTTGTGCCATAATCAGTTCAGGATGAAATTCTTTGAAAAATGTCAGGCAACGTTGCGAAGGACCTCAGAAATGTAGGACCAGTCTCGCTGTAGATGTTTCCTATTCCTGAAAGTTAATCGTTATTGTGTTATTATACAACAGCCCAGGTTCGATGACTCCAAAACGTGACTTTGCCTAGTCCAATTTATTTTACAAATCGTTGTTAAGTGTAGGTAACGATTTTAATTTTAAAATACCCACATTTCATCGTGGAACGTTACAGAGTAAAGTGAGAACCACTCCATTTCCTGCTTCCCTTGAGAGTTCAGTAAGTGCAGTTACTTGCTGCCAAATTAGCTAGCTTGTTTAAAGTAAATTGGAAACCTAAATGATGTAAAGGGCAATTAAATATCAAGGAAAGTTGAAAGCAGATAGACGATAAATTCCTAAATTTCAGTAACAGCGAAGGGCATTCTGTGAGAACATTCAAAATGCAGTGATATAGCTGGTGGTTAACATGTTAAGCTAGCTAGCGTAGCAATGTTCCTTATTTAGTTGACAAACGCCACATTATGGGTAGTTTATAAGATATGAAAACTGACATTTTATCTAGTTAGTTATTTATGGGGGAACCGCACAGGTTTGCTGTGCAAAACATCATGTTAATTATTCAATCCAAAGTGCCAGGAATGAAGCCATAATGGTTTGTCGGGTAATCGGAAAAATAGTAGCGCGTAGTTTACAACACAGCGTAGTAAGCCTACATGAGTGCATGAAACAAAGGGCATTTCAGTAGTCTTGAATTTCTGTTATTCATGTTATATTGTGCATACCAGACACTTGACTACAAGGAAAATGTTGCCTGTGATGTTAGTTTTGCTTTGCTGGTGATATCAGGGCTTAAAAGCAACTCCACAGGGAATCATTTTAATGAGTAATCCGTCAGAATGATCCTTTAAAACGTGTAAAGCTTAGAAGCTGGAGTAAATTCCCTGACAGGAGTCTTCTTACAAAATGAGTGAAGGGAGAAGAGACATCAGGCAATCGCGCAAAATTATCTGGATAGCTCCGGACATCCGGCTTCAACATGGTACCACCAACATGTTCACCAATGCTTCTGGATAGCTCCGGACATCCGGCTTCAACATGGTTCCACCAACATGTTCACCAATGCTTCTGGATAGCTCCATACATCCAGCTTCAACATGGTACCACCAACATGTTCACCAATGCTTCTGGATAGCTCCGGACATCCGGCTTCAACATGGTTCCACCAACATGTTCACCAATGCTTCTGGATAGCCCCGTACATCCAGCTTCAACATGGTACCACCAACATGTTCACCAATGCTTCTGGATAGCCCCGTACATCCAGCTTCAACATGGTACCACCAACATGTTCACCAATGCTTCTGGATAGCTCCGGACATCCGGCTTCAACATGGTACCACCAACATGTTCACCAATGCTTCTGGATAGCTCCATACATCCGGCTTCAACATGGTTCCACCAACATGTTCACCAATGCTTCTGGATAGCTCCATACATCCAGCTTCAACATGGTACCACCAACATGTTCACCAATGCTTCTGGATAGCTCCATACATCCGGCTTCAACATGGTTCCACCAACATGTTCACCATGCTTCTGGATAGCTCCGTACATCCAGCTTCAACATGGTTCCACCAACATGTTCACCAATGCTTCTGGATAGCTCCGTACATCCAGCTTCAACATGGTTCCACCAACATGTTCACCATGCTTCTGGATAGCCCCGTACATCCAGCATCAACATGGTTCCACCAACATGTTCACCAATGCTTCTGGACAGCCCCGTACATTAGGCTCCCATGCATTATACAGAGTGCTTCAAATGACAACATCAAAGCGGAATAGTACGTTAACAACAATGATTTATTTGCAGTAAAAAGACATTAGCAAAAAGCTAATAGGTAGTAATTGCATGATCGGAGGCCAAGATGCTATCGTTCCAGCAGGGCTCCAGATGAAGCCATCAGCAGACAATAGTTTTAGACTTGTTTACGATCTCAAGTAGACCCAACTAATAAATAAATAACATGTCCGGGCAACTATAAATATTGATGTCATCGAGATTCATGAACATCGTTGTCAAATCCCTTCTCAAAACCCATTGGACCAGTCTCTCTTGACCTACTGCAATGTGTCTGAAAGGGAAAAACGAGGACGAAAAAAATATCCAATTGTGACTGTTCAAGGAAACACATTTCCGGTTGCTTATGCATTGATGTTAACATACTTTTTTCATGATGCATGTAGCAGCAGCAGCAACAGATTACGTTAGTTTGGTAGAAGAACCCCATATGTTGATGTTTTTGGACTATACAGTTGAAACCAGATATTTACATACACCTCAGAGAAAAACACAAAAACTTCTATTTCTTTACTGTCATACATCAGAATCAGAAAAGTGTTTATTCGGCATGAATTTATGAACATACAAGGAATTTACTTTGGCAGGAAGGTGCTTACTAGGGATGTCCAGATCAGATCCGATCAGATCTTGTTTCAGACTCGAACGGAATCGGACGATACCTCCCGATCAGAACTCGGATATATATTCTCATTATTTTTTAACACATCTATAGTTATGCGGTGGCGCAAAGTTAGACCCTTTTGGCTCCACACAGAAACAGCAACGCGTGCGGCATGACATCACTTTAATGCAGAGACGCTATTGGTTAAATGCTGGCAAAGTAGAACACGGAAGCAGCTTGAAGCGGAAAACGCGAGTATGTCTCATGAATGTATTAAGGGAACGTATGTCTGCGATCTGTAGGTAATTAAATAAAAAAGAATGGATCTGTTTTTTCGGTCTTTATTCTTTTTTTATGTATTATACAAGTATCGGATCGAACTCGGTAGATACTCAAAATCAAATGACTCAGACTAAGAATAGAATAATATAAATTATACTAAGAGGGTGAGGGGTATACAGAATACTGATTGGTTTTGCACTATTGCACTACAATACCTGAGTAAACTTTTTTGTTTCAGATCAATACATATTAACATATTTTTTGCATTTGTTAAATGTCCGAATCGAGCGAGGGAGTATTATGTATTTTTTTATCACTATCATCAAAGTCAGAAGTATACGTACACTAAGTTTATTGTGTCTTTAAACAAAAAGAAAGCTCAGAATGGAATCATCTGGAGTTAACGAAGCTTCTGATTGGTTAATTGATTCCATTTGAGTTAATTGTGTGGCACACCTGTGGATGCATATAAAGGCACACCTCAAACACAGAGCCTCTTTCTTTGACATCATGGGAAAATCAAGAGAAATCAACCAAGACATCAGAAAAAGATTTGTGGACCACCACAAGTGTGGCTCATCATTAGGTGCAATTTACAGATGCCTGAAGGTCCCACGTTCATCTGTTCAGACAATAATATACTAGTATAAAAAACATGGGAATGTACAACCATCACATCGCTCAGGAAGGAGACGGATTCAGAGTCCCACAGAGGAACGTTTTTTTGTGCGAAATGTGCGAATCAATCCCAGGACAACAGCAAAAAACCTTGTGAAGTTGCTAGGTGAAACTGTTACGGCAGTGTCATTATCCACAGTAAAACGAGTCCTGTACCACCATGAGCTAAAAGGTTACTCTGGGAGTAGAAAGCCATTACTTCAAAACCACCATAAAAAAGCCAGACTACAGTTTGCAACAGCACATGGGGACAAAAATATTAATTTTGCAAAAAATATGTATTGACCTAAAACAGAATAAGTTTACTCTGATTAAATGCATGACAGTAAATAAATAACAGTTTGTGTTTTTTTCTGAAGTGTATGTAAATATCTGGTTTCAACTGTATACATATTTATATATGGCCATATAACATGTATTCATTATTTAGTACCCACACATTTTCCCAGACCAATTCTCCCAGTGCTGCTCTGATCTCCGGAGACAGTTTCCCTTCATCAACACATCCCTGACTAATGGCTGCATCCCCTGAACCTTCCCTCAACCAAAAAACAACAATCGACCCCTCTGACTTTGCCTCTGTTAAAAAAAAAGACTAGTGTCCCTGACAAACTGTCCAAATACCACTCCCAGAAACCCTGCTCCACCCCATACATTCAGGCCCGGTTATCTTCCACAGCCTTCATAACTGTAAAGCCTTCAGATGGTCTGCTCCACCCTCTTCAGACTGACCACCCCAGGCTCTGAACTCTCTTGCATGGCATTCTACCTGGCCGGCTGCTCCAACCAGATGTCAAGAGAATGGGCCGTCATTTCGCACATGGTCTTTCCTGTTATTGCTTTGTGGATGACATTTTATTTCCCCTAACACCATATGCTTTCCTGGCAGACATCTCGGCTTGGATGACAGCCCACTACCTCAAGTTGCACCTAATCAAGGTAGAGTTGCTCTTTCTTCGGCCGAAGAATGTCCACTCCAATGCCTCTGTAGGAGTACCGGTCTAGTCCAGTTGGTGAGCCGGAGTTGTGGGTTTGTTTAGCACAAGAGGAAAGTGCAGAATTGTATATACACCATCTACTGTAAGTCACTCTGAGTAAGACTCTCTGCTAAATTACTAACAATGTAAACGCATGTCCCTGGTGAACACTGTCGCTTTCGGCAAACAACAGAAGTGTCTCACTTCGGCAAGTTCACGCTCAAAAAAGTTTAGAGAGTACTCTACTAGAGCAAGGGTCACAACATGCAATAAAATGGTGACAGTCTCAAGCTCTGAAAAACAGCTGGATGTGTACCAGCTCTTGATATCCTAATCTGCCCCAGACAACAGTCAAGACAGTGCTCCAAAATGCCAATGATGAAACGGTTTGAAATTTCAGGGCGGATGGGAAAAGCAAAGCCCCAGTGGATTCCAGGAAACGAGACCAGCATAGGCTGTTCAGATTGCTGCCTAAATCCACTGCAAATTTACACAGGCAGGTTGAACAAGCAAAGCTTAGACCGACTATTCTTGGGAATGTAAACTGTCTGTCGTCCGTTTGTCTCTGTGTGTGTTAGACAGACAGAATCTGTGCATATCTAGTTATCAGGTCAAAGCCCAGTGTGTTACATGGGGCTCTCCAGTTGGTGCCTCAGCCCACTGGGCCAAAACATCATGTATCCTGCGAAAGTAACATGCAGGCCCACTGTGTGACATCAGATTAATATCCACACAATTCCATTCAGTGACTCAGCAACAGCGGCAGATTTAGCTGGTTTAGACGGTTTTACGAAGCAAGAAATCATGGTCGGTGGGAAGTTAGGACTATTACAATGGCGGGCAAATTACCTGGATTAATGATGGTAGTAGAACTGCCCAATTCAACTACATTCAGTGTAACCTGCTCAAAACAAACGTATTGTGGTGGTACTCAAATGGAAACAATGTTATCGAAAACAATGTTAATGAGATGCAGACCACTTTTTGTTTTAAATGCTGGGAGTGCTTGACGCCATCTGTCAAGCATGGTGGTAGCAATGTAATGGTCTGGGGGTGCTTTGGTAGTGTTCAAGTCAAAGATTTATACAGTGTACAGGGCCTGATTTTTATTTATTTTTTTAACTGGGGTGGAATTCCCCCCTTACATGGGTCACATGGGGGGGTCTAAAGATTATTGGGGGGAGAATAACTCTTGATGCATCTATCTAATTAAATCATCTTCATTTATTAATATCTACAGATTTGTATGCATGAATTGTGGATTTCCAGTTGTGCAACATGTGGGTGGCCCCTGCAGACCATCTGAATGTGGTTTGAGTTTAAAAGGTCACTGCACAAAAAAGCTATTGAGATATGCAAGTAAAAAATGTATATTAAAAGTTTTCAAACTTTTATTTTGAAAAACCAATGGCTGTGCAACATGTGGATGGCCTCTTTAGATAATCTAAAAGTGGTTTTAGGTTAATAGGTCACTGCACAAAAAAACCTATTGAGATTTCCAGTATTTAAATGCATTTTAAAAAATTCAAATGTTTTATTCAGAAAAACCAAATGCTGTGCAGAAAGACCTTTCTAGACAATATGAAAGTAAATTGAGGTTTCCAAGTTATTTCACAAAAAAATATAGGTTTTTACCGTTTTTAAATGTTTATTAAACATCTATTATACCATGTCCTTAAAAAAACAAAGCTGTGCAAAATGTGGTTGTACTCTATAAAACAATCTGACAGTGGTTTGAAGTTTCATGGCCAAATGGTAAAACAGCTATTGAATTCATGACTTTAAGACATGTACTTTATTGACGGTCCCTAACTATAAGCAGACGGAGGTTTCTGTCGGCCGATCACCAGGGTGTAGTGTGGCTGCTTGCGGGGAAAACCGGACCTGATCTCGGGCTCCGAATATCCGTTGAATATCAAATATCCAACCAACTTTACCTCGGTCTGAGATGAAGCAAATATATTTGTGCGGGAATGGTTTAAATTATGCGCAATCCCGCACCGAAATTTAAGCCCTGGTGTAAAAAGGATTTTGAAGGAGGAAGACAGTCATTCAATTTTACACTTTGGAGGGCGCTGCCCCCAAAAGCACAGTTCCAAACTATGTTAGGGAAAAAGCAGTCAGCGGGTATTGTGTTTATAATGCATTTGCCATCACAATGACTGGATGTCATTTCTACGGAGTCATTCTGGGAGCAGCTTGACTGTCTGGTACAAAAGGAAGTGCCAATCAACCAAAACCAACTTGTGGGTGGTGCTACAGAAAGCATAATAAAATCTCATCAGATTTTTACCGTAGCATATGTAATACAGGGTTTCACTGGATACTAAAATGTATTTCCGAGCCAAACGGCTTTTTTCCAACACTCGTGACATCAACCACGTTTTGGGAAAATCACAGATTGGGATCTCATCCAAAATATTAGAAACGGGGACCAAAATAATAATCATAATAATATGAGCTCAATTGTATCTGATCCAGAATGATCTGCAAATTATTTCCAAGTAAGCACTTTGTTAAAAAAAAATAAACATGTCTGAAAGTGAACGGTAACATTCTAAATAGCACTCTGTTACAGCTTGGCCAGTACGGTTTTAGATCTATAATTGAGTAATGTACTAAGGCCACCAAGCATAATCTGACTGTGAACTAAATGCTACCTTACTCAAACCGGTGATAGCGGATATTTTAGACCAATCCGGTAAGACCTGTAATAAGTATATTAGTAAAAATGAACACACATGCCAAAGGTAATGATGACTGATGTAATGTAGTAATGAATTCAAAACAACAAAGCTATTCAAAGTATGACAAGTCATTAAACAACACATTTCACAGAGGAAGAACGAGAAGTGTAATCTTATGGCCGTCATAAGATTACAGGGTGAATAATGCCTAGAAGCAAGTCACAGCATGTATTTCATCTGTATGTGTGTGGCTCTTATTGTGCTAAAGGTTACATAGTCATATTGTGGGTTATGTAACTGATAATAATGTCCACTTGGTACATTGCATGGTGTTATCATGATAATGCTGTGGAATTGGTACATTACATGGTGTTAGTATGATAATGTTGTTTACTTGATACATTTCATGGTGTTGCCATGACGATAATGCTGTTGACTTGGTACATTGCATGGCGTAGCCATGACGATAATGCTGTTGACTTGGTACATTGCATGGTGTTACCATGACGGTAAGACGGTTCTTAAAATACATTTTCCCTAAACTTTCATCATGGACTCTGCACAAACTTTTAGACAGAAAACAGTGAAACCAAACAATGCAATACCTTTTTAAAGGCTTGATTGTTTTTTATGGACGCTGTGAAATAATTGAGAGTATGGTCAGAGTCTACGGGCCAATTGATAGACACTCATGAAATATACATTTTTGAGCTTGACATTTTACAATGTCCATAACTCCAGTATGAGATCTAATGAGCAGGGAAAAGATAAAGATGAATAATCTAGAGCTGCCACAGCCAATAGCGTAGCACAGGGGTTCTCTGACCTCTCCTGGTAACCACAGCCAATAGCGTAGCACAGGGGTTCTCTGACCTCTCCTGGGAACCACAGCCAATTGCGTAGCACAGGGGTTCTCTGACCTCTCCTGGGAACCACAGCCAATTATGTAGCACAGGGGTTCTCTGACCTCTCCTGGGAACCACAGCCAATTGCGTAGCACAGGGGTTCTCTGACCTCTCCTGGGAACCACAGCCAATTGCGTAGCACAGGGGTTCTCTGACCTCTCCTGGGAACCACAGCCAATTGCGTAGCACAGGGGTTCTCTGACCTCTCCGGGGAACCACAGCAAATAGCGTAGCACAGGGGTTCTCTGACCTCTCCTGGGAACCACAGCCAATAGCGTAGCACAGGGGTTCTCTGACCTCTCCTGGTAACCACAGCCTATAGCGTAGCACAGGGGTTCTCTGACCTCTCCTGGTAACCACAGCCTAGAGCGTAGCACAGGGGTTCTTTGACCTCTCCTGGTAACCACAGCCTAGAGCGTAGCACAGGGGTTCTCTGACCTCTCCTGGTAACCACAGCCTGGAGCGTAGCATAGGGGTTCTCTGACCTCTCCTGGGAACCACTGGTTTGGTTCGTTTGGGAAGAGCACAATGACAAGGTTACCAATAACGACCGTTGGTCACAGCCTGGGCCATGCGTTTGGATAACACACACACACGCACGCACATGCGTTATTTTAGGTTAGACCACATATTCAACATCAAATAAGTTAGTAGGAGACAGCTAAACACTGCTCCTCGTGAAGCGCACATTGAAACTGCAATGTTTACAGAAAAGCCCCGCCCATTACCAAAAGCTCTACACTTCCCTAAAAAAAATGTAACATTACACAAAAACACCAGCCGTTAGGATTTGTCCGCAGTGTGGTTATTTCAGATGGGGTGTCTGGACGAGCCTGGCAGTCTCTGGCTCTCTCTATCTGAGCACCGCAGACTGTGGTAAAGCTCAGATGACTGTGATAAGAGAAACCCACTGGCACACAGCCTGGCACACATCTCTGCTACCACTTAGCCAAATTGTCCAGAGGTTTTGGCGTAACAGGCGTACACACGTTTCCATTAAAGAGACACCGTTACATGTATTTTCTAAATGCTATGGTCAAGCTGCATAAACACTGTCATCTGTGAGCCCAATGGGGCTACATAAAAATGTACTATATTAATAATATTATTATTATTACTTCGTATTAATAATATTAGTATTAATAATAATAACTAGATAGCGTACAATTTCTGCTGAAATTGTGATGTGTGCTTGCGGCCACCCGTAGTCGACTGTGTACTGATGTCAACTGCCAAACTGAGGTGACACTGCTGCTGCTGCGCCATAGTATGCAATGTGTTAAACCTATCAGTCATTACTCATGAATACACACTGCTGCTACAAGCACCATAGTATACAATGTGTTAAACCTATCAGTCATTACTCATGAATACACACTGCTGCTACATGCACCATAGTACACAATGTGTTAAACCTATCAGTCATTACTCATGAATACACACTGCTGCTGCAAGCACCATAGTATACAATGTGTTAAACCTATCAGTCATTACTCATGAATACACACTACTGCTGCAAGCACCATAGTATACAATGTGTTAAACCTATCAGTCATTACTCATGAATACACACTACTGCTGCAAGCACCATAGTATACAATGTGTTAAACCACCATAGTATGCAATGTGTTAAACCTATCAGTCATTACTCATGAATACACACTGCTGCTACATGCACCATAGTATACAATGTGTTAAACCTATCAGTCATTACTCATGAATACACACTACTGCTGCAAGCACCATAGTATACAATGTGTTAAACCTATCAGTCATTACTCATGAATACACACTGCTGCTGCAAGCACCATAGTATACAATGTGTTAAACCTATCAGTCATTACTCATGAATACACACTACTGCTGCAAGCACCATAGTATACAATGTGTTAAACCACCATAGTATGCAATGTGTTAAACCTATCAGTCATTACTCATGAATACACACTGCTGCTACATGCACCATAGTATACAATGTGTTAAACCTATCAGTCATTACTCATGAATACACACTACTGCTGCAAGCACCATAGTATACAATGTGTTAAACCTATCAGTCATTACTCATGAATACACACTGCTGCTGCAAGCACCATAGTATACAATGTGTTAAACCTATCAGTCATTACTCATGAATACACACTGCTGCTGCTGCGCCATAGTATGCAATGTGTTAAACCTATCAGTCATTACTCATGAATACACACTGCTGCTACAAGCACCATAGTATACAATGTGTTAAACCTATCAGTCATTACTCATGAATACACACTGCTGCTACATGCACCATAGTACACAATGTGTTAAACCTATCAGTCATTACTCATGAATACACACTGCTGCTGCAAGCACCATAGTATACAATGTGTTAAACCTATCAGTCATTACTCATGAATACACACTACTGCTGCAAGCACCATAGTATACAATGTGTTAAACCTATCAGTCATTACTCATGAATACACACTACTGCTGCAAGCACCATAGTATACAATGTGTTAAACCACCATAGTATGCAATGTGTTAAACCTATCAGTCATTACTCATGAATACACACTGCTGCTACATGCACCATAGTATACAATGTGTTAAACCTATCAGTCATTACTCATGAATACACACTACTGCTGCAAGCACCATAGTATACAATGTGTTAAACCACCATAGTATGCAATGTGTTAAACCTATCAGTCATTACTCATGAATACACACTGCTGCTACATGCACCATAGTATACAATGTGTTAAACCTATCAGTCATTACTCATGAATACACACTACTGCTGCAAGCACCATAGTATACAATGTGTTAAACCTATCAGTCATTACTCATGAATACACACTACTGCTGCAAGCACCATAGTATACAATGTGTTAAACCTATCAGTCATTACTCATGAATACACACTGCTGCTGAAGCGCCATAGTATGCAATGTGTTAAACCTATCAGTCAATACACATGAACACACACTGCTGCTGCATGCACCATAGTATACAATGTGTTAAACCTATCAGTCATTACTCATGAACACACACTGCTGCTGCATGCACCATAGTATACAATGTGTTAAACCTGAGTTTAACATGCTAACGTTAGCTAGCGCGCTAATGCTAGCTAGCGTGCTAACGCTAGCTAACATGCTAACGTGTAAAAAGAGACCCAGAGAAAGAACTTACCCATTCATTCATTCATTCATTCATTCATTGCTGCAGGATATGTCTGTGGCTGTTGATTGCAGTGTCTGTGGCTGTTGCCTAGCAGCCATGCCTTTGTCAGGATGACCAGCTGTTCTCATCGATATCAGAGCGCGCTGCCTCCTTCCCCCCCGCCCCTTCCAGAATGTTCCTACTATTTAGCCAATCAACAACAAGAAAATGCAGCTTCTCTGTCTATCATTTCAAAAGATTCAGACATGGTCGTATACTTTTAGCTCTACTAACCAGAGTTTTACTCACACAGTTTAAACAATTACATCATGAGAATCCTAAGAACCAGCCGGACATTTTGATGTATAACATGTATCTGTAACCCCAGAAATGTAGGCGCTATCAAAATTTACAAACGAACAAAAAAACACCAAAAATCGCTTTCAAATTAGAGGAAACTCAGGCAGCAGTAGCAGTTTACAAATGTTCTCTACATTTTCTGCTGAATGGGCTCTCACACTCTAGTTTTGAAGATTCCGTCAATGTATTTCAATGGGGATTAATTAGCGACATTATTGTTAATATTTCGTAAACTACATAACGAAACCTTCTACAAAACAATGCCAACTAAATAGAGTTCGGGACGCACATTTTGACACCTTTTTTGTCCATCTAGTGCAAAAACTGTGGGAGGAGTAGGCGTGGACAAAAGTGATATAATAATAATAATAATAATATATATGTGAGATTACAATATGTGTCCTTGACCATAGTCAAGCACACATAATAATATATATGTGAGATTACAATATGTGTCATTGACCATAGTCAAGCACACATAATAAATATATTATCATGGTGGGAGCTGAAGACTTATGGCACAGTGTCTTCATCCATTCTGTAACCAGGCAAACGGTTTGTTGACAGAGAGCAAAAGATCAGGGTGTTCCAGTTATATCCTTTTATTATTTCTGCTTGGGTGCAATTCAATCAAAACTCAACGTAAGTGTGTCTGCCCAACCCATGAAGCGGGAATCCCACCCCAACTCCGAGCCAGGACACACACACACTTTTTATAGCCCATTTTCCCACTCTCCTTCCTCCCACAACCAACCACTGTAATCCATGCAGAAGTCTATAACATTAATATTAGCTAAAGACAGCCACAAACGATGTAAAGCTAAGCTAAACGTGCTGCTGCGTTAGTAAAGGTCTCATTATGGGCCAAATACATCAAACGAGTACTAGAGTGGCGCCATGTCAATTTAGAAACTATAGAGACGTTATTTAGTAAGTGAATGTTTGTCAGACAGGGCTTGGTGACTGGACAAACTAGTTACTGCTACATGACCCCGCCAAAATATGACAAATAAATATAATATGACTTCCTTAACTTAGTGAAGGTGACCAGAGTAAAAATGGTAAGTATATCTTACGTTTGACCGCATTGAAAACTAGCATTTATCGAAGATTACTTAGCAAGTAAGTAAATTAACACGGCCAAGCCAGTACTCTTCAGATTAAACAAACCAGGAATAGTTATGCAACTAAACCAAAACCGCACATATAGTCAATACGCGCCGCCAAAAGCTAACTTCAGTTACAGTGTTACTAACAAGCCAGCTAACATTTGGTTTAAAAAAGCAGCTCGTCCAAGAGAAATATGAGAACATCCTGTTTACCGTTGGGAATGGGCAATAAGTGTGAGGGGGCAGGGCGAACACGCTCGCCAGGGGATGTGGAGGAAACGAAGAATCGTCTCCTTTAGGGAGCAGTGAGGAGGCATTCCTCTGCATGCATTCCTCCAAACCACAGGAGCAGCACGAGGACACAATGAGACGGCTTAAAGCGGAGCTTTTACTGTGCCCTCGGCAACACTCCACATATCCTGTTGACAGAACACAGCCGACATATTCTCCCAAAACGGTGACAGGAGTGAGTCTGGAGTGTCAGGAGCAAACAGAAGATCGGGGCCGGAGTCCCCTCGGAGACCAGGGAGCGTTTTAATTGGCCCACAACCTCCCTTTGGATAATAATTAGAGCCACGTGCAACTGAGCTTTGGGTAGCAAAGCCCGTGAGACCAAAATGTTAGAAACAATGACCAAACCATCTGGCTTATTGATATAACGGAATTAGCCTGCTGCCATAATTGTGTCAGAGTAAAGACTGCCGTAAAGCTCCGTAATAAATTAAATCCATTAAAACATGGACATATGATGCCAAACGCCATGAATTACGTTTCAAAGAGCCATTCCTCGTATGGGATCAAAACGTTTGGCTCCTAGCGAAGACCTTGTTCGTCTTGTGGCGTACGAAAATAACACCGGATTAGGGTTAGAGCCGATGAATAAATAAGCGTTCGTTTTACAAACACACAGGCAGAGCGACTGGACGTGTAAAAGGCTAACGACCAGGGCCGACCGATTTGATTAGAGGTGGTTGGTAAAAAACACCTGACACGGTGATTGACTGCACAAACACTAGCTGACATTAGTATATCCTGTTATCTTCAGTCCGCTGTAATGATATGGTCCCACACTGCAGTTCTGGAGAGTGGTAGGCTGTACAGTACCAGAGAGATCCTTGTCAGGCTGGTTAAGTGTCCCCCCCGCTCCTCTTTCTCCACCCCCTCTCTTCTTCCCTTTCGCCTGCTGCAGTTGTTTAAAAATGTATGGGCTGGAACAAGCATCCCTGCCCCGGCTCCAGAGGATCCATCATTTATGGAGCTCGTTCTCTTGTCCTGTCTTTTTTTGTTTCCGCGCTGACACAACGTCCCGCAATTTCACAAGGAGGGTCCACGTGTATATTTAGAACAGGCCAAAGCCTGTGGGCGTCTGCTGTAGCGTCTCACCGCCCGGACAGGGGAAGGTCAGGGACGTTCTCTGGTCGATTCTCCCAAAATTACAGGTCTTCAGTAAACGGGGAGGGACGGCTGACATGAGGGGGCGAGGATGCAGGCAGCTGTAAAAGCAGCTGTAAGAACCCGCTCCCTTTGGGTAGAGCGCTCCCACAGCCACCCAGCCAGTGTTCCAGAGAGCCCAGTCACATCTACCTGCAGGGCCACCCCCTGTGGAGCCAGTGTGTGTGTGTGTGTGTCCCGGCCTCCAGTGGGCTGATTAAGAAGCTGAGCCACCTGCTCGTCCTGTCAAACGGAGCCTGTCTGATGTAGGCTGTGAGGTGGGTGTTAATGATCGCACACAGGAGGAGTCATTACACCAATCATAGGGAGAAAACAGAAACTCAGCTTAAAGTAAAGGTAGCTGAAATGTCCCTGAAGAGGGGGATGCCTGAGCATTCAGGAGCCTGGTGTCTGAGGCCAGGATGCTGACTTAAGTGTCCCTGAGAGTCCTGTGAGTAAAGATCTTCTGTCAGAACTACAGGGGTTACTGGGTTTGGCGAAGGTCCTTCTAGTTCATCAAGCAACCTCATTTCTGCACTGATTATAGGAAACACCAAGCCGTGTCAAAAATAGACAAGGATATACTGAGGTTTTAAAAGTTAGATAGTACTTTTTCCAGTATTAATTTAAGAGGTCAGAAAAACACAAGAGTCAAATCAATAGTTAAAAAAAATATCAACCATGTTTACATAAAATGATACACCATCACACATTCAAATGTTCATTTATTTTTTTTAAACGTTTTCAGTTGATTAGCTATGATCCCCACAAGTTTGTTTTACCTTGGTGAATCAAAGCTGTGTGTTAGTGATGTGGTAACCCAGTCAAAAATGAGCAATATACCCTGTTAGTGAGTGGATGACAGTTAACCATATAATGGCCACAAATGACTTGGCTACAGAAAATACTAAAGGTTAGGCGGGAAGAATCGGAATGCAGTTGAGAACGAAGTGCAGAACACAGTTAGCAACCCAATAGCAGGCAGTGCAGAACACTGCGAGAACCCAATAGCAGCCAGTGCAGAACACTGCGGGATAACCCAATAGCAGGCAGTGCAGAACACTGTGAGAGAACCCAATAGCAGTGCAGAACACTGTACGATAGCCCAATTGCATATCCCCCTTGACCTGAGCTAGGTGCTCTAGGCTTCTACTTTTAAGCCACTGATAAATAGTGGCTTCAGGTTCTGTAGCTCACATCTTCCATATGCTCTTCTCAGTCCTTTCTCCCAAGTAGCCACTGTGCAGACACAGAAAGGACGCCCGGCGCATTTCACCATTATGTTGTAGTACTCAGGCTAAAAACATACCTGTGTACTTTTTAATCACATGACATCTGGATACTTGAGAAAAAGTAAGATACTATTCCAATGACAAAATAATTTCATAGGCACATCCCTCTTCAAAAAAATCACAAATTTAAAAACACCTCACGGTAAATACTTTTGTTTGACTAATCTTGTCATCGTTTGTACGCAAGAAAATGTCACCAGTTTAGAAAACCAATAGAGCGGCATACATTAGGCTTGATATTAAATGGGTACTGATACATTTGGGACCATCTGGTTTTCACAACAACATCACCCATTAGAGGATCTGCTTTTTTCTCCCTGGCCTCTCAACAGTCGCTCTGTAATTTCCACTAATCGAACCCTAGTGTGTTCTCCAGCTTGTGAGCTAATAGCCAATTGACTGGAAAACCTCCGTAATGTCGATCACAAATCAATGTTTGAGTGTCTCACTGCTCCGTAGGGTAAGATGTGTCATTTTGATTTTGTCTAAGAGCCGCAGGGCCATCCCCGCGATAAACCTTCAAGCCGTTATTGCTACTGCAGCTAGCAGCTACCATTCCCAGAAGCCATAATTATTATCATCATCATCTTCATCCATTCTGCAGTGTCTGCACTTTTCTTTGTTTCCACTGCCAAACGGATGAAGTCACAGATACGCCCCTCTGAAATACAATTATACCCCATCCTCCTAGTTACATCAAAGAACAAGACCTAGACAAGCTCAGCGGTCCGGCATTCACTTATCCTGACAGAGATCAGTCTGCACAGGGTGCATGTGAAGCTAGCCGACTTCTAAAGCTTGCTCACTTGAAAGCCTTCCGGGTGAGAAAAGCCAGCGAGCCATTGGGAGAATACACGACACACACAAGCCATTGGGAGAATACACGACACACACAAGCCATTGGGAGAATACACGACACACACAAGCCATTGGGAGAATACACGACACACACAAGCCATTGCTCCGTAAACATGCTCAAGCAGAGGGCAAGCTCTGCATGTTCTTACAGGCGTGCTCTTTCAAAGAGATGTTGAGAAAGAGCATTGCTTACCCAGATTAGGATGACTTCTCCTGGTTCAGGCAGAAGCTTCTCAGGCAGGCAGATGTTTCCAGGTGCTTACAAATGCAGTAGGAATAAGTGAGTAAGGCACTGTGGTTATACTGTTCCAGCTGTCAGAAGTGGGGTCGTAACAGTCTAACGTCTTGCAGCGTTGCGTGCCAAAGTAGCCCCCGACCACGTACAGTTTGTTCCCGGAAGCCACCGCGTGGCAGCTCATTCTTTTGGAGGTCATGTCCCCCACCCGAGACCACTGGTTGGCCTCACAGTCAAAGCGGTAGGCGGAGGCGGCCGTGAACTCCGTGTCTCCGCCCATGATGAAGATCTGGCTGCCCAGCACGGCGGCGGCCGTGTATCTCCACGGCTGCGGGCACTCCGCCGCGATGGCCCAGCGGTTCTCCAGAGGGTCGTAGCACTGCACCTTTGAAGCCTTGTCCCTGTGGATGGTGGTGCCGCCAAACACAAAGAGCTTCAGCTTGGCGCTAACCACGGCGGCGTTGCTGACGCCATCTCGCAGAGGTGCCATCATGGTCCATTTGTTGGTGAGCGGGTCGTAGCGCTCGACCTGTTTGAGGGAGACGGAGGGAGAGGCGGGGAAGATGCCTGCTATGGCCGTGTGGCCACCGACCACATACAGGCAGTTCTCCAATTCAGCCGAGCCATGGCCAAAACGTGCTATCAACATGGGCGCGCCCTTTGACCACTCCTCGTGGACTGTGTCATATATCCAAACATCCTTTGACACCCCGTTCTCAGAGCCCCTCCCCCCGGTCACGTAGACCTTACAGCCGATGGCACAGGCACTAAACTCCTTCCGGGGGCTGGGCAGGTCTGACTTGGGGATGATCTCCTTGGCTTTGTGGTCCACCTGGTAGATCTTATCACACATGAAGGTCTGTCCACCCAGGATGAGCAGCGTGTGGCCGGCTTTGCGCGGCCGGGCACAGGGGCTGGTGACGACCCCGTCGTTCTGGAAGATCTTCTTCTTACACTGCATGGCCTCCTCCACTATCTGCCGGCTCCTCTTGTCCGACATCACCAGCTCGCAGGCCACGGCGTCGATCAGACACTCAGTGGGCAGAAGGGCCAAGCGGACGCCTTGCAGCAACTCAGGGAGGTAGTCCCTGCGGCCGTCGAGGTCGTAGTGCACCCAGCGCATCACGGCGGAGAGCACAATCTGCTCGTCCTCAATCTCCAGCTCGTCGCTGAGGACCAGGTCCAGCAGCTTGTCCTTGTTGAGGCCGTAGAAGTCCTCTGTGTCCCGCACCGACTCGAAGTGCACCAGGCACATCCTCCAGGAGAGCTCGTACAGCCGTTTGCACTGGTGGGCGTCCGACAGCAGCATCATGCCCAGGCAGTTGGACGAGTGCAGGTTCTTCTCCAGGAACTCCGCGGCAGCGTCTCGGATGTCGTGGAACTGAAGCATGTCGGCCGCCTCCAGCAGCGACTCGGCGTTCTCCTCGTTGATGATGACCCGCGACGAGTAGGCAAAGTCCAGCAGCAGCTCCAGCACCTCCGGATGGACACTGTCCCTGAAGTTCACGTCCTCGTCGACGCTCTCCCTCAACCCACCGCTGAACATGGCCTCGAAGTAGCGGCTGCACGCGGCCAGGACGGCGCGATGGCACGGGAAGGAGCGGTCCCCCGCCCACAGCGTGACATCCGTGAACATGCACTGCTTCCGGAGGGTGTTGAGGTGAGTCAGCACGCTGTCGGGATGGGACGGCTTGTGGAACAGGGAGATGTTCATCGAACCCGTGCTGGTCCGGGACTTGCGGTTCTCGTGAACGCTGACCGACATCGTCTCAGAGATCTCCAGGGAGTCACTTGTCCCAATTTCTCCAACTAGAGGAAAAACAACAAAAACAAAACAATAATTAGAACAACAGCTTGATGTTGTCCACTGCATAAGCCACCAACACATTTTTGGGATCTAAATGGTTATTTACTGTCACTAATTAAATTAGATAATTTACTTAAATCTGCTCTGTGTCCCATAATCAAAAAGGAAGACTTAAAATAGCAACACACTTAAATATGTTCTCTCTTCATCAAAGACACAAACTAACATGTAACTTGCTAAATCCGTTGTATTAGAGTACATGTTGTCATTGTACTAATCATAGTGAATCAAACACAAAGTCTCATTTAAATGAACCGTGCTTAGTGGGTAAAATGTCAAAATGACATGCCTTGCGCGACGCCTGCAAAATGATGACTCGGCAGTTTCAGATTCTTTTTCAATAAACAAAAGCTGATATCATCACCCCGGAAGGCCAACTGGGACCCAGAGTAAAGTAGGCAGAAACTGAGATTTAGCTATACTGCACCATAAATCCACTTGATGGATCTCCTGTGTGAAATAAGTCTACTGCTGTTTATGGGAAAGCCTTTTAGAAGAATCAACCGTACTTGAAAGGTGCCTAAGCGGATTCATTGAATAGTGGGTAGATCTTATTTGAGTCTGTTGTATGTCATTATCAATGGCCCTACATGCATAATCAATCCTATTTAGATGACTCACTGGCACTTGCTACAGAGAGGAAATGGTGTTGATTCATGGCCAGAACAAACAATCTCTAAAATCTCTGGCTCTCCTGCTTCACTCAACATGCAGTATTACGGCGATGTGTACACACGGCTCCAGAGCTTCCAAACCAATTATACACCACAAAGCATTCAATTAGAGATGTCATTTTCCTGACGTGATACAGTAAAACAATGCACTCGATATTCATTCGAATGTGTTTCTTTTAATCCTGTAGCAAAACAGGAAATACTGTGGCATCCCCACACTCACTATTATTACTGCAACCTTATAGCAGAACACCCACATCCCCACACTCACTATTATTACTGCAACCTTATAGCCGAACACTCACATCCCCACACTCACTATTATTACTGCAACCTTATAGCAGAACACTCACATCCCCACACTCACTATTATTACTGCAACCTTATAGCAGAACACTCACATCCCCACACTCACTATTATTACTGCAACCTTATAGCAGAACACCCACATCCCCACACTCACTATTATTATTGCAACCTTATAGCAGAACACTCACATCCCCACACTCACTATTATTACTGCAACCTTATAGCAGAACACTCACATCCCCACACTCACTATTATTACTGCAACCTTATAGCCGAACACTCACATCCCCACACTCACTATTATTACTGCAACCTTATAGCAGAACACCCACATCCCCACACTCACTATTATTATTGCAACCTTATAGCCGAACACTCACATCCCCACACTCACTATTATTAATGCAACCTTATAGCAGAACACTCACATCCCCAGAGGTTATTGTGTTCGTTTAATTACAGAGCCTGGGAACAAACGTCAGACAACAAAACAGAGAAAACCCTGGTTCACTGGTTGCAGCTGTGCGTGCTCGAGCGTGCATTTGTGAGTATATGTGTGTGCTGACATGCAGTTTGTGGTCCATAGAGGACAGGATTTTAGGGTGAGGTCAGGGGGCAACAGGCAGGAATTCACATCGGCAGGGGGTTTGAAAAAGTCACATGGTTAACGGGGAACACAATGCAGAGGGTCAGTCAGAGATGACCGGGAGACACAGCAGGCCAGGCAGAGATGAGCAAATGCAGAAGAGGTTGGAGGAGGCGCGTGGTCGGGTGGAGGAGGGCGCGTGGTCGGGTGGAGGAGGGCGCGTGGTCGGGTGGAGGAGGCGCGTGGTCGGGTGGAGGAGGGCGCGTGGTCGGGTGGAGGAGGGCGCGTGGTCGGGTGGAGGAGGGCGCGTGGTCGGGTGGAGGAGGGCGCGTGGTCGGGTGGAGGAGGGCGCGTGGTCGGGTGGAGGAGGGCGCGTGGTCGGGTGGAGGAGGGCGCGTGGTCGGGTGGAGGAGGGCGCGTGGTCGGGTGGAGGAGGGCGCGTGGTCGGGTGGAGGAGGGCGCGTGGTCGGGTGGAGGAGGGCGCGTGGTAGGGTGGAGGAGGGCGCGTGGTAGGGTGGAGGAGGGCGCGTGGTAGGGTGGAGGAGGGCGCGTGGTAGGGTGGAGGAGGGCGCGTGGTAGGGTGGAGGAGGCGCGTGGTAGGGTAGAGGAGGCGCGTGGTAGGGTGGAGGAGGCGCGTGGTAGGGTAGAGGAGGCGCGTGGTAGGGTAGAGGAGGCGCGTGGTAGGGTAGAGGAGGCGCGTGGTAGGGTAGAGGAGGCGCGTGGTAGGGTAGAGGAGGCGCGTGGTAGGGTAGAGGAGGCGCGTGGTAGGGTAGAGGAGGCGCGTGGTAGGGTAGAGGAGGCGCGTGGTAGGGTACCAGGGGAACGGCTGGCGGCTGGTAATAATGAAGAGGTGTCAGGGGACGGGGTTCTGTGCGGCTGATTCTCCTCTACCACTTACGCCGGCAGAAACTGCTGACCCAGGTACAGGCACTGACAGTGAGGATCTGTGGGGGGGTCTGCATCGGTTCCAAACAGTGGTCCCTCTAGAAGCCGAGCTGATAGATGCGAAGTGACATCTGAGGGGCGATGGAATAAAAACACAACACACAATTCAATCCGGGCTGTTGATTAAAGGGTTCGCCTCGACTTGCCCGTGTAGTCGGCCGTGGAGTTGATTTGTGACAGAAGTTAGTGTAACAACTGTTGACGCAGCCGCAGCATGGCGCTCTGTGATTTCAGGTAAAAGCTATGCTAGTGCAGTAAAAGCTATATCTATGTGTACATAGACGTTTAACTTTACATGCTTTTGCAACCTAAGCAGAAGCTTCTTTGTCCTATACAGTACACTAGGTTTACATTATTGCCAATACTAACGGGCAGCCAGAATCAGTGACTGTAAAAAATTAACCACCAAACCTCCAGGTGATTCACACACACACACACACACGAATGGGACCTCCTATTTACATTGCCACTAGGCAATCCAGAAACCAAAGGTCTCCGTTTTCTGTCTTGTCTCTTCCTTTTTGTTCACATCACGGCCCTTCGACCTAAACGCCTATCCAGGACCCAATCACATAGAGAAGTCACTCCGTAATACCAACACCACATCAGACACAGGGAAGACAGAGGACTTCTTCAGTGTGAGTCAAAAGCTCGCAACTTCTCTCTGCGTGTGTCGCTGCCAGCTTTTGACTCGCACTGAAAAAGTCCTCCGTCTTCCCTGTGTCTGATCTGGTGTCCTAATAACCAGTCGGTCCTAGTAACCAAAAACCCACAGGGACTCAACCAGCACCAAGTGCACATTGGAAATGGCATGTGTCTGTGCAACAGGGGCACAGGGTTCAAACACTCACGGATCTTCAACCGGCCAGCGACTGTGATGCAGAAGCTTCAGAATGAACAGCTCCAGTATGTGACATTCAAGCCAGCGGCTTAGAAGAGGAGATCCTCCTCTGTATAAATCGTGTGCGCCTTCGGTCACTTAGGGTGTGAGAAGTTGAGGAAGTAATCCTTCACGACTGGGAAACAATGAACCCGAAGGCCGTAATTGACCAAAGGACTAAACATTGCCTTAGGACGGATAGATAAGAGATGTCCCTGAGCTATTTTGTAAGCTTGCAACTCTCTCAGGATATGGCTATGCTATTACAATTGATTTAAGAATCTAATTGTGCTGATTTTTGCTTTAAAGTAAAAACAAGTGGTCCCTGTAGTTTTCATTAGCCTACAAAGTCGTATCACACGGGTGGGCAAAACAACCGAGGGCCACACACAGTTCCTTTTTCATGTAGAATTGTTTTGTCATAATCAATTAGCAGGCCAGAAATAGGCTTGCTATTTGATTTGGATGTTTTAGATGTTTATGAGTGGGCAGGATTGTTTTTAATAACCTCACAAAATGCTGTTTACTTTATACTCAAACCTACCAATCCAGAAATGTCCCTGGGCCTTAGTTTTCCCACCCCTGATTGAGCACTTTGAAAGGGGGGTTAACCCTAAAATGTAGCGCGTGCGCTAACTGCAAGCTAAAACTGTCGGACAAAGACACCAAGGCAGTCTTGAACCTCGAGACATTTTCATATTTTTTCCCTTTAAGCACTGACATAAAACATTACTTGCAGTGTTACGGTCATTACTGAAAACAGACTTTTAATGATATCCCCTGTGCCAGATAGCAAGAAATTAACTAATGGATCATCTTAAAAAAAAAAAAAAAAAACACTAAAAGATCATGATAATAAAGGATGTTGGTCGGACTCACCAGTTTGATTTAAGACTTTTTAATGACATAACATCCCATTAAAAAAACAACAATTCCACTAAATATCCACCGTTGTTAGAGCAGTAAGCCTCGGGCTAACAATAACATCACAGGCTGTGCCTAGCGGTACTGTCCTCTCAGACATTTGCTCCATACCTGCAATTGTTGGGCCGTTCTGACACTCCAGATTCATATAGTGCAATAACTCTGAATAGGACAGTCCCTACCGCGGACACCCCGCCGTGACGCCGTGGACACCCCGCGGTGAGGTAGTTTTAAAGATGGTTTGAAAAATCTACATGACTGTTATGGATTCAACATCTCGTAGGTTGACTCATAAGCCTTCCCTCATGCAAAACAGATAGGTAGGCCTGGATTCAGTCGAGTGCAGCATAAAGGGACTGATTTAATGGCGCCTTAGTTTGGTTTAGCTAGGCAGGCAGACAGCCAGGCATATCAGTAGAAAACGGATATTAATATTATATTGCACACTACCCAAAACAGTTTGCCAACCCCGACTCTTAACCAGTACATGACATACAAATGTGTCAATATCTGCATGGATCTTATTGAAACCCTAGTGTAGGACTATTGATAATGTCCTGACCCACTGCGTTACATACTCGTATATGAACTGCACTGTACAGCATAAGTGCAAAGAAAGCATCTTTAGGTGTTAACGACAAACCAACGCATCGCAACACAACACAACCACGGAAACAGCTTTTTTGTATACGTTTCCTTTTCATTGCCCAGTCTGAGATAAGGCTTTTTCTTTGCATCCCGGAGTTGCCTCTTTGTTGTTTATGTTAAGACGGGTGTTTTGCGAGTCCAATTTAACAAAGCTGTCAGTTGAGAATCTGTGAGGCATCTCCTTCTCAAATTAGACACTTTGTATTTGTTTTTTCTTGCTTAGTTGTGCACCAGGGCCTCCCACTCCTTGTTCTATTTTGGTTAGACCAGTTTGTGCTGTTCTGGGAAGGTAGTAGACATCTTCAGTTTCTTGGTAATTGCTTGCATGACATAGCCTTAACTTTTCATAACAAAAATAAATTGAAGAGTTATGGAAGAAAGGTGTTTCGGTTTCAGTTGTATTGCTTCCTCAATGAGCATAACAGTTTACAGCTGAGATAGAATACCATTTTGCAATTATGTTAACAACCAAGTTGCCTTTTAAAATGATCAACTTGAATTAGCAAACACAAGGAGCAATTGGAACACAGTAAAGGTAGCTGATTATGGGCCACTGTACACATACAATAAGTAAATCAGCCGTTTTCGGTTTCAATTGTCATTTACAACATTAACAATGTCAACAGTGTATTTCTAATGTATTTTTAATAGACAATAATGTGCTTTTCTTTCAAAACAAGCACATTTCATAGTGACCCAAACCATTGGAACGGTAGTGAACATCCTATCTAGGAAATGAAAGATGTTCGCTATTGTTACAATCAAAAAAGCCTTTTCAGAATAGATACAACTTTTGACATAGATAATGAAATCAAACAGATCAATAAAGGGCTGACGTAAGGACCATTCTAAAAGCCAATCAGGATTGTATATGTCAGTATATTCACATTTGTTTCCAAACACCCACTAAACGAAACAGACTGTCATTGGCCAATATATACACAGGGAAACGCATTTGAATAAATAGAGGCTTATTTCATTAGATAAACACAGTGACAGTATTGATATCAACATTCTTTTTGTACGCATGCATATGGGCTTTAGACACTATAAAATTGAAAAAGACTTGATTGATTGCATTCAAAGGTGTTGTTATGGACATCTATCTATAAACATTTGACATGCGTCAGGTAGCAGCGCAGCAACTCTGCGCCAATCAAAGAACTCCCTAAATGAATCGAAGACGACCAGGCAGCTGGCACTTAATGCTAACGATAACAGGGTTATGACTGCAACAGCAATTACAAAACTAACTTCATTATGAAATGGCTATTAGACTGCAACAGCAATTACAAAACTAACTTCATTATGAAATGGCTATTAGACTGCAACAGCAATTACAAAACTAACTTCATTATGAAATGTCTATTAGACTGCAAGACCTTACTAATGTTTAGGATACTCTGATCAGAACAAGGTTTGTATTTGCGATAGCTAACTAATTATCGAGGGTTTTACCATTTTGACTAACCCTGTATAGCTCCATTAGTAGTTAAGGTTAGCCAGATATGCCACTACCACTAGTACTAGTATTACTAATACCACTACTACCACTACTACTACTAGCAACACAGTAAGCTAACAATGTTAGCACGCTTTAGAATTCACAAACTGTTTGCGACAAAAGCAACCATGTTGGTACATCTAGTTATTATAGATACCTAAACAAGTTAAACAGTCGGGATTTACCTAACTATAATACAGCTACTAGCTACAAGCTAACTCAACTTTAGCTAACGACGTCCAAGTGTGTAACCCGCCTGACAAGACTGAACTGAACAGCAGAAGATGACGACCAGACAACATTATCTACTTATACATTTTAAAAGTATTTTACTGCACACTTACTTACATCAATGCGGCCACACAGAGGAATCCAAGTAGTGTATCTACTGTGTCTGGTCGACAGATAAACCCATTCTCACAGTTGGTATTTAGGACCCTTTCGAGCCACTGTGTCTGTGCAACTGTAGTCCGTGTGTGCTGCTGGGAAAGTAGAAGAATGCATATTCAGTAGTGTCTCCCTCGCGTGTGATTGGCGTCTCGCCCAGCCAATTGCGTGAGCCGATTTCATGCAAATCAGTGGGCGCAATATTCACAACGATTGACCAATCGGGTTCGTCGGCGAACTGGGATCCGCCCTGTTCCCCCTGACGAGCACAGCAAAACAATAGCACGCTGACTATTAATGATATTGTGTCGTTTCTGTCTTCACTTATTGTTTTGCTTCAAGACGTTTTCATGTCATTTACGTTCGTCACTATTACAGGACCACGACATATTCCCGACTCCATGCATGACACCATTGAATAAAAATGAACACTTATTTATGATGGGAAATGTTAAACCTGAGCTCCAACGCACGTTTTACTGTACAAACCAGAACTAATTGTGGTTTCAAGGCGAATTAAACGTTTCAAAATTACCAATAGTACCCTACATGATTAATGACATCCGAAGCTTAATTTAATCACGTGCTCTTTCAAAACTGCCAGCTAAGTTCTCCAATGTCAAGGTATTGAAAAACACTGACCTCTACTGGACAACTTGTTGAACCAATTTAGGTAGAAACGTTTTCAAAGTCAAAGTGTTTTATTGTCATGTGTACAGAATGACTTGCATCAAACTGAACAATGAAATTCTTATGACATGGCAAGAAACATCTATGTAGTTAGAAGAATAGAAATAGAATTACAAAGAATATACAGAATATACTACAAAATATACATAATGAAGTGTGAATATGGACAGTATGCAAACCTTAAATACTGCAATAAAAGTGATCTAGTGCCAGTAGTGGATACCAGTAGTGAATATGCAGAATATTTTTTAATTTTAACCTTTATTTAACCAGGTAGGCCGATTGAGAAGAATTTCTCATTTGCACACATACTGGAGCTGGAATTTAAACCCAGGACGTGATACACACAAAGCATGCACTCTACCACTGAGCTACCAACTGCTCCATATATATTTTAAACATTTCTTCAGCCATATAACAGCAGGTATTGTCAAGAAGTGGACTTCTGTTAGAGTGCGAACACTTTTTCAGTTGCTAACATAATATGTCTTATTGAATATATATTATGGTAATTGTCTTAATTATTATGCACATCATAACAGCCCACAGGTGTAAATTGTACAAGGTACTTGACTGTGTTCATCAGTTATGGGAAGTTCCAAATTACCAATAGTGTTTAAAAAAAAAGGACTTGTGCCTTTTTTGTCGCAAGTCTTTAAGGTTTCAGAAAGGTTCAGTTCCCTGTTGCAACAATATAACACAGAAAATTTGAACAATTTTCAATGTTCTTATTTAACAAACTTGAAACAGTCTTGCTTCCTGTCTGCTTTTCGTTTGTTTAGTACAGAGTTCCCTCTAGTGGCAGATGGATACAGTGATTCTCCACTACAAAGATACCACATGTGGCCATACTGCCAATTAATGAAGGATTTATACAGCTGCACGTGTGTTATAGAGATTCCTCATAATCCTAAAATCTATTGTTTTATCTGCGGTTTGGGAAACTCTTAAACAAGCGCATGAAATCTAGATACATTGAAAAAGTAATCGGAAGAAAAAAACTTAACAGGGTTTATAGAATAGGTGTTCAATTTAAGATACATTTGCTTTTGGCCACCTAACTCTTTGCTGGCAGATCTGATTAACATCAACAGCAAAAATACTATATAACACAGAGTGAAAACATATATATAATATAATATATAATATATTACAAATAAAACCCACAGACGGGACCATCAGGAAATGCTGTGTCTTCCTGGTGCTCTGTTTCTAAAGACAGATTGTTGGGAGAATTTCACTCACTTTGTTGGCTACATGATGACAAGTAGCTGCGCCGTTGATAGAGGGGACGCTTGACCCAGAGAGCTTTGGGGAATTATCATCACATGGTTCTCAAACAATCACCTTGTGTGATTTATCCAACTGCAGTAGCAGAGTGGATATGCTGTACCGTCAGACTAAGGTGTGCTTTCCTATATGCAGTAAACGGCCTGTCTTTATAGGGTCTTAGCCACCCTTCTCAACCATACTAGATCAGGTTAGGCTTGATCTGCTGGGTCAGGTGTTTCCCAGAGCCAATAGCAATGTAGCAAAGGACAGGTCATTGAGCTTGTTGCTGTGTTTTGTTGCAGCAGTCCCATATTTAGATGTCTGATAGCCAACAGTGAAACTGAATAATGTGTTGAGAAAAGCCTGTGATCTCGTACCAGATGGATGTTTAAAAATACATTTATAGGAGTCTGCTGAGATTTGAACGGCTGGGAGGGGAATTTGCACCGTAACCATATTTGCCATATTATACATCCGATTTGGCGCCGGAATATATATTGCAGAACAGAACGCTGATTGCGTACAGGCTTCGTGACACGGCTTACAGTTGGTGAACAGATTTATAAGCAGATTCTCATTATTGGGATGGCCAACAGTGTTTTGGTTGTCCGCGATAAACCGGGAACAATATGTTGCCTCTCGCATTATGAACAAATGTGTTTGCCAATACGCCGATGAGCCATGTCTATTATGCCGTTCGCCCTCAGCGTGCCCACCAAAACAACGCTGGACCCCCGAGGCATGGACTCTACGAGACGATGAATGGAGTCCTGTGGTGTCTGGCACCACGACATTAGCAGCAGATCATGCAAGTCCTGTAAACTGTGAGGTGTAGCCGTGGATCGGACCTGTCTGTCCAGCACATCCCAAAATCGGACTGGGATCTCGGGGTTATTACGAGGCCAGGGAAACACCTTGAACACTTCAGCGTGTTCCTCAAACCATTCCTTAACAATGTGTGCAGTGTGGCAGGGTGCATTATCCTGCTGTAAGAGGCCACTGCCATCAGGGAATACAATTGAAATGACGGGGTGCACCTGGTCTGCCGCATTGTTTAGGTAGGTGGCACATGTCAAATTGACGTCCACTTTAATACCCGGACCCTGGGTTTCTCTGCAAAACATTGCCAATAGGTGTGACGTACTGTGTGTTGTGACACATTCCTGCCATAACCATCGTTAACATTTTATGTGACTCGTGCCACAGGAGACCTTCTGTGGAATTGGATAGCCTTTGTTGCCCTCGGCCATCGATCACCCTTGGGCGCCCAACACCCTGTCACCGGTTTGTCCCTTCTCGGAGTATTGTCGGTGGGTACCCGTTGTCAGGCCGTAAAAATGTGGCTCTTGTCAATGTAGCTTATCTCCTTACTTTTGCCTTTTTAACCTGCATCCAATTTGTTGACTATGAGAACTGATTGGTCACTTACCGTCTAATCTTCCCAGACCTTGTCATGTGCCCTTGTGAGGAGATAAACACTATTTGCCTCGCTCATCAGTGTATTTATTTGTTAGGATAAAAATATCCCTTTACATTTGAATTAGTAGACCACTAGATGTGGTTATTAATCACTTTCTCACAGTGCTATTGAGGAATTCTTGCCCACTCCTTCATGAAGAACTGCTTTAACCCAGGGACATTTTGGGTTTAAAAGCATGAACAGCTGGTTTCAGGTCCAGCCACAACATCTCATCTACCAGATTTTTGCACATCTGTAACTTTACGCAATATTTGCATGTCTGTAACTTTACGCAATATGTGCATGTTTGTAACTTTACATGTGTGCATGTCTGTAACATTACGCAGTATGCATTTTTACGCAATATGTGCACATCTGTAACTTTACGCAATATGTGCACGCATATAGTCATGTGCATGTCTATAACTTTAGGCAATATGCATGTCTGTAACTTTACGCAATATGCATTTCTGCAACTTTACACAGGATGTCTGTAACTTTACGCAATATGTGCATGTTTGTAACTTTACGCAATATGTGCATGTTTGTAACTTTACGCAATATGTGCATGTCTGTAACTTTACGCGATATGCACGTCTGTAACTTTACGCAATATGTGCACGTCGGTAACTTTACGCAATATGTGCACGTCTAACTTTTCGTATATGTGCATGTCTGTAATTTTACGCAACATGTGCATGTCTGTAACTTTACGCAATATGTGCACGTCTGTACCTTTTCATATATGTGCATGTCTGTAACTTTACGCAATATGCACGTTTTGTAACGTTACACAATACGTGCTTGTCTGTAACTTTAATACTCCAAGACTCTAGAGCCATGGAATCAGAGTAAATAATACCTGTAAAGCACCTGATGACAGCAAGATGAAATGCAATATTCATTAAGAACTGGGGCTCCAATATTCCAAGGTCGGAGCGAGAAATTGCCTGGGATATCACAATAAGATTTGATTTGCCGTTGTCACTGGCCAATTACAATTCAATACTGTGGTTTATTGTGATTGTATATTCCAAACACATTGCATGCTAGAGGGGGACACGAGGCACTAACTCTGGCTTTAGTGGGAGCCCGTGCTCTTGGGAGGCGCTGCTTTAGTCCGCATTGAATTCTTTGATTCCTGTCATCAGGAGCCAATGTATCAGGAAATCTACAACAAAAGTGGATCCCCCGTCTACCTCACTAAGAAATAAGATGGACAATGGCAGACTGGGGCGAGTGAAATCCCTTTGCAATTAACTCATTGCTGTTCAAATTAAAGAACAAACACTGAATGTTGTAAAGCAGCATGGTGGCTCTCAAAGGGCCGGTTGTAACTTTAAGACTGTATAACTACTCCTTAATATATTGTTAAATATATCTTTCTCTCTCTCTCTCTCTCTCTCTCTCTCTCTCTCTATATATATATATATATATATATATATATATATATATAATATTTGTATAAATCTGCATTAGGTTATCATTTTTTTCAAGCCTACAAATATTGTATATTTATATAGATGAATTTTGTAATATATGTCAGTACATTGCTCTGTGTAATTATAACATAAATCCCTTTAATTGATCAGGTTTAGAAACCCACATTACATCATTAAACTTGTCACACAAAATTTACATGCATTGTGGGAGATGTAGTTTATGTTCACTGAAAGGCAGGGAAGAAGCATATACTTTTATTTTAAGATAATAACAATGTGCCTTTTCGGCTCTCGAAGGGCCACGTAAAATAACGCTCTTGCCTTGAGTTGGACACATCCTTCATGGTTCAGAACGTGACGTCATCCCGTGCTGTTGCTAATCACTCACTAACCCTGTAAGTATTGAACAAACCTTTCCCTAATACATTCAATGGTCTGTCAATCTCAATTAAATTTCTTATAAAATGAAACGTTTGTAAAATTAAATGTTTTCAGCTTTTTTATGCTTTTTAACCTAAGAGAATTCTACACTGCCCCTTTGGAAGAATAATACAATTATCTCTCTATAGGCAAATGTACACGGTTGACCACAAGATGGAGATGACAAACCGCAAGCTTTTAGTAATGGAGTCTTTTTGTTTTCCTCTTTTGTCATTAGAACAGTTAGAACAAGTAGTTTCCTCTGAATTATGAGATTCCTACAACTTCCAAAGTGCTTTGCGCCTCAAAGACAGGTACAAAGGTGTGTCAAAAAATGTTGTATAGTACTCAACTGATGTTTGGTCGTCAAGTTAATTTGCCAAGAATAACTCATCCAGGAATGTAAGTCTGTGTAAAATCGTGATAGATGAATACATTTTATTACTATTAATTGGGCTATTAGCTAGCCAAGTTCATAGTATATACCTTTTCAGATACAGGTATACAGGTATGTCATCCAATTTTAAGTCAGGAGCAATGCTATCTATGTAGACTGGAACTGGAACTTTAGCTAGCAGATGCCAGCATCCATTGATGTAAAAACAAAGACAGAAAGGGATATTTGATACAAGGTTGTTCATGCTTGTGTACATTCTCATTACAGATTGTTATCATATTTAAATTGTATCCTATTCTGCTACAGATATAATTAATGAAAAAACTGGATTTAAAAACTTTACAGTTAACACCATACAGTTAGAGTCATTCTTCTGTACAAACAGACGGATTCCTGTTAGAGTTTAGTTTACGTTTTTATATCCTGACATTAAATGGTTGGTAATTGTAAGAATATGGTCAGGAATCCTGAGGGTGTAGTGCAGGAGTGAGCCAGGTGGAGTGAGACAGATGGAGTGAGACACATATACCTTAACTAGGCCCGGTGTGTGTAATCAAAACATACTAGCCACATTTACATTAACTAGGCCCCGGTGTGTGTAATCAAAACATACTAGCCACATTTACATTAACTAGGCCCCGGTGTGTGTAATCAAAACATACTAGCCACATTTACAATAACTAGGCCCCGGTGTGTGTAATCAAAACATACTAGCCACATTTACATTAACTAGGCCCCGGTGTGTGTAATCAAAACATACTAGCCACATTTACATTAACTAGGCCCCGGTGTGTGTAATCAAAACATACTAGCCACATTTACATTAACTAGGCCCCGGTGTGTGTAATCAAAACATACTAGCCACATATACCTTAACTAGGCCCCGGTGTGTGTAATCAAAACATACTAGCCACATTTACAATAACTAGGCCCCGGTGTGTGTAATCAAAACATACTAGCCACATTTACATTAACTAGGCCCCGGTGTGTGTAATCAAAACATACTAGCCACATTTACATTAACTAGGCCCCGGTGTGTGTAATCAAAACATACTAGCCACATTTACATTAACTAGGCCCCGGTGTGTGTAATCAAAACATACTAGCCACATTTACATTAACTAGGCCCCGGTGTGTGTAATCAAAACATACTAGCCACATATACCTTAACTAGGCCCGGTGTGTGTAATCAAAACATACTAGCCACATTTACATTAACTAGGCCCCGGTGTGTGTAATCAAAACATACTAGCCACATTTACATTAACTAGGCCCCGGTGTGTGTAATCAAAACATACTAGCCACATTTACATTAACTAGGCCCCGGTGTGTGTAATCAAAACATACTAGCCACGTTTACATTAACTAGGCCCCGGTGTGTGTAATCAAAACATACTAGCCACATATACCTTAACTAGGCCCCGGTGTGTGTAATCAAAACATACTAGCCACATTTACATTAACTAGGCCCCGGTGTGTGTAATCAAAACATACTAGCCACATTTACATTAACTAGGCCCCGGTGTGTGTAATCAAAACATACTAGCCACATTTACATTAACTAGGCCCCGGTGTGTGTAATCAAAACATACTAGCCACATTTACATTAACTAGGCCCGGTGTGTGTAATCAAAACATACTAGCCACATTTACATTAACTAGGCCCCGGTGTGTGTAATCAAAACATACTAGCCACATTTACCTTAACTAGGCCCCTGTGTGTGTAATCAAAACATACTAGCCACATTTACATTAACTAGGCCCGGTGTGTGTAATCAAAACATACTAGCCACATTTACCTTACCTAGGCCCCGGTGTGTGTAATCAAAACATACTAGCCACATTTACCTTAACTAGGCCCCGTTGTGTGTAATCAAAACCAACTAGCCACATTTACATTAACTAGGCCCCGGTGTGTGTAATCAAAACATACTAGCCACATTTACCTTAACTAGGCCCCGTTGTGTGTAATCAAAACCAACTAGCCACATATACCTTAACTAGGCCCGGTGTGTGTAATCAAAACATACTAGCCACATTTACATTAACTAGGCCCCGGTGTGTGTAATCAAAACATACTAGCCACATTTACATTAACTAGGCCCCGGTGTGTGTAATCAAAACATACTAGCCACATATACCTTAACTAGGCCCCGGTGTGTGTAATCAAAACATACTAGCCACATTTACAATAACTAGGCCCCGGTGTGTGTAATCAAAACATACTAGCCACATTTACATTAACTAGGCCCCGGTGTGTGTAATCAAAACATACTAGCCACATTTACATTAACTAGGCCCCGGTGTGTGTAATCAAAACATACTAGCCACATTTACATTAACTAGGCCCCGGTGTGTGTAATCAAAACATACTAGCCACATTTACATTAACTAGGCCCGGTGTGTGTAATCAAAACATACTAGCCACATATACCTTAACTAGGCCCCGGTGTGTGTAATCAAAACATACTAGCCACATTTACAATAACTAGGCCCCGGTGTGTGTAATCAAAACATACTAGCCACATTTACATTAACTAGGCCCCGGTGTGTGTAATCAAAACATACTAGCCACATTTACATTAACTAGGCCCCGGTGTGTGTAATCAAAACATACTAGCCACATTTACATTAACTAGGCCCCGGTGTGTGTAATCAAAACATACTAGCCACATTTACATTAACTAGGCCCCGGTGTGTGTAATCAAAACATACTAGCCACATATACCTTAACTAGGCCCGGTGTGTGTAATCAAAACATACTAGCCACATTTACATTAACTAGGCCCCGGTGTGTGTAATCAAAACATACTAGCCACATTTACATTAACTAGGCCCCGGTGTGTGTAATCAAAACATACTAGCCACATTTACATTAACTAGGCCCCGGTGTGTGTAATCAAAACATACTAGCCACGTTTACATTAACTAGGCCCCGGTGTGTGTAATCAAAACATACTAGCCACATATACCTTAACTAGGCCCCGGTGTGTGTAATCAAAACATACTAGCCACATTTACAATAACTAGGCCCCGGTGTGTGTAATCAAAACATACTAGCCACATTTACATTAACTAGGCCCCGGTGTGTGTAATCAAAACATACTAGCCACATTTACATTAACTAGGCCCCGGTGTGTGTAATCAAAACATACTAGCCACATTTACATTAACTAGGCCCCGGTGTGTGTAATCAAAACATACTAGCCACATTTACATTAACTAGGCCCCGGTGTGTGTAATCAAAACATACTAGCCACATTTACATTAACTAGGCCCGGTGTGTGTAATCAAAACATACTAGCCACATTTACATTAACTAGGCCCCGGTGTGTGTAATCAAAACATACTAGCCACATTTACCTTAACTAGGCCCCTGTGTGTGTAATCAAAACATACTAGCCACATTTACATTAACTAGGCCCGGTGTGTGTAATCAAAACATACTAGCCACATTTACCTTACCTAGGCCCCGGTGTGTGTAATCAAAACATACTAGCCACATTTACCTTAACTAGGCCCCGTTGTGTGTAATCAAAACCAACTAGCCACATTTACATTAACTAGGCCCCGGTGTGTGTAATCAAAACATACTAGCCACATTTACCTTAACTAGGCCCCGTTGTGTGTAATCAAAACCAACTAGCCACATATACCTTAACTAGGCCCGGTGTGTGTAATCAAAACATACTAGCCACATTTACATTAACTAGGCCCCGGTGTGTGTAATCAAAACATACTAGCCACATTTACATTAACTAGGCCCCGGTGTGTGTAATCAAAACATACTAGCCACATATACCTTAACTAGGCCCCGGTGTGTGTAATCAAAACATACTAGCCACATTTACAATAACTAGGCCCCGGTGTGTGTAATCAAAACATACTAGCCACATTTACATTAACTAGGCCCCGGTGTGTGTAATCAAAACATACTAGCCACATTTACATTAACTAGGCCCCGGTGTGTGTAATCAAAACATACTAGCCACATTTACATTAACTAGGCCCCGGTGTGTGTAATCAAAACATACTAGCCACATTTACATTAACTAGGCCCCGGTGTGTGTAATCAAAACATACTAGCCACATTTACCTTAACTAGGCCCCTGTGTGTGTAATCAAAACATACTAGCCACATTTACATTAACTAGGCCCGGTGTGTGTAATCAAAACATACTAGCCACATTTACCTTACCTAGGCCCCGGTGTGTGTAATCAAAACATACTAGCCACATTTACCTTAACTAGGCCCCGTTGTGTGTAATCAAAACCAACTAGCCACATTTACATTAACTAGGCCCCGGTGTGTGTAATCAAAACATACTAGCCACATTCACCTTAACTACCCATGTGCAGCCTTCCTGGTTGCGCCTCCATGCTCTGGACACTACGCTGACAGACACAGCAGCAGCAATCCATTGGATCATTCCAAAATCCTGCATTATTATATCAAATTGGAAATTGGACAGATAACTCCAATTCTGTATATCATTTACATAACTATTATCAAAATCAGGCCAATAAACTGGTTTATGTAGAAATGTATTTAAGTTTGGGGCCACTTAGAAATGTTCTTGTTTCGGAAAGAAAATGTGTTTTTATTGTACATTAAAATCACATTTCTATGGAATATCGACGTAGCCGGACTGAGGCCCATTATCATTTTCTTCCAATGACACGTTGTGTTCACTAAACCAAGGTTATCATTTTAAAAGCCTAATTGATCATTAGAAAAAAAAATTGCAACGATTTTAGCACCTCCAAAAAGTGTTGTGATTATCAAAATTGCAATGAAACTGGTCATTAGACAAGTTCAGTATCTGGAGCATCAGCAAATGTGGGTTCGATTACAGACTCAAAATGACCAGAAAGAAAGTACTTTGTTTAGAAACTCATCAGTTTATTCTTATTCTGAGAAATTAAGGCAATTCCATGCGAGAAATTGCCGAGAAACTGGAGAACTTGTACAGTAATGTGTACTAATCCATTCCCAGAACAGTTCACTGGCTCTAATCAAAACAGAAAGAAGAGTGGGAGGCCCCAGTGCACAACTGAGCACGAGGACAAATTAATTGGAGTGTCCAGTTTCAGAAACAGACGGCTCAAAGGTCCTCAACTAGCAGCTTCTTTAAATAGTACTCCACAAAACACCAATCTCAACGTCACTGAAGAGGCATCCTCGGCAGAGTTGCAAAGAAATATTAATTTCTAAGACTTGCCAAAAAAACATAAAGATTAAGATGGGCAAACGAACACAGACACCGGACAGAGGATGATTGGAAATAAGTGTAATGGACAGATGAGTCAAAGTTTGACGTGTTCGGATCAAAAAGAAGAACATTAGTGAGATGCCTACCAAATTAAATGATGCTGGAGGCTTGCATGACGCATCTCTCTAACATGGTGGAGGCAATGTTATGGTCTGGGGGTGCTTTGGTAGTGGTAAAGTGGAAGATTTACAGGGTTAAAGGAATCTTGAAAAAGGAAGGGTAAGAAGTACCAACCAAACCAATGCAACTTGTGGGAGCTGCTTCAGAGATGATTCATGAGGTGTAATCTCTTCAGATTACCTTAACAAATTGACAACTAAAACGCCAAAGGTCTGTAAAGCAATAATGGCTGCAAACAGAAGATTCTTTGATGAGTAAACTTGTATTTGATGAGTACACAAATGGATTTCAATGAAAACATGTTATTTCTATCCATGTCAATTACTATATTCCCTACTGATGTTGATATGTTTCCTATTTAAATTAGTTTAATTTTAATGGGAAATAAGGACATTTCAAGGTGACCCCCGAACCTTCAAAGGGTTGTCCATAAACAGATTGAGACAGACCCATTGTCCTCCTCCAAATGCAATTGCGGAGATCATCGAGTGCAATTTCTTTACAAATATGCCAAAGTGACGTGAAACGGTACACCAATGCCTCTGGTGTTTAAGGCCGGCGCGCACTACACTCGTAAACAAGTGGCCGGTGAGATGGTGCCACATCGGGGGTTTCCGATGCTCGCTGCATGTTATCGTGAGGCGGAGTGCGAGTGTGTGAAGGAGTGGTCGACGGAGCGGTGTGGGAGGCGGGGAGGAGGTGGGGAGGCCGCGGTCCGCCAGAGGAGCATTCGGCCGAGCCCCAAGAGAGTGGTCGTATTTCACAACCCTTATGGAAAATGCTATTTCAGCCATCCCCAGCATGCCAAGTCCAGTGTCGGCCAGGTCGCTTCTCATTTCAGCCGGGCTTTGACGGACAGCTCTTAACTTCAGAGCGCGCTGCTGCTCTCGCCACCTCAGAGAACCGCTCGCTGTTTCATGCAGAACAAGTGGGCAGTACGACCCAACCCAGACCGTCGCTGGATCCCGTTGGTACAGGGCGGTTACACACCTGTACACATCTGCTGACACAAAGCCCGTTATGTGGGTGCCGATACGGAGGGAAAGACGGCCCTGGTTGTACTACTCATTATCACAACTATTAAAAAACTATCAAATATTAAAAACAACTATCCACATTAGGGCTCGTTAGCGAGTGGTTTTGAGACCCTTTGTCAGTTGGAGCTAAGGAGGAAGGAATTTCAAATAAAGCCGGAGTGTTATTGTTCGGTTGCTGTCCCCAGGCGCATATGAGAAAAGAAACTGTGGACAGGGGTGGACCAGAGACCAGAAGGGTCTCACTTACAATCCTTTGCACTTTCTTTGTAATCTCCCTGAACAAGAGCAACAAGAGCGGTTGAAATCCTCTAATATCCCGGCTCGAGCTGCGGATGGGAATTTTTTGGGAAAACCAGCGGTTTGCTTCTCTAAACTGATGGGATGACCTGTGTGGTGTGCGAAGAGTCTCAGTACCTTCTCGCTCCATTCTCTTAGTCGAAGGTGTTCTCGGTCAGAGTGGTTACCGGGTCAAATATGAAAATTACATTGTTATCATCCGCAGTAAACATATTCATGAGCAAATGTGTCTTTTCCTTTATTCTGCTATGCGTGGTGTAACACGCCCAACGCAATACACTGTAAATATTCCTAAGGTTTTAATGCAGGTCGTACTTGATTGGGCAGAAAACTGGTGAAAGATACAGGTCGAATTCGAACCTACGCCGCAGTTGTATTCACGCACCGACGGCAGCTTCTTAGAACGCTCGGCCGCACAGTGCCACCTCGGCAAGATTCAGAACCGTGAATCAAAGTCCTTTCATCGCAGTCGATTCGCATCCTTTTCGGCTTCCAGTTTGTCTCACGGACGTCTCCGTTGTATTTTTTAACCGTGACTAATGTCCTCCTAGGAGGTTGGACGTTGTTATTTCCGTAGCGATTCCGCTCCTGATTTATGAAATTTCTCCCGGTATACTTATCTTGTTTTGAATTGTGAAGGTCAGTGAACATTGAGATGTTACAGGCCCGGATAATTCATAAAGTACAGCTTGAGAGCCGTGTATACCATTCAAATGAGCTGTCACACACTCTGATTTATATAGACAGTGTTGGTCCTTGGTGGGAGGATTGATACTACAGAATAGAAGTCAGCCTGTAGAGTGTCTGTAACTGTTTGTTTACAGCAGTGTAGTTCAATAAGAGAGGGCTATCAGTGTGAACGGATGTGAGGACAGCATGGTGAGAGAGGAAGACATTGACAGTCAAGTGTGTGTGTGTGTGTGGGCATGTAACCTGGCCTGATCCTGTCTGTTTGGTCACCCCCAGAACAAAACAATTTACGCCCTCCTCCTATTTCTAGGAAACTAAGAACACCGTACCTCCAATGTGAGACCACAACATAGCTGCATGAATGCCACCCACGTTGTTTTATTTTTAAAACAGGTATTTTCGTCCGCTTTAATAGTCTAGTTATTTTCTGCCTGTTTACTATGAGAAAGTGCTCAACCTAGCGGAATGTCCAGAAGCTTCGCAGGGTTTATCCATGTCAGGAAGTTTATTCTGGCTGGAAGACACGTTAGAACCCGGGATAACAGGCCTGCCTGAGGACATGTCTATCAGCTCTAATTTCTCTTTTCACAGCATGGAGTATGTCACACACAGGTTCAGTACGGCCCGTTCCGTGTTCACCATTAAACCCTCGGACTGCTTCACCTGCTAACGATGCTGGCCGTCGTTTGGCAGGACAACTCAACCGTGTTTGACTGGCATGTGTTATTCATCATTTATCACCTAGATCAGAGGTTCCCAAACTTTTCCATGACAAGGCCCCCCAAGTACCACCAGGTTTTGGCCAAGGCCCCCCTTTTGCAGGACGTGTTATTGAACCCATAGATAGACAATAATATGGTGTTTGTTACCGGCCAATCAGAAAGATTAGCATTAAAAGTGTAATTTTTTGACAAATTATAAGCTATTTCATAACAATACTCATAATAATATAAAGATAATTACTGTTTAAAAAATCTTCCCCCACTTTGAAAACCACTGACCTAGATCACTACATTAGAAAGTTCAGTCACGGAAGAAACATGCTCCCGTTTAATATGAGGCTTCAAACATTCTCACAGGAATGATTCTATCCCAGACACAGTGGGTCCGTCGTGAGGAGGCCAATGATTCAGTTTCACATCGCGTTTGGGGCACATTGTTCTCACGTCCTTTGCAAGCTGTCACATTTCACCGACTTCGACACAATCCACAAACTTCAAATGCAATTTAAAAAACAACAACTTCCATTGTGTTCCATAAATGTGCACAATTCTGTTCCATTTCTGACCAAAAACGGATTTGATGTGAAGAGAGAAACACTTGTTGGCCCTCGGGTGATAGCACATGCAGATGACACCTACTCCTCCAGCTCCAGCTTGTATGTGTGTTGGGCGCAGGGCGCGTGATGAGTTGAAAACCTGATAACCTGATAAACGAGCACGCGCGCACACGCGCACACTCCGACACATGGCCTCGCTCGCTCGCAAAGCAGAGGAACCACACACACACAATCTGGAGCACCGGGAGCAGATCCCCGGCGACAGCCAGGGCACGGCTGGGTTGATTTACTCTCAAGCGTGCATGTCACTGTTAGTTTGACGCACGCACGCACGTCCCAATGGAGGAGTTCATGCACCAGGGCTTTTTAAAACACGCAGCAGCCACCCAGGTGTTTTCCTCTAGTCAGGCTGCTCCCGGAGGACTGGTAATATATAAGGAGCACTGATTGAGCTGATTGAGCAGGCCCTTCAACGTCCATGCCACCAATTCGCCTTTTGGGTTAGACACAGATCACAAGCCGCGATGCACGGCTACCGCACATGCAGTAATTTCACCTGGAACGGGACCCTGAGAGAGCTGAATAACGGTAAGATGGGACGCACCGCTGATACAGTGCGCATCCTGGATATGTCCTGTATGTGCTTTCAATATCTCTCACTTGGCTATGGTCTGAAATCACTCACTGGGATGTGGTGAGTGTTAGGGCTTGACTTGCACACATGCTGATATCGCTAAAGTTGCATGCATATGACCTATAAAATGGCACTCTATATGTTGTTGTCGAACTGTGTCTCTCTCTGTGTGTGCAGGGGAGTGTGCGTTTGTACGCACATGGCACGCATAGATCCTAGCGGAGGTTTGCCATCCCAATGCTCGTTAGGATCCGTGCAACTTCGATAATTGATGGGTTGTGCTGTATTCGTCTGCATTCTTCATCTGTCCCCACAAATCCGATCTTCGCCACCGTCGGTTTTGCTCAACGATTTGGCCTGCTGTTACCTAACCTGATGTGTCCATAATTATGTCGTGACTAATATGCTTTGTTTTAATTAAGATACGAATAATGAATAACGAATGGTAATGTAGCATCTGCTTCTTTACTTCCCATTGAAACCCAAGATATTGCACAAGAGCAATATCATGTTATGTGACTATTACAGGACACACTAGGGACTATTCAAGGAATCTCCTGTTAGCATTCCTATGTGTTCTGGATGTAGGGGAATGCGCTGTCCTTACATACTCCCTGTATTAAGAACTCGACTGGGAAGTCAGTTCAAATGGACCTCAGATCAACCTGAGTAGCAAGGAGATTATGACAAGGTTGGGACATGTTTGGATATGATTAGGTTACTTTGGACATAATGGAACCATGTGGTTATGGTCTGGTGTAAGGTCAGCAGTGTGGTTATGGTTTGGTATAAGGTCAGCAGTGTGGTTATGGTTTGGCATAAGGTTAACAGCGTGGTTATGGTTTGGTATTAGGTCTACAGTGTGGTTATGGTTTGGTATAAGGTTAACAGCGTGGTTATGGTTTGGTATAAGGTCAACAGTGTGGTTATGGTTTGGTATAAGGTCTACAGTGTGGTTATGGTTTGGTATAAGGTTAACAGCGTGGTTATGGTTTGGTATTAGGTCAACAGTGTGGATACGGTTTGGTAAAAGGTCCACAGTGTGGTTATGGTTTGGCATAAGGTTAACAGCGTGGTTATGGTTTGGTATAAGGTTAACAGCGTGGTTATGGTTTGGTATTAGGTCAACAGTGTGGATACGGTTTGGTAAAAGGTCCACAGTGTGGTTATGGTTTGGTATAAGGTCCACAGTGTGGTTATGGTTTGGTATAAGGTTAACAGTGTGGTTATGGTTTGGTATAAGGTCAGCAGTGTGGTTATGGTTTGGTATAAGGTCCACAGTGTGGTTATGGTTTGGTATAAGGTCCACAGTGTGGTTATGGTTTGGTATAAGGTTAACAGCGTGGTTATGGTTTGGTATAAGGTCCACAGTGTGGTTATGGTTTGGTATAAGGTTAACAGCGTGGTTATGGTTTGGTATAAGGTCAACAGTGTGGTTATGGTTTGGTATAAGGTCTACAGTGTGGTTATGGTTTGGTATAAGGTTAACAGCGTGGTTATGGTTTGGTATAAGGTCAGCAGTGTGGTTATGGTTTGGTATAAGGTCAACAGTGTGGATACGGTTTGGTAAAAGGTCCACAGTGTGGTTATGGTTTGGTATAAGGTCAACAGTGTGGATACGGTTTGGTATAAGGTCTACAGTGTGGTTATGGTTTGGCATAAGGTTAACAGCGTGGTTATGGTTTGGTATAAGGTCAGCAGTGTGGTTATGGTTTGGTATAAGGTCTACAGTGTGGTTATGGTTTGGTATAAGGTCAGCAGTGTGGTTATGGTTTGGTATAAGGTCCACAGTGTGGTTATGGTTTGGTATAAGGTCTACAGTGTGGTTATGGTTTGGTATAAGGTCAGCAGTGTGGTTATGGTTTGGTATAAGGTCTACAGTGTGGTTATGGTTTGGCATAAGGTTAACAGCGTGGTTATGGTTTGGTATAAGGTCAGCAGTGTGGTTATGGTTTGGTATAAGGTCCACAGTGTGGTTATGGTTTGGTATAAGGTCCACAGTGTGGTTATGGTTTGGTATAAGGTCTACAGTGTGGTTATGGTTTGGCATAAGGTTAACAGCGTGGTTATGGTTTGGTATAAGGTCAGCAGTGTGGTTATGGTTTGGTATAAGGTCTACAGTGTGGTTATGGTTTGGTATAAGGTCTACAGTGTGGTTATGGTTTGGCATAAGGTTAACAGCGTGGTTATGGTTTGGTATAAGGTCAGCAGTGTGGTTATGGTTTGGTATAAGGTCCACAGTGTGGTTATGGTTTGGCATAAGGTTAACAGCGTGGTTATGGTTTGGTATAAGGTCCACAGTGTGGTTATGGTTTGGTATAAGGTCCACAGTGTGGTTATGGTTTGGTATAAGGTCCACAGTGTGGTTATGGTTTGGCATAAGGTTAACAGCGTGGTTATGGTTTGGTATAAGGTCAGCAGTGTGGTTATGGTTTGGTATAAGGTCCACAGTGTGGTTATGGTTTGGCATAAGGTTAACAGCGTGGTTATGGTTTGGTATAAGGTCAACAGTGTGGATATGGTTTGGTAAAAGGTCAACAGTGTAGTTAACAGTGTGGTCACAGATTACACTGGGAGTCAAGAACAGGCACGTGCAGAGGGGGGGGCGTTGGGTGCTTGAGCACCTGCCCTTTTTCCCCTTGGTGCCCAGTGCCCTTTTTTGTCAAAGCAAAATTTCCAATTTTTTTTTTAAATAACATGCCCTTTTGTGAATGCCTGCCCATGCCCAATCTAAATATTAGTAACATTTATTAATAATAATTTTTCCGTAAATAAAATTATCCATGTGATGACCTTTCACCTGACGACGACGACCTCATCATAACGGGACGATTCCGCACGCCGCACGCGCATTTCTTTATTAGCAGATGATATTTTCCCACTCAGCGGCATCTGGTAAGTGCTGTTTCATTCTCCGCGAATTGATTTTAATGTTTATTTAGTTATTATTATTTTACAAGAACGATGTGATGTGAAGTGAGCATGCAGATATGTTGTTCATACTGCTGTTATAGCCTGTAGTGTAAGTAAAGTTAGCGTGCTGTTTGAGGGAGAAAGTTTCCCAGGCATCTAGGGACGCTAGTCTTTGTATTTGACTAAACTATTATTCTATTAAAGTATTTTTTTAAACGTAGAGTGCCTTAAAATAATTATAACACACTGGTAAGGCTTATTCAGATTTTCTCATTCTCTTAATTATCATAATAAAAATCAAAACAATAGCAACAGTGTTTACAAAGGCAAGACCACTATAGCCTGTAAACTCAATAATATCTTTCTGGAAATAAATGTAAAAATATCAAATAATCAATCAAAATCCAACTACATCTCATAGTCACAATGCAATTTGAAGTCATGATCACAGTATTGTATTCTGTAGACACACACACATCTGTCTATATAAATCATTGTTTCTCACTCTTACCCCGGCCATGGCCACCATCATCATATCGCCCAATTAATGTTGTTTTTCACAGATAAATGTACTTTTTTGAATCTGGTATCTTATTTTCTCTACCTGCAGCTCTTCGTGTGCAGCAGCCAGTTGGGAGCATCTCCCTGACTCCATCTTATTTTCTTGGAGAAGTCAGCCTTGGCAAGTCAGTGAGAAATTTCCAAACACTGTCAGCAATATTTACATATTGTCATGGTCACATAACAATTGTTTAATCAGCTAATATATCTCCTATATGTTTGTTGTTTTAATGTCTACAGTCTACAGTCAACTCCAGTAGCAGCAGCAGGAACAACAGCAAAAGGCAGCATACTCAGTCAAGGACTTTTTGCTGTATTTTTTTCTGTTTAATGTGACTATTAATGTAACTCTTGTGTTTTTGTAATACAGATTTGCCATCAAAATATCCACACATGCTGACATGGCATTGAATAAAACTATATTGTACTGTATGAAACATGGGCCACGTCGATTTTACTATAACATTTTCTATAGTTTTTACTATAACAGCTGTTCTTAATTATTTTTGTAGAACAGAGAAGAAAAAGACATTAGGTTAAGACACCTTTTTAAACGTTTCTATTAGGTTATTATTAGGTGGACAGAAAATCTTTTTTAAGTTTTAAACTTAAAATTGTCTTTTCTATTCTGTTTCTTTTTCAAAACTGCATCACAGCATTTGCTGCTGTATCAATACATAATCACCTGTATCGACGCGAATCAGCAAGGAATGCTTCACATTATATTGCTGAATTGATATTTTGAACATATTTTTAAAGCCTTGTTCAATGTGCCCCTTTTATACTTTGAGCACCTGCCCCTCCAAAGGTCTCTGCACGGCCCTGGTCAAGAATAAAACGCAGACCTTCCGAGCCGTTGTGTAGAAAGAGGGGTACAGGGGAGAACAGGATAGGAACAGCAAAGAAAGAAAGAGGGGAACAGGAGAGAACAGTATAGGAACAGCAAAGAAAGAAAGAGGGGTACAGGATAGAACAGGATAGGAACAGCAAAGAAAGAAAGAGGGGAACAGGATAGAACAGGGTAGGAACAGCAAAGAAAGAAAGAGGGGTACAGGATAGGAACAGCAAAGAAAAAAAAGAAAGAAAGAGGGGAACAGGATAGGAACAGCAAAGAAAAAAAGAAAGAGGGGAACAGGATATGCACAGCAAAGAAAGAAAGATGGGTACAGGAGAGAACAGAGTAGGAACTGCAAAGAAAGAAAGAGGGGAACAGGATAGGAACAGCACATAAAGAAGAGGGGAACAGGATATGCACAGCAAAGAAAGAAAGAGGGGAACAGGAGAGAACAGGATAGGAACAGCAAATAGAGAAAGAAGGGGTACAGGAGAGAACAGGATAGGAACAGCAAATAGAGAAAGAAGGGAACAGGAGAGAACAGGATAGGAACAGCAAATAGAGAAAGAAGGGAACAGGAGAGAACAGGATAGGAACAGCAAATAGAGAAAGAAGGGAACAGGGTAGGAACAGCAAAGAAAGAGGGGAACAGGAGAGAACAGGATAGGAACAGCAAATAGAGAAAGAAGGGGTACAGGAGAGAACAGGATAGGAACAGCAAATAGAGAAAGACGGGAACAGGAGAGAACAGGATAGGAACAGCAAATAGAGAAAGAAGGGAACAGGGTAGGAACAGCAAAGAAAGAGGGGAACAGGAGAGAACAGGATAGGAACAGCAAATAGAGAAAGAAAGGGTACAGGAGAGAACAGGATAGGAACAGCAAATAGAGAAAGAAGGGGTACAGGAGAGAACAGGATAGGAACAGCAAATAGAGAAAGAAGGGAACAGGAGAGAACAGGGTAGGAACAGCAAATAGAGAAAGAAGGGGTACAGGAGAGAACAGGATAGGAACAGCAAATAGAGAAAGAAGGGAACAGGAGAGAACAGGATAGGAACAGCAAATAGAGAAAGAAGGGAACAGGAGAGAACAGGATAGGAACAGCAAATAGAGAAAGAAGGGAACAGGGTAGGAACAGCAAATAGAGAAAGAAAGGGTACAGGAGAGAACAGGATAGGAACAGCAAATAGAGAAAGAAGGGGACAGGAGAGAACAGGATAGGAACAGCAAATAGAGAAAGAAGGGGTACAGGAGAGAACAGGATAGGAACAGCAAATAGAGAAAGAAGGGAACAGGAGAGAAGAGGGTAGGAACAGCAAATAGAGAAAGAAGGGAACAGGAGAGAACAGGATAGGAACAGCAAATTGAGAAAGAGGGGAACAGGAGAGAACAGGGTAGGAACAGCAAAGAAAGAGGGGAACAGGAGAGAACAGGATATGAACAGCATAGATAGATGGTGAGGAGAAGAAAAGGGATTAAGTTAGAGTTGTTCCGATTTTGATACCAGTATCAGAAATGCCTTCCGATACTGACGAAAATGCTGGCATCGGTATCGGCGAGTACTGGAGTCCAGGCACCGATCCGATACCACGTACTTTAATAGAAATAGGAATCAATTTACTGGTTAGCTCCATTGACATATACGGTATGTTGAAATGAGTGAGGAGTCCACGAATCCAAGCCAGACGTGTTTATTGTATAAACCTCTGGTGAGTACCCGTATTTTCCGGACTATATGTCGCTCCGGAATATAAATCGAATCAGTCAAAATATGCGTCGCACTGGACTATAAGTCGCATTTATTTAATGTATTTCGCAAAATCAAAGACCAAAAAAATACATTTATTCTGGAACAGTTAATCACAGAACAACAGGCTGGTGTCCGGTGTGTTAATAACGTAACACATAAAAAAGTTATTCAACTAAACATTCGGCTGAATAGGTTAAATTAACATAACAAGCCAGCGAGTCCAACAAGCGAGTTCCCCGGTAAGCAAGTTCACCAAGCTCCCGATGTCATTCACGTTGCGTTTTCAACTGTTCAAGTGCAGAGGTCTAAGTTAATATTTCTGTGCATGTAATCTCGCGGGGTTTGGGGGTATAAGTGAATGTGACAGGAGTCGTTCGCTCTGAGCTCTCTTTGCCTGTGTGACATGTCGCCTGTCTTACTGCCATTTATCGTTGCTCTGTTGGATTAAACTCTATGGTTTAGTGGCGTAGGCTGGTGCCAGAACAACGGCCTAGTTAATTAATAAATTGTGGTAGCTCACATTGTGTCGGATTGCACTTATTTGTTCCGGTCGGAACATTACAATATATAAGTCGCACCTGACTATAAGTCGCAGGACCAGCCAAACTATTAAAAAAGTGTGACTTACAGTCCGGAAAATACGGTACAGTCAACTTGCACGGCAACAGACAACCAGCTACAAAACTAACAACCTGGGGAGAACCCGGGGAGAACCAACGCGCATGCGCACTTTCCCAGTACGGCGACTCATAGTGTCCATACAATATGCAAACACGATCATTCACCACAATGATCTACAATATATATATAAAGCTCCAACATCTCTGACACAGTTTTATACTGTTCTATTTAAAAATAAATGTCTTCCATTTGCTGTATTCATTCATGTTTTACAAAGGGTTTCACCTGAGCCAGGCCTTACCACAATGATAATCATATCACAGTCAAAGGGTTTCACCTGAGCCAGGCCTTACCACAATGATAATCATATCACAGTCAAAGGGTTTCACCTGAGCCAGGCCTTACCACAATGATAATCATATCACAGTCAAAGGGTTTCACCTGAGCCAGGCCTTACCACAATGATAATCATATCACAGTCAAAGGGTTTCACCTGAGCCAGGCCTTACCACAATGATAATCATATCACAGTCAAAGGGTTTAGCCTGAGCCAGGCCTTACCACAATGATAATCATATCACAGTCAAAGGGTTTAGCCTGAGCCAGGCCTTACCACAATGATAATCATATCACAGTCAAAGGGTTTAGCCTGAGCCAGGCCTTACCACAATGATAATCATATCACAGTCAAAGGGTTTAGCCTGAGCCAGGCCTTACCACAATGATAATCATATCACAGTCAAAGGGTTTCACCTGAGCCAGGCCTTACCACAATGATAATCATATCACAGTCAAAGGGTTTCACCTGAGCAGGCCTTACCACAATGATAATCATATCACAGTCATGCAGGGCAGGCGTAGCATGATCTCTTTTTTTAAACACACTGGTATCGGCCGATACCCACAGGACGTGTATCGGATTTGGTATTGGGAGGGAAAAAATGGTATCTGAACATCTCTAGATTAAGTAATACCAGGAGAGGAGAGATGAGGGGGACTCGCAGGGAACTACAGGAACTAGAGGTGGCACAGGTGTAGTTCATAACTCATAGGCTCTGTCTGGATTAGCGAGTGACAGACAGTCACCTTGGTTCATTTGCTAGCCTGCAGGGATGTGAGCATTATTATATATAGAAACCCCTTCTTAAGAAGAACTAATTGGGTTGTGTGTGTGTGGTGTGGTGTGTGGTGTGTGTGTGTGTGTGTGTGTTTGGATTTGAAATCCATAAATGTTATTAACGTTTCACAGCTACGTGTTTAAGGATTGTAACCATTTTGTCAATGCCAGCGTTGGTTGATATTTATATCACAAACATATTGTTAAATGAGATTCCAGGACACCCAATAACATTTATTTTCACATCCCAAGGTCTATCTATTCACAATGAGAACAGACGACTGGTAACGAGGTAATATTAGATGTGACTGACTCTTGTGAATCATTTACATGCATGACCGTTCCTTTTCGTCCACAAAGGGATTTAAGTAGCTTAAATGTAAAAGCCAAAAGGCATTACTTATGTGTCACCAGCGCGGAACACCAGTGCTGCGGTAATTCAACTCCAGGGTCAAATTGTTTCTTATTAATAGCAAATTGTTCACAGAGCCATAGTTATCGCTCTCTGTCATTCTGAGAGGAATCTGTTTGATCGTATCCCATTGAGGATACGCTGACGGAGTCCTAGTTTCACATGGGACGTGCTAATTAACTAGAATTTAGGTTACCTTTATTACGTAGACCTTAACTGGACTAAGATGTCACTCTATTGTGGCCTTTGCAGATCAGTAATTTGAGCGTGCTGCTTAGCAACTGGAGTAATGGGACATAGTGCCCTCACTGGTGCTTGGGATGGCACTTCTGTTCTGTGAGGAGATATCTGTCTCCACAGCGTAGAGCTGGTTTCTAATTCCACCCTGAAGTTCAAGGTCCTTGTTGAGTTATTTTCAACAACAGACAAGCCACTTAAGAGACCGGGCTACCTGCTAAAAGATATCGTTTTTGTGTACGCTCTGCACTCCGTGTCGTACATAATAGATCAATTTATGATTGAAAGATGCATAAGGTTATTGTAAGTGTAATTTTTAAGGTGTTAGGACCGTTTTCTGTGTCAAATGAAGTGGAAGTAGTAGATTTCGGGCCAGAAAGTCAAACTGAATGGATTTTAAAACATGAAGACCAGAAAGTACCTCGTTATTTTAGAAACTTTATGAAAAGCTTAAAGTGGTTTTCGCAAACATGGGACCAGCAGTTAGGATGCTATCTAAGAGTGTGCGCGGAGCCTGAAATCTCCTGACCCACGAGGATAGAGAAGAGGTTCTGATGGTTCTCTATCAAAGTGTCAGCTTTGACGGCGTGAGAAGCCTTTGTGACACAGAGAGCTGTCTCGTCAGGTGACATACCTCCAAGTCAGACCGGGTATTATTGAGGAAATGTGTCTCCGAGAGGATACGACAGAAACGACACATGATCAAATGTTCTAGAAAGTAAACACAGAAACAATACCACTCTGTACTTTTTGACATTGTATAAATCGAGTTTCTGATTCTTGCGAGAGCAACTCTGGGCCCGTTCTGGTCGTCATAGGTGATGTTGCCAGTAGTCAGGGAGGATTTGAAGAGGAAGGGGAGGTGTGCAAACATTATCTGGAGTAAGAAGGTGAGGATGGATTTCAGGTGGCAGGTTGTAGGCAGGAATTCGGTGAACATCGCCAGCTGCAGGGTTTGTATTTACACATAAAGCATAATGTTTAATGAGTCTTACAGTTATGGGCAGCCGTGCGTCAGCATTTACTATCTTCGTTTACGCGAAGATGTGACGGCACCAGGATGCACTGTGGGAAGACGACAAGCCGGCCGAGGACTAGTGATGTTCTGGGAGATGTTTGTGCTGGGAAACCCTGGGTCTGGGTATTCATGTGGACGTCAATTTGACCACCAGAGAGAGACCAGAGGTAACCGACTTTGCCTTCTTTCAACTTTGGGTTTGAATGCAGTGTCGGCCTCCTTGTTAGTTCGTTCCATGCTGAGAGAAAACGTGTAACACGCCTCGTGCCTTTGTTTGGTTTGACGTGTGGGGAACGTCGGTCCGTACCTAAAAAAGCTTTTCAAAAAGCTAATTAGGTCCCGGCGTATTTGGTTCTACAGTATATCAGCCGGCCGCTCTCCTCAACCAGTATCTCCTGGGTTCGTCGCATTTCGTCTTCCTGCCAGGCCTCTAGGCTTCTGTCCTGTTCTGTGTCATTAGTAGGAGGTCTGGGTGAAATATGCCTGACTTGTCAACCTCCCCCAGAGTATCTGTTCTAATGGCTCCAACCCATATGGTATGCCTTTGCATCACGCGCGTGCGCAGATGCTAACCGAAAGACTCCTGGAAACAGAGATTCGCTGAAACGCACACACACAGATTTGCCCACAGACACACGCAAATATATAAACCATCTTCTTCTTCTCTCCCCGTCCGGCCGCCTCCCACAGATCGACACATTCCGGAGCTGACGTTCAATGGCTCATTTGGCGTTCGGCTGTGGCTCATTTCTTTTCCATCTGTTTGCCTTCATTCAGTTATTCCTGATTTATTGCCGCATTTGCAAGTCAATGGCTGGCAAGGTTACATGCGCGGCCCCTGTCACTTACCAGTCGAACGGAATATTATTAACTCTTTATTACACGATTTGTGCTTGTGTTTCATGTTTATGTTTAGTAACAGCTTTCAGCTAGATACTCTTTCACAACAGGTCATTTGGTTTCTATGGTGAGTTGTGATGAATGGATTCTATTTAGGCTGTGGCTGTCGATCCAACTTTTTTGGGGGGATCTTCAGACCGAAATATCCAGAGTTTTATATTGCATCTGTGCATAAGTGAATGGGATTTATGTGCTGTTGTCCTATAAGTTACTTTAAACATATTCTCTGCTGTACCTGTAGAGAACAGGCTATGGGACTGTAGAGAACAGGCCCTGGGACTGTAGATAACAGGCTATGGGACTGTAGAGAACAGGCCCTGGGACTGTAGATAACAGGCTATGGGACTGTAGAGAACAGGCTATGGGACTGTAGAGAACAGGCTATGGGACTGTAGAGAACAGGCTATGGGACTGTAGAGAACAGGCCCTGGGACTGTAGATAACAGGCTATGGGACTGTAGAGAACAGGCTATGGGACTGTAGAGAACAGGCTATGGGACTGTAGAGAACAGGCTATGGGACTGTAGATAACAGGCTATGGGACTGTAGAGAACAGGCTATGGGACTGTAGATAACAGGCTATGGGACTGTAGAGAACAGGCTATGGGACTGTAGAGAACATTCCCTGGGACTGTAGATAACAGGCTATGGGACTGTAGAGAACAGGCTATGGGACTGTAGATAACAGGCTATGGGACTGTAGAGAACAGGCTATGGGACTGTAGAGAACATGCTATGGGACTGTAGAGAACAGGCCCTGGGACTGTAGAGAACAGGCTATGGGACTGTAGAGAACAGGCTATGGGACTGTAGAGAACAGGCTATGGGACTGTAGAGAACAGGCTATGGGACTGTAGAGAACAGGCTATGGGACTGTAGACTGTCTGGTCTGAGGCCATGTTCAGTTGTTATATTTCATGGTTGTTGTTTGTTCATCTCCGGGTAATTAATTGCATGTTTAAATAAAGATTTTGCTAGATGTTGACAAGGTCAGTCAGGAACCTTACAGTTTTTAACCCTGATAAACTCCCGAGTCGCCTAGGCAGTGGGTCCGTGTTTGTTCTTTTACTCTTAAGTGCTTTTCAATTAATTTGGATGCTTTTGCTTGTACTTCAGCAGACAACATTATTTCCGCTGTTGCCGTCAGCAGTTACGTCATCTGGCGAGCCAGTTTGAGTAGTGGCCACACACACCCTGGCTATAGCACCCCACCAACATATTTCACAGATGATGTGGTGTGCTGTGGATCGTGGGCAGTTTTTCCGCCACACTTTTCTCTTGCAATCACTCTGGTACATGTAAATTCTTGTCTCATCCGTCAACCCAGTTCCAGAACTCTGCAGGCAAATATGAAATAACCCAAATAACACCCGAAGTGGATGGACCGTGCCATGCCCCATCGATGGACCGCACACAACTAGAGAATGTAGTTTAGCAGGTGAAACATCCACACAGCAGCATAGCAACCTTGATCTCAGTTAGTTTAAACAGAATGTGCATTAAGATCTTCTTGAGTTACACGCTGTATCTATGAGAGGCGGATGGTGTAAACATTGTAGAGTGTAAGTCATTACTTTCTCGTGGTGTGCACTGTTGAGTTTTCGTCACATTTGGAAATAACATCATGGCTATTTTAGCCTGCAGTAATGTTATACGCCACAAGCAACTATATTGGTTGTTTCACAGAAAAAAACACACGGCAGAACGAGATAGCCACATGATTGTAAGAGACTGCCTCTGTTCCCCTCTATGCCAGTGTGGCCACTCCCCTTGCCAGCAGTGAGGAAGTAATCAAGGACATTTCTATCACCTGTGTGTGTGTTCTCACCTGGGTTCATTTGGCTCGTTAGTGTCTGTATATAGTTTGGTCTGTGTCAGTCTGTCAGTGTCGGCTCATTGTTAAAGCTGTATTAGGGCTTCTTCCTAAGTTCCTGTCTGGCCTGTGCTATAGATGAAATAAAACTATAAGTTCAAGAACCTCTGCAAGTGTGTCCTCAACCTCCTTAGAAGCCAGAACGTTACAATGATCTGGTGGACAAAAACTTGGAGTCCATTTTGTATTCAAGTTTATTGCTTGTGGTGACCGTAGCTTAGTGACCGTAGCTTAGTGACCGTAGCTGAATGACAACAACAGAGGTCTGTTTCTGTTGAGTTGGTTTAGATTGGCGAGAGTGTAATGAACATGCCTCCTACACTTTAGCCAGACTCCTTTGGTCTGTGAGGACTTGGCCCTTTCCACTTGTGCTTTTACACACCATAATCCTCCCTGTCACAATGGCCAGCTTACTGCAAACTCTTTAGTCCGTGGACTTTTTAAGACGCCCTTTGCTTCCCTGTTACGTTCACAGCTGTAATCCCAACGTGACATCATTCGACCCGATCTGTTCTGCCCAAGGATTCCCGTTTGTCTGAGTGTCCCGGCCGAGTTCCCGAGCACAAGTCCATCTGACACAGCTCTATAAAGACACATGGCTGTAGCTTAGCATAGCTGAGATGGTATTTCAGCTCTTAAATACATTTGCGTCCCACATCCTGCTGAATTTACTGAGCCACCCGTATCCTCCTTTGTTCGTCGACTGGCTGTACATTTTGAAAGACAGCGGCGTGTGGTTTTAGGCGGGAAGAGACTAAACGGCGGTTAATGCACAAGCTGACCAGAAACACCACCGCTCTCCTGGGAAATCAATTCGCAACCACGCTATCGCTCTTCTCATCACTAGGCTGTGTGTTTTCCCTCAGCGTCATCATATTAGCACGACGAAATGCTCCGTCTGCCTTGTCAGAGCGTGAGGCTTCGTCCTGTCTTTCTTATCTTGTTTTTCGTGGTTTGTGTAGCTCTCTGCCATCCGGGGAGATCGGCAGGCGCGGTGCTTATTTACAGGAAATGATGTGTCTACATCTAACGGGAATTTACATTTTCTCGTGATGACAGAAATGCTCATACTTAGTTTAAGTGTTCGTTGAAATCCAGGATGTCATTCCAGTGGTCCTGTATTCTTTCAGAGATATAGCTATCAGCGACCACTTTTGAACTGAGCTTTCTGGCAGGTGGTCATAACAGTGTTTACTTACCGTAGGTGCAGACAAACACACCTTGAACTGAGAAAAGTAATTGCCTATGTTGGTGAGCCAAACATGCACTTGGTATAATCTGTACACACCAATCAGTGTTCCAACCAGGGGGAAGATTGGCCGTTATTATACAAGTTACGATTCACAATTTTATCCCTGGATGGAAAAACCGCTTTGTCTGTTTTAATTTCCAAACCTGCCACTACAGAAACGGTGTCATGACATGTCTTTTAAACAGAAAATGGATCGGAAAGTTCGTAGACCTTCTGATATAATAGCAGTCCATCAAATACACACAGCATTTCTCCCGGATTGTTTTCATCATGAAAAGCAGCACCCTTCAAAGAGATTATTATTTGTGAAGGGTTTCCAACGACAGCTTCGTCACATTCAAATTCTGTGTAGCACATTTATCAAATACTAATCTGAAAATCAAGTCCTAATGTTCATCAAAAAATGGACAGACCGAAAAAATATTAAACATAACGTTACTGGATGGAGTGTTTCTTTTTAGCTCAATAACAAGCAACATCTGAGGAATTGTAGACTCGGCCGAACAGCTGACATCTGCACGGTGTTAAATAACACCTTAGTCATTCGTCACTCAGCGCTTGTCTGTGGTGAGGACGGGTAAGCCAAGCCGCCCGGGTTTCATCCACCAGCACCATGATCGCACATCATCAAGCCCCGAGTTGCGCGTCAGTCTGCCGCAGCTATCCGAATAAAACCCCACCACATGTGTCATCTCACTTGCGTCTATTCGCATAAGATATTCACAGAGACAGCATTCGCGGTTGTTACAGTATCCTAGAAAACACCAAAGTATGAAACGAGGTGTTGACCTTTAAAGAAGTAACTTTAGAGTATATAAAAGCCCCACCACCCCGCCTTCAGGGGTAATTTTATGCAGATCGACATTGTACCTAAAGGCTTTATGTCTGTCCGGCAGTTGAGAGTCAAATAGTTCAATTAGTTCAACTAGCGTGTTTATTCTGGCTAGCTAGAAACAACAGCCTTGTGCTACTAAAACATGTCAAAGAAAGTTATATGCAAAGTTGGGGACCATATAAAATCTTGTTTCTATCTGGCCCAATAGCAAATTTATGAGTCGTAGCAACCCACCGTTCCATGACAAATAAAGTTGTAGTTAAAAAAAATGTGAGTTTCGAAAGCCAAAAACATAAATATGATAATCAGTTAGAAAGAGGATGCAATACTTGATCTGTGGACGGAACGGATAATTTTTTCTATAACTTGAATTAATGTAAAACAATCTGATGTTACACATTGAAAGTTTTTTTCGTAAAACCACTCTTGAATTTGTTTATCGGTGTGTGTATTAGATCTTTATCATCCACGAATACTGCAACATCACGAGGGGACAGTTTCTGCACCCGATCTTGTACAATGGTTTCGTGTCGTACATCGATGCCGAGCAATCATAAGAGGCGCTGGTTTCGGAAGATGGCTGCCACCCACCGAACGGCATACTTTTGCTTTATCCAAACATAAGCCCGTGTGGATATGCGTCTTTGTGCGTTGTCCTTGGGTACAACTCGTTACACATGTCGCCTATGTAAAGCTCACAATGTACATTTGTCTTTTTAGTGTGGCGTTGAGAACTAATCGAAACAAAAGTTCAGCTATCACAGTGTGTCGGTCGACCTGCGATCCACTGTACCTCGTTTTTCGTTCTAGTTCCTAGACTTCTGCTCTTATCCGTCTGCAATCCGGGCACTGATTATTTAGCCTCGGCGAAACTGTCGGTTGCCTCATGCTGCTTTGAAAACTCAAATATCAAAGTGGTAATTGTCAGACCTTTTATACAGCGGACACATGAGATACTGTACTGCTAATTTGCAATCACAACAAATGGGACCTCTGCAACTGTGTTTTCAACAGTCACCATTTCATGGATCGAGCAACAGGCTTTGACTTATTTTACATGAGTACTTCTGTACTGGCACAACGGCTTGTCGTATCCCAGAGCAACACTTTTGAAGAAATAGCTGTGCGTGAACATTACTGTTTATCTGTCTTCACTTCACAAGTCATCATTACTGTAATCATGCAAGCAGACAACGCTCTTGGATTCTCAAAGTCTTTGATATAATACATACAAATAATCATTTCAACACAAGAGGATTTAAGCTGGGTTTTGTAGCCGTATTCTGCAGGGTTGAGTGAGATCTTTTTGATTGTCTGCCCACAACTTCAAGCTCAACCTCAACAAGACAGAGCTGCTCGTCCTCCAGGGAATGGTCTTTCTGCTTTAACCGTATGTTCCTTGAAACTAGGGTTGTAAAGGCCGTTGCTTTTTTACAGAGAACTACTGGAAGCATGCATTGTTCAGAGTACACTCTGAAATGTTTCACTTAGGTCTTAGCTGCGCAACATTAGCAACCAATTTTGGCACAGGACTCTCAATTCAACAATACGAGGTAGAGACAATGTAACAGTAGAATCATTTGAAAGTAAACAACTATTCTCTATATAATTTAATTGGAGAACTATGCACAACAATTTTCAAAAAAATTCTTGGCATGAGTTTCGGCTCTTCTGCAGTAACTCAGTACCCGACTTTTCTTCACCTGAAGAACGCTAGCTTGTAATCAATGAGTGAAAATACCACAGATGCCACATATTTGTTTTATATTTACAAAACGGTCAAACTATACCGCAGGTGTCAACGTGCGAGACATCAAAATGCTGACCACGTGCTCTGTTGTCACCTCAACATTACGGTTGCTGACATATTCCAAGAAATGATATACTTGGCACTCAATAAAATCTAAATATCAACGCATTTTCATTAACACTCGGTGACACGGCAAATGCAACAGTCAGAGAATTGAAACGTAGAGCAATGTTTATTGTGGCATGATAGGAAGTTCCTTTTGTTTTCCGTTCATTCAAGCGGCGTTGCATTCTGCTGAAGAGCCGACATGTTCTTCATTCATCACTTGGGGCCAGGAAGTTCTTCTTTGACACCCTGCTGTCATGGTATAATTTACAGCCTCCCCGTCCATCCTTTATCTAATCCTCACGGTATAAATAGCCCAGCTCATGAATACTCAGTCTCTGCTCTTACCCTCACCACAGATGTAGCGTACGCTCGTAGGGTTCTCGGGAATGTGTCTCATTACCATCTTGTCATGCGATTTGACGAACGCCATCTTCATATGACATTTCCACGGGGCTCTTAATGGATCCACGGCCATAGGAATAGGACGGTCTTCTTGTGGGCCTAAACGAGGAGTTGTTCTGAGGGGGAAATTGGTCTCTACAATGTCTGGTTGGTGACCTCTGTCGACACAACTGGGGTCCGAGTCTGCCTCGTTGACTTCTGAACATTCTCCTGACTCGCCAAAGGCTTGACCCGTCAATTCCGGTCACCGTAAACGAACCCTACAGACGAACTGTGGATACATTTTCAAGGACACTTCACCTTCGTATGAGCAGTTTTGTGAATGCTTTCGGAATTGTTTCTTGTCTGATATACTGTCGTTATGAAAGCAGGATGTTTTTTAAAGCATGAAGTTCTGTAATCGTGTATATGTGTCCCGCCCCGTAGCGTCCGTGAACTCCCTTTGACATAAACGGTCCCGGGGGAACGATGCCTCCCACGCCTCCACTATGTGTCCCACACATCGGTGTTAAATTTGTTTTGTGTATATAGGTGCACATTATCTGGTTACTCTTATATTGGTTTACACCAACGGGTCACATTTTAATCAAGTCAAATGAATAGATGAGAATAAAAGAATACGTATTTTCCCTTCCGTTGTTCGCTAACTGCACCCAACGTCTGCTACGATATCTCTAGTTGCGGTAGATGATTCTCTCGGCGAACTATGCGCTACTGTAACATCTGATTGCCGTTTGCTCTGGTTTGGCTGTTCCAATCGGTTCCCATGATGCCAATCGCTCAATCGGAAATTCCCCATACCATCCCCCCCCATGCCAATGGCACTAAATATGCCAAACATTTTATAATGACTGCAGTCGTATGAAGCCATTCAGCACAGCCAGTGTAAATAGATGGTTGCCTAAGAAGGTAATGTAGCTGCGGGCTTCCTTTGATTCCTCTATGTGTCGGTTGTGCGCCGTTTTTTCCCGTGTGTGTCTGTTACCTCACGATATGCGTAGGTAAAGGTACAATGGATGGTTAACCAGTGCAGAAACGTTTATCATGGGTTAGAAGGGGGCTGTACCGTTGTCATTGTGTTTTGTTGTTTTAATTTCTGGAGGAACGGCTTAACACAGATCGATGATAGACAAGTGTGTTTTGTTTTCCGTCTGCCAGTCTAAATGTCCATTTCCTACCCCCACTGCCCTTACCAATGCCCAGACGCGCACAGACACACGCACAAACACACACACACTCCACACACCCGGTCTGCCTTCTGTGGAATGCGGGGCTCCGTTTAATCCCCGAGTCTTGTCAGGCCCTTTTTATAGGGGACTCATTTCAACGTCCGGCAGCAGGGCTTTATCCGTGGCGATAGAGTTTCCCCCCCTGGACTGGGCAGCTCTGACGACTCACAGCTCAACTGGCCTCCTTGTTAAGTCACCGGGAGACTGTGTTTCATAGCAGCGGCAGGTCTCTGGGCTGTGTATGTTAATGGCTTGGATCTAGCTTCTCTTTCTTCCCTGCTCCCCCTCCAGAACCGGCACGACCCAGCATGGCAGCCCCAGGCAGCTCCAGTGGACTGGAGGTTCTCCTGTCTACTCTGCAGGTAGGAATGGTCTGCAACCTACTGCCTGGAGGGCCTGTACTGTGTCACTCTGTGTTTTGCCCACAGCGTCTTATACGGCGGCCTGTGGCGGGGTGCTACAGATGTAAATGGACAGGGGCGACGCTATCGAACGGGGCACAGATGCTAGGCTAGCAACGGGCATTTAGCTTCACGGTTCTGAAAGAGGTTGATGAAAGATGAGCACAATGTTCTGGACAATCAGAGGAAGGTTTCGGAAGCATGTTTGCATCTTTGAGTTTTCGAGCCACCTGCGTTTGGACATGTCGGCGCATGAGTCGCTCTAGCATTGCGGGACAGCTAACGCAAAGCGTGCCTGCTATGGGGTCTGTAGTCAGAAAATGTCATCACATGGTCAACACTTCTACGTAGAGTATTATGTTCTGTATATGTGCTACGGTCAAAGTTTAGCATGTTCTAAACTGTGTCATTGCATTTAATAAATATTGTATAATGTTGTCAGATACTACCTGTGCCGGGTTTATTTACAGTAGCTTCTGTGCTGTCTTTCTCCGCCTTCTTACTGCATCCAGACCATATAATAATACGGCCATCCGTCTAATAACCGAGTTAGCCTTTCTAAGCACATACTGCATGGGCAGACCATCTGCCTGCCTGGCATCATATAATAATCTCTCAACCATAAATGTCAGAGTCGGGGGACTAGATGATCTAGGTGAACCGTTCACACCTCATCATCGTGTCCGTGTCGGTCTGCTGAGACCTCGGACGGTTCCCTATTCCACATAGGGTGCTGAGTATATAGGCATATGTAGGGTGCCATTTGTGCCTCAGGGATTTGTACCCCATTACACAAAAGCTGTCATCTACTAAACCCACCGGGGGGGGGGGATTGGGGGCACGGCGTTTGGTTTCCTTCCCTTCAGGACCGAAGCGTCTCCGGGCCTTTAGTGAACTCGTCACCTACTTTATCAGGGAAATAATCTGTCTGAGTAAGAGGTTCCCCGCTGGTTTTTGGGATATGCGTTTGTGTTGCCACTCAGGAGCCTGGTTACGGGGTCAAACATTTCCGTCCCGGGTTCTGACCCGGCGCTGATGTTGTTTTCATTCCCACAGAACGCGGGGGACGTGGAGAGCACTCTCAGTATCCTCAACGTGCTGGATGAGCTACTCTCAGCTGGTGAGTGGTCCGCTGTTGGTTCGGATTTGTCGTACAGGTTCGTTGATAATCCCCGCCCGGATAATGGCACCGCTGGTGCTTCGTCTGTATATCCGGAGACGCCGGAAATGTAATGAGGGGAAGGTGACCCGAGAAGCAACGAGGTGTCGGCACGATGAAATGAAAAGCGCGATGAAAACGTTGCACGCGCACACAGAGACGGACGTTGGGAATTGTTCTTGCGAAGGGTCTTGGGGGAAAATTTGGCCTTTTGATAAACGAATGTCTCCCCATGTTATTGCATGTAATCCATTCCAGTGTCTGAGTCAGTCTGAGATTTAAACATTGCCATGTCCTGGGTCTATCAGTAAAAATAGATTTGTCTAGTTTCTGCTAATGCTCTGGTGTCAAAACCTTCATCTTGTTTGGAAGATTCTACTGTTTGAAATGCCTATGTGTAGAAGCTTATTGAGAGCTTAGTCTTCTCTTCCCGCAGGATATATTTGCCTTTCAGTTTGTGTTTTTTTTTAATTGTAACCCAATTGAACAATTGGCTCAACTGTCGTCTGTGACTGGTGCTACACACAATTTTAAGATGAACTATTGACCTCATGTCATTATATGCGTACTACAGTTTCGGTATTCCGATTGATCCCCTTACTGAGCAGAAGCCCGGCCAAATCTGATATCTCAGCGACGTATCTCCACTGGTCAGGACCACCTCCTGCATGCTTCTCTAAGAAACCAAGAATGAAGAGATGCTAAGTTGGAGTCTTCTGCTTGTTCAGTGACGGAACAGCGGCAACGTGGTTCTGAACTGTTCCATAAACCCACACTGGCCTAACTGAAAATGTGGTTCTAAACTGTTACACAAACCCACACTGGCCTAACTGAAAAGGTGGTTCTGAACTGTTCCATAAACCCACGCTGGCCTAACTGAAAACACGGTTCTAAACTGTTCCATAAACCCACGCTGGCCTAACTGAAAACATGGTTCTGAACTGTTACATAAACCCACGCTGGCCTAAATGAAAACGTGGTTCTGAACTGTTACATAAACCCACGCTGGCCTAACTAAAAACGTGGTTGTGAACTGTTACATAAACCCACGCTGGCCTAACTGAAAACACGGTTCTAAACTGTTCCATAAACCCACGCTGGCCTAACTGAAAACGTGGTTCTGAACTGTTCCATAAACCCACGCTGGCCTAACTGAAAACGCCTCTGTGGCTCGTGTTGAACTTTAGTTTTCATAATAGATCTCACTTTATGATATTATGATACACTAGCTTTTTCAGTTTACTGACTTGGGTTGGGCCAGAACAGAGCAGCATGTCTGGCCAGCACATGCTAATGTACTAACGGTACCATGCATGTCGACTGCTCCCGGGTTAGAAGTAGAGTGTGTATTGAATGCATATATGCATGAGCTATTGAAGTGTTGAAATCACAGAAACACTCTTCTCAATCAGTTGACACGAACCCAACACACACTCGAAACAACGCTACTTGGCTTCTCTGCACAGTTCATAAATGGAAAACGGGAGCATGGAGTTGTGGAGTACTACAGGGGCATGACCACATGTAATGGTCTTCCACCTCAAGCTGGCTGTAAAATCCCATTATAAAACTCTCCTAGGTTACACTCCTTGTGGCGCAACTGTGAAGCACCAAACACACAACCACATCCAAACACACCCTCACAGTCTTGTGTTGTATTTTCTTGTGAGGACCTTTAAGAGATGTTACAGAGGATTTTCATGAAAAGTCCTATTTCCCTTAACACCTAACCTTAACCCGGTGGCGTAACTCCTATACCAATGCTTAACCTGAACTCTAACCCTAAACTCAGTCTCCTATCTGAAGACTTTATGTCTAAACTTAACCTGAACTCTAACTTTAAACTAAGTTTCCGATCTGAAGACTTAACCTTAACTCTAACCCTAAACTGGGTCTCCGTGTTCTAGGAACAGACAGACGGGTCGTCTACATGATCTCCAAGGGCGGTAGCGAGGCCCTCCTATCGGCCCTGGTGACCACGGCCCGGAGCATCTCCCCAAACTTCACCCTCCTACTCCCCCTGCTGCACCTCCTGGCTAAGGTGGGACACAGAGGTGAGGTTCAACTGACTGATGGAAGGGAGAACATACAGTAGTTTAGAACAATGGCTCACGTTGTCATTTACGGGCTCTGCTACGGTCGTTATTAACTTAGCTTGATAGAGTTCGTAATGATTAATTCTAGTGAGATGTTCTCTGGTCCTCGCTCCTCTTGATATTCATCACTATCTTCGATTGTCAACATGAAGGAGACAATAAATAGTTGTGACGGCTCACGGTGTTTCTGACTGACTCGGGTGTCCTTTCAATAGTGGGGCCAGGGTACGTCACGAATGGGGAGACGGACACGGGCACAGGGTCGAGCGAAGGACATTTATTAAATTAAAACGTAACTATAATGTAAAAACACGGAACGAGACATCAGCACACGTCGTAACGTGAGACATGAAAAAAACAAACAAAGACCGACGACACACACTGGGAAAGGAGGAACTTAAATTAGGATGGTGATTAGGGAACAGGTGAGGGCGATGAAACAATGAAACAAGTGTCCGTGCGCCAAACGAGTTAGAGTGGGCGTAGGATTTCACGGACACGGCCGTCCTGCCGTGCCAAAACATGACACGGTAGCCGGTCTATCTAAATGTCAAACCTTCATCAGACAAAGCCCCTCTGACGTCGATGGATAGCCGGATATTTTCGCCAGAGACATTTTGTCACGTGTCAGGGTAGCATGTCTCATCGTAGTCATTTAAAATGCTTCTCCTAACCGGCACTAATGCAGGCAATCATGGTTACTTGTATCCACGGCGTCTGCTGGTGTCTAAAAACCTGTTATTTAGTGTCGATTGAGAAGCAATGGCCAATTTAGAATGTGCTGCTATGCAGTTTAATTGGTTACGGTAACAACTTGCATTAGATCCAATAACACTTTGTTCTAGTGCTTTCGTCTTGTTGTTACTAAACAGCTAGGGTTTTTATTGGCGGCTTTGCCCTTGGTTTCAGGGCCAGATAAGACTCTCTGCTCTCCGAAACATACAGTACAATAATCTAATGGATGCCTTTGACTGGACTCTTCACATTTAATGGGTGTCGTCCTCCAATCATTAAAATGGCACCGCTGAATATTGATGCAAGTCTATGTTGTTTTTCTACTGTATTTGCTTACGATATTGTAACTATGATTTTTTTTGCCTGGTTAAGCATCATCTTGTGTCAGTGACTTGTAGAAAATCACACCCAATCTAGACAGCATTTGGCTTTCTTCCCTTTAGCGCCTCCGGCCTTAGTTAACCCGAAGGACTGAAAAGCAATAGATGTGTGTAAAAGCCGGGGGAAATCATTCTAGCAGATATTCTAGCATATTTGGGTTGCGTGTCATTCTGTGTACACATTTCCCTCATCGTCCCATTCTGTTATGAATTGATGTGCTCATTTTATTATGGTGCTATTCATTCAGAAGTGTTTTCTGGTTTTAGATGCTGAACCAAAATAAGAAAATGACTACATCATTCCATTGGTCAAAACTTGACTTGAGTCATTCCGTGATTCCTATAATCTCACTGTCACTGCGTCGCTGTGTGTCCGTGGGGTTTTGCGTGTTCAGACAGTCGTATCGGGACGAAGGCGGAGAAGGCGGAGGCCGTGACGCTGACCTTGAATCTGCTGAAACAGAATGAGCAACATTCCAAGAGGACGGCGGCCTGCCTGTGGGTGATCCAGGTCTTCTGCTCCTCCGGTAGGTCAAGGGTCGAGGTAGGTCAAGGGTCGAACCCCTCGACGCGTCAATCACAATGCGCCGTTGTCTAGCAACTGTCAACTCTGTGTCCACAACGAATGTAGCTTGCCACGGATTCCCATTGAGTTTAGGGAATGCAGTGACTTGAGGGCAGACGTGCCAGAGGACACCCGCCGGGGAACTAGTCAAACGAAGTCTGGGATTACACCGGCTTTGTTTCAGATGCGTGTGTCATACGATGTGTAGTCTACACTCAATTCTATACGCACCAAACGCACAGAAAGTATAGTCCATACTCGGACCTCGAGTAATTCCGAAGCTGGAATTTCAGCGTTGGAGTGTTGAAATGCCCATAAATCCCTGAAACGTTCTCGTCGGACTGGGAGAACCGTCACGTATTCGTGCCGGTCGTTAAACGCCACACCCGATAGCCTCAATGTCAACGTGTGTTCTCGTTTATTTTTCTACCTTTCAGTCACCACGGCGACTCTGCTCGGACAGAACCGGGGCCTGGAGGTCATATTCCGGCTGATACCGACTCACACCACCCGGCACATACGCTCAGTCAAGTGAGTATCAAGTATCATGTTCACCTGTCATTGTTTGTACCAGAGGCGTGCCACCGCTACCGTCTGAGGCCCACAGTATACCCACGGCTGCATTCCCCAGGCGCCGCGGGTAACGTAGACGGGTCCGATCGCGCTAAAAATTACACTAGCAAGAGCCGGGCTAGTAAAACAGTGGAGCCTTCATTTAGTTGCCAGTGCTTTTAACGTAATGTCTGCAAAGACTGCTGTTTTGTGGTGTTGTGTCTTATTTTTTTGTTCTAGTTCATAAACACCGGTATTCAATCCGGTCTGCAGACGTGGTGTCGACTATGTTTTATTGTGATATTATACTGTGTATATTCATCGTAGTCATGTGCACAGTTATATTTTTTACAGCACTTGAAATGTACAGTACCTCCAGTTTTTCTCACCGCGGCCCACGGCACCATTCCCTTTTTTCTTTTGTGCCAGTTTCCTCACTGATTATGCTTCTGTTTTCTGTGGATTATACATGGCATGCTCCTGTTTGCAATACAAATATGCCCCAAATGCCGACACCGTTCGCCAAAGTCAATGGAGAATAGCATGCGATTGCTGAAACTGTGATCGTGAATGGGAACAAACAGATGTACGGGTCAATGACTTGCAATGTGTTCGTTTCTGTTGTTTTATTGTAATCTTTCTATGTCTGCCTGGGTTCTGGGCAGTGCAATGTGTTGCAAATACAGTGTGATGTGTTGTAGATACAGTGTGATGTGTTGTAGATACAGTGTGATGTGTTGTAGATACAGTGTGATGTGTTGTAGATACAGTGTGATGTGTTGCAAATACAGTGCAATGTGTTGTAGATACAGTGTGATGTGTTGTAGATACAGTGTGATGTGTTGTAGATACAGTGCGATGTGTTGTAGATACAGTGCGATGTGTTGTAGATACAGTGCGATGTGTTGTAGATACAGTGTGATGTGTTGTAGATACAGTGTGATGTGTTGTAGATACAGTGTGATGTGTTGTAGATACAGTGTGATGTGTTGTAGATACAGTGTGATGTGTTGTAGATACAGTGTGATGTGTTGTAGATACAGTGTGATGTGTTGTAGATACAGTGTGATGTGTTGTAGATACAGTGCGATGTGTTGTAGATACAGTGACAATGTGTTGTAGATACAGTGTGATGTGTTGTAGATACAGTGTGATGTGTTGTAGATACAGTGTGATGTGTTGCAGATACAGTGTGATGTGTTGCAGATACAGTGTGATGTGTTGCAGATACAGTGTGATGTGTTGTAGATACAGTGTGATGTGTTGTAGATACAGTGTGATGTGTTGTAGATACAGTGTGATGTGTTGTAGATACAGTGCGATGTGTTGTAGATACAGTGCGATGTGTTGTAGATACAGTGCGATGTGTTGTAGATACAGTGCGATGTGTTGTAGATACAGTGCGATGTGTTGTAGATACAGTGCGATGTGTTGTAGATACAGTGCGATGTGTTGTAGATACAGTGCGATGTGTTGTAGATACAGTGTGATGTGTTGTAGATACAGTGTGATGTGTTGTAGATACAGTGTGATGTGTTGTAGATACAGTGTGATGTGTTGTAGATACAGTGTGATGTGTTGTAGATACAATGCGATGTGTTGTAGATACAGTGACAATGTGTTGTAGATACAGTGAGAATGTGTTGTAGATACAGTGTGATGTGTTGTAGATACAGTGCGATGTGTTGTAGATACAGTGACAATGTGTTGTAGATACAGTGTGATGTGTTGTAGATACAGTGTGATGTGTTGCAGATACAGTGTGATGTGTTGTAGATACAGTGTGATGTGTTGTAGATACAGTGTGATGTGTTGCAGATACAGTGTGATGTGTTGCAGATACAGTGTGATGTGTTGCAGATACAGTGTGATGTGTTGCAGATACAGTGCGATGTGTTGTAGATACAGTGCGATGTGTTGTAGATACAGTGTGATGTGTTGCAGATACAGTGTGATGTGTTGCAGATACAGTGTGATGTGTTGTAGATACAGTGTGATGTTTTGTAGATACAGTGACAATGTGTTGTAGATACAGTGCGATGTGTTGTAGATACAGTGCGATGTGTTGTAGATACAGTGTGATGTGTTGCAGATACAGTGCGATGTGTTGTAGAAACAGTGTGATGTGTTGTAGATACAGTGCGATGTGTTGCAGATACAGTGTGATGTGTTGTAGATACAGTGTGATGTGTTGTAGATACAGTGCGATGTGTTGTAGAAACAGTGTGATGTGTTGTAGATACAGTGACAATGTGTTGTAGATACAGTGACAATGTGTTGTAGATAACCCTATTCCTATTTCTAACACTGTACACCAGAACTCTATTCCTAACACAACACCAGAACCATATTCCTAACACTACACCAGAACCCTATTCCTAACACAACACCAGAACCCTATTCCTAACACTGTACACCAGAACCCTATTCCTAACACTACACCAGAACCCTATCCCTAACACTAGACCAGAACCCTATTCCTAACACTGTACACCAGAACCCTATCCCTAACACTACACCAGAACCCTATTCCTAACACTGTACACCAGAACCCTATTCTTAACACTGTACACCAGAACCATATTCCTAACACTGTACAACAGAACCCTATTCCTAACACTACACCAGAACCCTATTCCTAACACTGTACAACAGAACCCTATTCCTAACACTACACCAGAACCCTATTCCTAACACTGTACACCAGAACCCTATTCCTAACACTGTACACAGAACCCTATTTCTAACACTGTACACCAGAACCCTATTCCTAACACTGTACACCAGAACCCTATTCCTAACACTGTACACCAGAACCCTATTCCTAACACTACAGAACCCTATTCCTAACACTGTACACCAGAACCCTATTCTTAACACTGTACACCAGAACCCTATTCCTAACACTGTACACCAGAACCCTATTCTTAACACTGTACAGTACATAGAATAGATGACATTTAGGCATCTAGTAAAAACTGGCACAAAGAACCTGGAGGATGTGATGTGTGTTGCATCATGTTATTTCCTGTAACGTTCTATGTCATGTCTGTATTATTTTACCATTCATTATTTATGGGTATTTCTGGTCATTTCCAAACGATCTATTTCCCTGTGAAGTGGAGTGCGTCGGCGCTTCTAGACTCCGACGTTATTTTTAATGTATGTAAGACGCCGGCCCGTTTTTCCCCCTCGACGAGCGTGCAAGGTTATCCCTTTTATGAAACGGAATCTCTTAAAAAGTTGCATTTTAATGGGGTCGTCCCAATTTGCCTACCATTAAACGTGTGTCTTAAAGCGAGGGTCTGTGGGGTCGAAGACGAACCTGCTGAACCTGCATCCATCCCAACGTTCTCCAGCAGCTCATTTAGAGGGAGGTGGGTTACTCATGTTTAATGGAGTTGGATGACGGCAGAGGGCATTTGTATTGGCACGCTCTACTTGGGCAGATGGAAAGTGTATGGTTGCAGCCCTCGGCAGTGTGGAGGCGGGGCTTTAGACATCAGACTTTTTCACTCAGTTTGACCGATTGTTGTGATATTTCTGCTCTCATTGACACTAAAGCACATAAATATAAAAGCTCTCGCACTTTCACCTGCCCACCCGGCCTCCCACCCTATCCCCCACCCTGTCTCCCACCTTGCCTCCCACCCGGCCTCCCACCCTGCCTCCCACCCTATCCCCCACCCTGTCTCCCACCTTGCCTCCCACCCGGCCTCCCACCCTGCCTCCCACCCTATCCCCCACCCTGTCTCCCACCTTGTCTCCCACCCGGCCTCCCACCCTGCCTCCCACCCTATCCCCCACCCTGTCTCCCACCTTGCCTCCCACCTTGCCTCCCACCCGGCCTCCCACCCTGCCTCCCACCCTATCCCCCACCCTGTCTCCCACCCTGTCTCCCACCCGGCCTCCCACCCGGCCTCCCACCCTATCCCCCACCCTATCCCCCACCCTGTCTCCCACCTTGTCTCCCACCCGGCCCCCCACCCTGTCTCCCACCCGGTCTCCCGCGTGACCTCCCACCCGCCCGGTCACCTGCCCGGCCGCCCACCGTGCCGCCCACACAGTAACACTGGTCCTCTAACTGACGGACGTTTATTGTCTATTCTTTGGTACACATAGTCAGGCCCGGGGTGACTGTGGAGGCATTTCTGAGCTGCCAATCCCAGCCTGTATATTATTTATCTGGGCTGAGCTGTCTGTCTGTTTGTCTCTTGACCACTGGCCCGTCTGCCCTCTCTATATAATACAGATGGTTTTAGTGTCTCTCTCCTTGGCTGTCATCCCCATTCCCCCTCCCAGTCTGCTGGGGTCCAGTTCCACTGTTATCCTCCATCCCCACAGAGGCTACATTGCAGTATAGTGTTGTGAATAGCTTGGGATAGCATTTCCTGTGTCGCCAAGAGCAGATGCAAGCCAGAGCTTTCCCGTTCCTTATGAGGTTTGGAAATGGGCCTTAATCCACTCACCCGAGTTACATTAATCGCTCTGTTTTTTCGAGAACGCTACTTTGCGATAACGAGATGACACGCGCTCCGTGGAGAGGGTGGTGCTGGGAAATTGGCCAGGATCATATCTACCTGCAGATCGCTACATACTCATGTAGGGTGAAGCGCAGCACAGTCAATTAGGCCGTTCCCCGTTCCTGGCTTTATAGCTGATGGGAATTCTGACACACGCTGCTATTTGTTTTCATGTAATAGAAAAACACTCTGGGAACAGGAAGACACTTTTCCGTGATGTAGTGAACCGTGTCCTCATAGCCTTTCCCCTACATTCTCCAACGCAATACTGCCAGACTTCCCTCCTCGCGGTTTGCCGTGCGACAGGCTGTTATCATCCATCCGCTGTACGACATGCTAGCCAACCAGATCGCCGAGAGCTAACAATAATACCCTCCGCTGTACGACATGCTAGCCAACCAGATCGTAGCTAACAATAATACCCTCCGCTGTACGACATGCTAGCCAACCAGATCGCCGAGAGCTAACAATAATACCCTCCGCTGTACGACATGCTAGCCAACCAGATCATAGCTAACAATAATACCCTCCGTTGTACGACATGCTAGCCAACCAGATCGTAGCTAACAATAATACCCTCCGCTGTACGGCCTGCTAGCCAACCAGATCGTAGCTAACAATAATACCCTCCGCTGTACGACCTGCTAGCCAACCAGATCGTAGCTAACAATAATGCCCTCCGCTGTACGACATGCTAGCCAACCAGATCGGCGAGAGCTAACAATAATACCCTCCGCTGTACGACATGCTAGCCAACCAGATCGCCGAGAGCTAACAATAATACCCTCCGCTGTACGACATGCTAGCCAACCAGATCGTAGCTAACAATAATACCCTCCGCTGTACGACATGCTAGCCAACCAGATCGTAGCTAACAATAATACCCTCCGCTGTACGACATGCTAGCCAACCAGATCGCCGAGAGCTAACAATAATACCCTCCGCTGTACGACCTGCTAGGCAACCAGATCGTAGCTAACAATAATAACCTCCGCTGTACGACATGCTAGCCAACCAGATCGCAGCTAACAATAATACCCTCCGCTGTACGACCTGCTAGCCAACCAGATCGCAGCTACCAATAATACCCTCCGCTGGGTTTTAGCAGAAACTCTGGGGTTGATGACAGCCGATCGGCCAGGCTTACGCGTGGCTTTAGGACTAGATTCACACCGGTTCTTAATTTGACCCCGAAGCTTTTTAAGGATGAGCGCTCAGAACATAATTAACAAGACTCTCTCGTCCTCTGATGAGCTCCAGGCGCTTGCTGGTGCTGGGTTTTGTACGTCCGTGATCAATAATCTGTTTCAAGCCAGAGGGAACATCTGTATGACTCTTGTTTACATGTGTCAAGTTTTCCATGGGAATTTTACTCAGGATACCAACTGAGTAATTTGTTTTTTTTACTGCGCGTATCAGATTCCCAGTGGGATCTTTTGAACGCGGGTAATTTCTCACCAGTAGTTTAAATCAGAAGCAGGTAGAGAAGCGGTAAGATTTTATATTACATGGTACCAGAACTCAGTGATTAATAACTGATACATTTAGTCTCATACGGTTACATAGTGTTATATGTTACCAGAACTCAGGTCTTAATAACTGATACATTTAGTCTCTAACGGTTACATAGTGTAATATTTTACCAGAACTCAGGTCTTAATAACTGATACATTATGAATCAGAACAGGTTTAGGACACACTGCTCAAACCCCACGATGGAATGTATCAACGGCTTGTTGTCCTCTAAACGTAAATCGCAGGCAATCATAACATAATTCACCGGCCTGACATGTTCTGAGGTCCACAGCTGCCTGCAACACTTCCTCATTGGAAGTCAACGCTTCTTGTTCACTCGACACGCCACTATATCTTCCGAACTCCGAAGACTGAGTAGAATTTATGTGGATGTAGAGGTAAGCGCGTTCAGAATTAATCTATGTTCACACTGTTGTGGCAGAAAAAACATGTGGGCAAACCTGAATCAGCAGTTATGCTGACAAAAAAAAGATCTTTGGTCATGTCAACTGAAAAAGTAATTGGCTGCAATCTGCCTAGCCTCGAGGACCTGCACACCTCGAGGGCTCTGAGGCGAGCTAGAAAAATTGTGGCAGACCCCTCTCACCCCGGACACTCTCTGTTCAACACAGTCCCCTCCGGCAGAAAGCTTCGGTCCATCAGGGCCAAAACCTCACACCATAAGAACTGTTTTTTCCCCTGTGCGACTGGTCTCATCAACAAGGCCAGGGGTGCACACAAGCCTTGAACTCTTACCCATTCCATTTGCACATTGCCTGACTTTGCACTACAATATTTACACTATTTGCACTATTGCACTACAACACCTATCTGTACTCTGTATAGTATTTTGTATATTACTATCCCTATACCCCTCACCCTCTTACGTTACTTATCTGTATTCTGTATAGTATTTTATATATTACTATCCCTATACCCCTCACCCTCTTACGTTACTTATCTGTACTCTGTATAGTATTTTGTATATTACTATCCCTATACCCCTCACCCTCTTACGTTACTTATCTGTATTCTGTATAGTATTTTATATATTACTATCCCTATACCCCTCACCCTCTTACGTTACTTATCTGTACTCTGTATAGTATTTTGTATATTACTATCCCTATACCCCTCACCCTCTTACGTTACTTATCTGTATTCTGTATAGTATTTTATATATTACTATCCCTATACCCCTCACCCTCTTACGTTACTTATCTGTATTCTGTATAGTATTTTATATATTACTATCCCTATACCCCTCACCCTCTTACGTTACTTATCTGTATTCTGTATAGTATTTTATATATTACTATCCCTATACCCCTCACCCTCTTACGTTACTTATCTGTATTCTGTATAGTATTTTGTATATTACTATACCTATACCCCTCACCCTCTTACGTTACTTATCTGTATTCTGTATAGTATTTTGTATATTACTATCCCTATACCCCTCACCCTCTTACGTTACTTATCTGTATTCTGTATAGTATTTTGTATATTACTATCCCTATACCCCTCACCCTCTTACGTTACTTATCTGTATTCTGTATAGTATTTTATATATTACTATCCCTATACCCCCTCACCCTCTTACGTTACTTATCTGTACTCTGTATAGTATTTTGTATATTACTATCCCTATACCCCTCACCCTCTTACGTTACTTATCTGTATTCTGTATAGTATTTTGTATATTACTATCCCTATACCCCTCACCCTCTTACGTTACTTATCTGTATTCTGTATAGTATTTTGTATATTACTATCCCTATACCCCCTCACCCTCTTACGTTACCTATCTGTACTCTGTATAGTATTTTATATATTACTATCCCTATACCCCTCACCCTCTTACATTACTTATCTGTATTCTGTATAGTATTTTGTATATTACTATCCCTATACCCCTCACCCTCTTACGTTACTTATCTGTACTCTGTATAGTATTTTGTATATTACTATCCCTATACCCCTCACCCTCTTACGTTACTTATCTGTATTCTGTATAGTATTTTATATATTACTATCCCTATACCCCTCACCCTCTTACGTTACTTATCTGTACTCTGTATAGTATTTTGTATATTACTATCCCTATACCCCTCACCCTCTTACGTTACTTATCTGTATTCTGTATAGTATTTTATATATTACTATCCCTATACCCCTCACCCTCTTACGTTACTTATCTGTATTCTGTATAGTATTTTATATATTACTATCCCTATACCCCTCACCCTCTTACGTTACTTATCTGTATTCTGTATAGTATTTTATATATTACTATCCCTATACCCCTCACCCTCTTACGTTACTTATCTGTATTCTGTATAGTATTTTGTATATTACTATACCTATACCCCTCACCCTCTTACGTTACTTATCTGTATTCTGTATAGTATTTTGTATATTACTATCCCTATACCCCTCACCCTCTTACGTTACTTATCTGTATTCTGTATAGTATTTTGTATATTACTATCCCTATACCCCTCACCCTCTTACGTTACTTATCTGTATTCTGTATAGTATTTTATATATTACTATCCCTATACCCCCTCACCCTCTTACGTTACTTATCTGTACTCTGTATAGTATTTTGTATATTACTATCCCTATACCCCTCACCCTCTTACGTTACTTATCTGTATTCTGTATAGTATTTTGTATATTACTATCCCTATACCCCTCACCCTCTTACGTTACTTATCTGTATTCTGTATAGTATTTTGTATATTACTATCCCTATACCCCCTCACCCTCTTACGTTACTTATCTGTACTCTGTATAGTATTTTGTATATTACTATCCCTATACCCCTCACCCTCTTACTTTACTTATCTGTATTCTGTATAGTATTTTGCATATTACTATCCCTATACCCCTCACCCTCTTATGTTACTTATCTGTATTATGTATAGTATTTTGTATATTACTATCCCTATACCCCTCACCCTCTTACGTTACTTATCTGTATTCTGTATAGTATTTTGTATATTACTATCCCTATACCCCCTCACCCTCTTACGTTACTTATCTGTACTCTGTATAGTATTTTGTATATTACTATCCCTATACCCCCTCACCCTCTTACGTTACTTATCTGTACTCTGTATAGTATTTTGTATATTACTATCCCTATACCCCCTCACCCTCTTACGTTACTTATCTGTACTCTGTATAGTATTTTGTATATTACTATCCCTATACCCCTCACCCTCTTACGTTACTTATCTGTATTCTGTATAGTATTTTTCTTATATTACTATCCCTATACCCCTCACCCTCTTACGTTACTTATCTGTACTCTGTATAGTATTTTGTATATTACTATCCCTATACCCCTCACCCTCTTACATTACTTATCTGTATTCTGTATAGTATTTTGTATATTACTATCCCTATACCCCTCACCCTCTTACGTTACTTATCTGTACTCTGTATAGTATTTTGTATATTATATCCCTATACCCCTCACCCTCTTACGTTACTTATCTGTATTCTGTATAGTATTTTGTATATTACTAACCCTATACCCCTCACCCTCTTACGTTACTTATCTGTACTCTGTATAGTATTTTGTATATTACTATCCCTATACCCCCTCACCCTCTTACGTTACTTATCTGTACTCTGTATAGTATTTTGTATATTACTATCCCTATACCCCTCACCCTCTTACGTTACTTATCTGTACTCTGTATAGTATTTTGTATATTACTATCCCTATACCCCTCACCCTCTTACATTACTTATCTGTATTCTGTATAGTATTTTGTATATTACTATCCCTATACCCCTCACCCTCTTACGTTACTTATCTGTACTCTGTATAGTATTTTGTATATTACTATCCCTATACCCCCTCACCCTCTTACGTTACTTATCTGTATTCTGTATAGTATTTTGCATATTACTATCCCAATACCCCTCACCCTCTTAGTATAATTTATATTGCTCTATTCATATGTTGTATGTAAGCACCTACCTGCCAAAGTAAATTCCTTGTATGTTTATACATTTATGGCGAATAAAAATGTATTCCAACAAATTCCACGGTTTTAAAATACCTTTTTTTTGCAGGGCAGCCATTGATGCATTCGCGGCCCTTTTGTGTTCAAGTAAGTATTTACTCCTTTTCCCTACGTTATTCTATCCCCCTCTAAACCCTCCCCACCGTGTTTGCAGTGTACTAGCAGTCTGAAATGGTTACATCACAAATACACTCGGCCACTGACTGACTCAGATGGTCCAGGCCACAACATTAATCTCAATCATAACCGGAACGGAGTATTGAGCGTTGAGTCGTGTTGGTTAGCCTCCACTCCAACCCGCCTAATGCGTTTGATGATCTGTGTCGCAGGCTTTGGTTTGACCACACGATTTGTCAATTATCTCAATATCAAACCCCGCAATTAACGGGTCAAACGTAGTGTTCGTCTCCAAGCGCTGCCGTTGCTGTGTTATTCATGTTGTGAAAGCATGAAGGCGAACGTACAAACGAGGATTTAGTCATGTTGGGAAGCCAACTGTAAATCACCTCTGTCTATGCTGGCATGCCGCCGGTATATTTGGGACATACTTGTCTTAATACGATTCACTGTTTCGCCTAAACACACATAGGATTCTGTTGTACCCCGAAGTTTTGTGACAGGGCCTTGAATATGGATATAAAATACACTAGTATTCCTAAAGTATAAATGTATAAATGATAGCACTAGTGGTTTTATTAAAAGCTATTAGGATAGGGTGATAGTACTGACCTGGATAGTACTAGTAGTGTAGGGTAGTTTAGGATAGGGTGATAGTACTGACCGATATAGTACTAGTAGTATAGGGTAGTTTAGGATAGGGTTATAGTACTGACCAGTATAGTACTAGTAGTGTAGGCTAGTTTAGGATAGGGTGATAGTACTGACCGATATAGTACTAGTAGTGTAGGGTAGTTTAGGATAGGGTGATAGTACTGACCGATATAGTACTAGTAGTATAGGGTAGTTTAGGATAGTGATAGTACTGACCGATATAGTACTAGTAGTGTAGGGTAGTTTAGGATAGGGTGATAGTACTGACCGATATAGTACTAGTAGTATAGGGTAGTTTAGGATAGGGTGATAGTACTGACCAGTATAGTACTAGTAGTGTAGGCTAGTTTAGGATAGGGTGATAGTACTGACCGATATAGTACTAGTAGTGTAGGGTAGTTTAGGATAGGGTGATAGTACTGACCGATATAGTACTAGTAGTATAGGGTAGTTTAGGATAGGGTGATAGTACTGACCGATATAGTACTAGTAGTGTAGGGTAGTTTAGGATAGGGTGATAGTACTGACCGATATAGTACTAGTAGTATAGGGTAGTTTAGGATAGGGTGATAGTACTGACCAGTATAGTACTAGTAGTGTAGGGTAGTTTAGGATAGGGTGATAGTACTGACCGATATAGTACTAGTAGTGTAGGGTAGTTTAGGATAGGGTGATAGTACTGACCGATATAGTACTAGTAGTTAGGGTAGTTTAGGATAGGGTGATAGTACTGACCTGTATAGTAGTAGTAGTGTAGAGTAGTTTAGGATAGGGTGATAGTACTGACCGATATAGTACTAGTAGTATAGGGTAGTTTAGGATAGGGTGATAGTACTGACCTGTATAGTACTAGTAGTGTAGAGTAGTTTAGGATAGGGTGATAGTACTGACCGATATAGTACTAGTAGTATAGGGTAGTTTAGGATAGGGTGATAGTACTGACCTGTATAGTACTAGTAGTGTAGGGTAGTTTAGGATAGGGTGATAGTACTGACCGATATAGTACTAGTAGTATAGGGTAGTTTAGGATTGGGTGATAGTACTGACCTGTATAGTACTAGTAGTGTAGGGTAGTTTAGGATAGGGTGATAGTACTGACCTGTATAGTACTAGTAGTGTAGGGTAGTTTAGGATAGGGTGATAGTACTGACCAGTATAGTACTAGTAGTTTAGGATAGGGTGATAGTACTGACCAGTATAGTACTAGTAGTATAGGGTAGTTTAGGATAGGGTGATAGTACTGACCGGTATAGTACTAGTAGTGTAGGGTAGTTTAGGATAGGGTGATAGTACTGACCGATATAGTACTAGTAGTGTAGGGTAGTTTAGGATAGGGTGATAGTACTGACCAGTATAGTACTAGTAGTGTAGGGTAGTTTAGGATAGGGTGATAGTACTGACCAGTATAGTACTAGTAGTTTAGGATAGGGTGATAGTACTGACCAGTATAGTACTAGTAGTTTAGGATAGGGTGATAGTACTGACCAGTATAGTACTAGTAGTTTAGGATAGGGTGATAGTACTGACCAGTATAGTACTAGTAGTATAGGGTAGTTTAGGATAGGGTGATAGTACTGACCGGTATAGTACTAGTAGTGTAGGGTAGTTTAGGATAGGGTGATAGTACTGACCGGTATAGTACTAGTAGTGTAGGGTAGTTTAGGATAGGGTGATAGTACTGACCAGTATAGTACTAGTAGTTTAGGATAGGGTGATAGTACTGACCAGTATAGTACTAGTAGTGTAGGGTAGTTTATGATAGGGTGATGGTACTGACCAGTATAGTACTAGTAGTATAGGGTAGTTTAGGATAGGGTGATAGTACTGACCAGTATAGTACTAGTAGTCCAGGGTAGTTTATGATAGGGTGATAGTACTGACCAGTATAGTACTAGTAGTGTAGGGTAGTTTAGGATAGGGTGCTAGTACTGACCTGTATAGTACTAGTAGTACAGGGTGGTTTAGGATAGGGTGATAGTACTGACCTGTATAGTACTAGTAGTGTAGGGTAGTTTAGGATAGGGTGCTAGTACTGACCTGTATAGTACTAGTAGTGTAGAGTAGTTTAGGATAGGGTGATAGTACTGACCGATATAGTACTAGTAGTGTAGGGTAGTTTAGGATAGGGTGATAGTACTGACCTATATAGTACTAGTAGTGTAGAGTAGTTTAGGATAGGGTTATAGTACTGACCGGTATAGTACTAGTAGTATAGAGTAGTTTAGGATAGGGTTATAGTACTGACCGGTATAGTACTAGCTAGTCCAATGTGGTTAAGGATTGGTTGATAGTAGCCTACAGAGTGCCGCCATAAGACAGCATTTGGAGAAGAGTCATTTTAAACCGATAGACAGAGAAAGCGTGAGTTTATAGGTGTAATATATCAGCTACTCAATTTTATTTTGTAGACACATATTCAAAACAAAAAAATCTTAACTCAAACCATTAAATACGTGTGTCTACTCTACATGTTTGCATGCGTTTATATGTCAAGTACAGTGGAAAACATACACATCACCCTTTTACGGTCTGTCAGAAGATTATTTAATATCACATTTCCTTCCGTGGATATTCGCTCCTAACGCAGGCCCATGTTGGTTATTGCCATAGTATTACATTGTAAATATCAATGCAATATATCTCCTTGTGTGCTTTAAGAGCACTTTTCTTTCTTCTTAATATCACCGGGAATATTTACGAATACACACAGGCTCAGCTAGCTATTCATCTGCAACAGGGGGTAGGTGGTGGTCGACAGCTTGTGTAACAGCAGCCACGCGCAGTGTGCGTGTGTGCCAGCAGGTGGCAGTGTGACTCTGTGTCTCTCCCACAGTCCTATCACCCTCTCTTATGGCTTTTTGTATACAGGCTCTGCACCTGTTGATGCACTGCAGATGCTGAGAGATTCCCCTGGCGAATAACACTAGGCTGGTCCTCTCGGAAGCCTATTTTAAAGATGTGATAGTGGGTCTGCAATTAATCCTGTTTCATTCAGCGGGCGGTTTCTCATGCAGTCGGCGTTCATCGCCCACACACACACACACACACACACACACACACACACACACACACACACACACACACACACACACACACACACAGTCTTCCAGACTCTTCGTTACACACTGTGACCGTGTTTTTGACTGTCCTGATTTTCACACAGCACACGGAGGTCGTGAGCCGGGTTTCGCCAATAATTATTACGCAATTAACATCCGTTTCCTCGATATGGGGTGGATGCTCAGTTGTGGTCGCGCGTTTTCTTGTTTGCGCTCAAACATTTGGACGTCAAAAGCCGGGTTATGTTTCCGCGACGAGCTGCTCAGTTGGCAGCTTTATAGAGGCTACACAATGCGAATTAGGTCCCCGGCTGTGTGTTCAAGCTTTATCTCAGTGTTTCATGGTTTGAGCCTGGCTGTAGCTGGGTGCTTTCTTTTGCTACAGTAACCGTGTGTTAATGCAGTTTTTCATAATGACACATTATGTTATTCCGAATGATGCCCTCTCCATTACATTTTATGTATGATTTATTTCAGATAATTGATTGCTTGCTTCCATTTTGTACTTTTTGTCCAGTTTATGTGACAAAAGAAATGTGAATATACCTCGTCTATTCATCATTAGTATACATTATCTCTGTGATATGTAGTAGACACCTACTCACTACTATACATCATTAGTATACATTATCTCTGTGATATGTAGTAGACACCTACTCACTACTATACATCATTAGTATATATTATCTCTGTGATATGTAGTAGACACCTACTCACTACTATACATCATTGGTATACATTATCTCTGTGATATGTAGTAGACGCCTACTCACTACTATACATCATTAGTATATATTATCTCTGTGATATGTAGTAGACGCCTACTCACTACTATACATCATTAGTATATATTATCTCTGTGATATGTAGTAGACGCCTACTCACTACTATACATCATTAGTATATATTATCTCTGTGATATGTAGTAGACACCTACTCACTATTATGCATCATTGGTATACATTATCTCTGTGATATGTAGTAGACGCCTACTCACTACTATACATCATTAGTATATATTGTCTCTGTGATATGTAGTAGACACATACTCACTATTATGCATCATTGGTATACATTATCTCTGTGATATGTAGTAGACACCTACTCACTACTATACATCATTAGTATATATTATCTCTGTGATATGTAGTAGACACCTACTCACTACTATACATCATTAGTATATATTATCTCTGTGATATGTAGTAGACGCCTACTCACTACTATACATCATTAGTATATATTATCTCTGTGATATGTAGTAGACGCCTACTCACTACTATACATCATTAGTATATATTATCTCTGTGATATGTAGTAGACACCTACTCACTATTATGCATCATTGGTATACATTATCTCTGTGATATGTAGTAGACGCCTACTCACTACTATACATCATTAGTATATATTGTCTCTGTGATATGTAGTAGACACATACTCACTATTATGCATCATTGGTATACATTATCTCTGTGATATGTAGTAGACGCATTTGTTTGCATTGTGTCTCCACATCTGCTGTGATCACCTCACTACACTTCATGGGTGATACATCAGCATGTTGATCCGTTCCAGCTCACATGGCAGAAACCCACTCAGGTTGACCTTCACCTGGTACCTCAGTATGGACTGTTGCAGGACCAGCGTAGAAGTTCTGGCTACGGCTCTGATATACAGTTCACTCAGCAGATCCAAGGAATTATTCTGTTTCTAGATCAGCTAGCTGTTTAGATGGCCGGTGGGGCGGGGGGGGTATTGTCCTCTCCGTCACTGAACAGTAATGAGGTTCATGACCACTGGGGATGAGATGTGGTTAGGTTTCTGTCTATACCACCCGGAGGACAAAACAGACAGCAGGCTAACTGAACGGAGCAGGAGGACAGTGGTAAGATGTTGGCTTTAAACTCTGATTACTTCTGTTATTTCTGGTCCACAACGCTTGTGCTGGTCTAATGTTTTTCTTTATTACTAGTTGACCTACAGGGCTTCATTACCGTACCAGTTGACCTACAGGGCTTTATTACCATACCAGTTGACCTACAGGGCTTTATTACCGTACCAGTTGACCTACAGGGCTTTATTACCATACCAGTTGACCTACAGGGCTTCACTACCATACCAGTTGATCTACAGGGCTTTATTACCATACCAGTTGACCTACAGGGCTTCATTACCGTACCAGTTGACCTACAGGGCTTCACTACCATACCAGTTGACCTACAGGGCTTCATTACCATACCAGTTGACCTACAGGGCTTCATTACCATACCAGTTGACCTACAGGGCTTCACTACTATACCAGCTGACCTACAGGGCTTCATTACATACTAGTTGACCTACAGGGCTTTATTACATACCAGTTGACCTACAAGGCTTTATTACCATACCAGTTGACCTACAGGGCTTTATTACCATACCAGTTGACCTACAGGGCTTCACTACCATACCAGTTGACCTACAGGGCTTCACTACCATACCAGTTGACCTACAGGGCTTCACTACCATACCAGTTGACCTACAGGGCTTTATTACCATACCAGTTGACCTACAGGGCTTCGCTACCATACCAGTTGACCTACATGGCTTCATTACCATACCAGTTGACCTACAGGGCTTCATTACCATACAAGTTGACCTACAGGGCTTCACTACTATACCAGTTGACCTACAGGGCTTCATTACATACTAGTTGACCTACAGGGCTTCATTACATACCAGTTGACCTACAAGGCTTTATTACCATACCAGTTGACCTACAGGGCTTCACTACCATACCAGTTGACCTACCGGGCTTCACTACCATACCAGTTGACCTACAGGGCTTCACTACCTTACCAATTGACCTACAGGGCTTCACTACCATACTAGTTGACCTACAGGGCTTCACTACCATACCAGTTGACCTACAGGGCTTCATTACCATACCAGTTGACCTACAGGGCTTCACTACCATACCAGTTGACCTACAGGGCTTCACTACCATACCAGTTGACCTACAGGGCTTCACTACCATACCAGTTGACCTACAGGGCTTCACTACCATACCAGTTGACCTACAGGGCTTCACTACCATACCAGTTGACCTACAGGGCTTCACTACCATACCAGTTGACCTACAGGGCTTCACTACCATACCAGTTGACCTACAGGGCTTCACTACCTTACCAATTGACCTACAGGGCTTCACTACCATACCAGTTGACCTACAGGGCTTCATTACCATACCAGTTGACCTACAGGGCTTCATTACCATACCAGTTGACCTACAGGGCTTCATTACCATACCGGTTGACCTACAGGGCTTCACTACCATACCGGTTGACCTACAGGGCTTCACTACCATACCGGTTGACCTACAGGGCTTCACTACCATACCAGTTGACCTACAGGGCTTCACTACCATACCGGTTGACCTACAGGGCTTCACTACCATACCAGTTGACCTACAGGGCTTCACTACCATACCGGTTGTCCTACAGGGCTTCATTACCATATTTTCTGACACTGTGTTATACATACAGTTTAGGTTAATTCTGCCTATTGGTATCAGTGCGGAGGCTTTATGCATTATAACAAAAGCTGCACGTGTCTCATTTCGTTTTGTTATCTCATTACTTCAGGATCAGCCTTCCTGCATTCCTCACCTTCTACAAACATCATTATGACACCAGATTTCATACGTTTTTAACCCACTTTACCAATTCATCTCATTACTGTTTTTTATTCGTTGTTATGTATTGCCTCTAAGTGCCACAATAATGCAACGCTCATAATAAATGTTTGGAATGCAATACACACGTCAGCCTGATATGATGAGAGAAACACCAGACGGCATATATTGTAATTGGCGTTGCTAATACAGGTACATTTACCATGACCTGAAGAATAAACAGTCTCTGGACTACTGCACATGTTACATATCTTGTTTTTTAACACTAGGGCAGTTTTGAATATGTAAACCGGCTTGGGACTACTGCAAATGTAAATGAGCTTTTTTAACACTAGGGCAGTGTTTAATATGCAAACAGGCTTGGGACTACTGCAAATGTAAAATACCTTATTTTTTAACACTAGGGCAGTGTTTAATATGCAAACAGGCTTGGGACTACTGCAAATGTAAAATACCTTATTTTTTAACACTAGGGCAGTGTTTAATATGCAAACAGGCTTGGGACTACTGCAAATGTAAAATACCTTATTTTTTAACACTAGGGCAGTGTTTAATATGCAAACAGGCTTGGGACTACTGCAAATGTAAAATACCTTATTTTTTAACACTAGGGCAGTGTTCAATATGCAAACAGGCTTGGGACTACTGCAAATGTAAAATACCTTATTTTTTAACACTAGGGCAGTGTTTAATATGCAAACAGGCTTGGGACTACTGCAAATGTAAAATACCTTATTTTTTAACACTAGGGCAGTGTTCAATATGCAAACAGGCTTGGGACTACTGCAAATGTAAAATACCTTATTTTTTAACACTAGGGCAGTGTTTAATATGCAAACAGGCTTGGGACTACTGCAAATGTAAAATACCTTATTTTTTAACACTAGGGCAGTGTTCAATATGCAAACAGGCTTGGGACTACTGCAAATGTAAAATACCTTATTTTTTAATGTAAATGTCACAATTGTATAAATATTTGCTTTGATTTAAATGTCCGTCGTTACTTCAATCCAATTAGCCCTGTACCCTGCGCCCACTGTTGGACATATGATTTATAGATAATAATAATATGCTTTGCCAAATTATCATTTGAGATTAGTAGAGGATGTTCCAAGGGGTAGATGCGTGCCAGAGTGAAGGCGTGCCAGAGTGAAGGCGTGCCAGAGTGAAGGCGTGCCAGAGTGAAGGCGTGCCAGAGTGAAGGCGTGCCAGAGTGTGAAGGCGTGCCAGAGTGTGAAGGCGTGCCAGAGTGTGAAGTGTGAAGGCGTGCCAGAGTGTGAAGGCGTGCCAGAGTGTGAAGGCGTGCCAGAGTGTGAAGGCGTGCCAGAGTGTGAAGGCGTGCCAGAGTGTGAAGGCGTGCCAGAGTGTGAAGGCGTGCCAGAGTGTGAAGGCGTGCCAGAGTGTGAAGGCGTGCCAGAGTGTGAAGGCGTGCCAGAGTGTGAAGGCGTGCCAGAGTGTGAAGGCGTGCCAGAGTGTGAAGGCGTGCCAGAGTGTGAAGGCGTGCCAGAGTGTGAAGGCGTGCCAGAGTGTGAAGGCGTGCCAGAGTGTGAAGGCGTGCCAGAGTGTGAAGGCGTGCCAGAGTGTGAAGGCGTGCCAGAGTGTGAAGGCGTGCCAGAGTGTGAAGGCGTGCCAGAGTGTGAAGGCAGTCCAGAGTGAAGGCGTGCCAGCTTTTCTATACTTGAGAGTTATAGGATGATAAAAATTTACCCTGCAGATATGTTTGACAATAACTACTGCTAACTGCTTTGTGTACATTGTAACAAATTGTAACAATTTATTTTGCCTCAAAGAAACAACAAACAAGAATTTTACAGTGACAAACTGCGATATCATCTCCATACCCTGCCGCCTCTTATGAATAAGTGCCATACAAACGAAACATGTCGTACTTTTCAGTGGCCAACGTCAAGACTGCTGTGGCCAAGGGTTTCGTTTCTTCCCTGCTGAAGCTGTACGAGGACTGGCACAACAAGGACACTAGCCACGAGGCCGTCCCGATCCGCCTGGCACTGCTTCACTGCCTGCAGCAGGTCACCCACTGCCGACTGGGCCGGGAAGCTCTGGTGGCACACGGGGGCATCAGCCTCCTCTACCAGTCCACACAGGTAAACCGGTCCGCACAGGTAAACCAGTCTACACAGTTAAACCGGTCCACACAGGTAAACCGGTCCGCACAGGTAAACCAGTCTACACAGTTAAACCGGTCCACACAGGTAAACCGGTCCACACTGTTAAACCGGTCCACACAGTTAAACCGGTCCACACAGGTAAACCGGTCCGCACATGTAAACCAGTCTACACAGTTAAACCGGTCCACACTGTTAAAACCGGTCCACACTGTTAAAACCGGTCCACACTGTTAAACCGGTCCACACAGTTAAACCGGTCCACACAGGTAAACCGGTCCACACAGGTAAACCGGTCCACACTGTTAAACCGGTCCACACAGTTAAACCGGTCCACACAGGTAAACCGGTCCACACAGGTAAACCGGTCCACACAGTTAAACCGGTCCGCACTGTTAAACCGGTCCGCACAGTTAAACCGGTCCGCACAGTTAAACCGGTCCGCACAGGTAAACCGGTCCGCACAGGTAAACCGGTCCGCACAGGTAAACCGGTCCGCACAGGTAAACCGGTCCACACAGTTAAACCAGTCCACACAGTTAAACCAGTCCACACAGTTAAACAGTTCACACAGTTAAACCGGTCCACACAGTTAAACCAGTCCACACAGTTAAACCAGTCCACACAGTTAAACAGTTCACACAGTTAAACCGGTCCACACAGTTTAGCGAGTCCACTTAGGTAAACCAGTCCACACAGTTAAACCGGTCCACACAGTTAAACCAGTCCACACAGTTAAATGAGTCCACACAGATAAACCAGTCCACACAGGTAAACCTACACCAGCACAGCTTCACATGCTACTGGTGATTGTTCGACGCTACAACAAACTGTCTCTTCGCTCTAATTGCTTTGTTACTTCAACAATGCATTCCCCTGATCTTAACGCTGTAATGGTGTGGGGCCTTTTATAATTGGAGTCTGTTTTGTGTGGCAGTTGTGACTGGCCTTGGCCAAGTTATTTCCGTCGGGTGCTGAGCTTGACAGTAGTGCCGGACACGGCTGCTAATGTGACAGAATATAAAAGCAAACAACGGCAACAGTAATCTATGATGTGACACTGTTTGTGTTGTTATTTTGAAGACCTGCCTGGCCAGTAAAGGTCTGGAGTCTCTGGTGAAGCCGGCTGTCCAGCTGATGAGGAAATGCTGTCCTAAATGTCACCTTCCCCTGACCTCAGATCAGAGTGTTTATACCACAGTCCTGCCTGGGAGAGCAGCTGCCACGCCCTCAGGACCCCAACGTAATGTTTCCTTTCATCCTATTCTCTTTAACCCTCACTCGTTAATTCTCTGTCTGTTTTTCTACACTTACTTTCTTTTCTATCTCACTCATTTCGATGGTAGTGTTTGAGAGAAGCATGTGGCGTTTCTGTAAATCCGAGAGCAAGACGAGCCGCACACTATTCCATTAAGAAAAAGACACTGCCAGTGACCTGCCGTGAAAAATACTTCCTTCCATGTTTGTGTCAGTCAGTGAGCTTCGACTTGGTTGCCCTGGCAACCCTCTGGCTGTGAGGCGGACTGTTTAGGTGCCTGCCTAATGTCTCTTAGTGATGGGCTCCAAGTTGTGGGCAGCCAATGAGAATGCGGGAGAGAACTGTGAGAACCGGGTTAAGAATGTGACGATCCATCAGAAGGAACGGTTAGAGAACGAACCTCATGTACCAATGTATGACTGTGAAAGATGTTTATTGACAGTATATGTATTACGTATACCAGTCTGCCTCTAAGGTGATTTGAGTACACATGTAGAAAATGAACAAGGTAAAGACATGCGTTTTAATTCCAATTTACTACATTTTATTAAAGTTTTAAGAGAATATGGACCGCCCAATTTAATTAAAACCACAGGTTTCATTGAGATTCAAGTCTGGAGACTGAAATGACCATCACAAGATGTGTGTTTGAGGTCACTGTTCTGAATGTTTAAAGAGACAAATGTAGAGTTTGGTAAACACCGTTAAGACCTTTAAAACGGGTACTTTGGATAGATTACAATAACATATAGCACTTTGGCCAGGCACACCAATGGATTGGTTGAAGGTCCCTTCAAGTCGACGCTCCAATCTCCAGTGTTGTACTGTTGACCTTGCCAGGGGGCAGACCTTACTTAAAACAAGGGCGCAAATATTGGAGTCTTTCTTCTACAAAATCCATTGAATCATTTCAATGAATGTCTCCTTTGGGTCGATTCCCTGGAATTCGTAATGATGTACAATATACTGCACATTCTGGAGTTTGATTATATCTCGTTTTTTTGTTGCTTATCTTCATCAGGGTTGCCAGTACTTCCTGAGGTAACTTTATGCTGAAATGGTGTGTCTGTCTTCAGTATCATCAACAGTGGGACTCCTCCAGAACCTGTTATAGAGCAGCAGGTCCAATTCGACCCCATGCCGATATCAATTTCACACGGACCTCTGCATAATGACCCTCTAAATTGAAATACCTTGATACGGTCACGGTCGGTACGAGACAGATCTCAGTTTGACATATTCCTGGCTCATTTCGGGGGGAATTCTGTCTGAGGAGGTTCGACCGTCTTTTTCCTTTCGTGAACCGTCATTCTCTCGCCATCTGATTGCTGACATGGCGCCAATTTCATCTCTCTCGGCTGCCAGTCAACTTTAGGGACTTGAACATGAAGGCGAGAGGTCTACAGAAACAAAAGATCATGCCCTAAAATCCACACCCTCTTTTTAGAATAATCAACATTGGAGATGGATTGATTGATTAGTGACTTTGTGCTTGTGACACACAATACAATACGGTGGCTCTCTTTGTTCTGGTCATTGCTACATGTCCGTGTTCTGCATTTTCCCTGTCAGGTGTTAGTGTTGCACGCTTACGTCACGCCAGACCAGGGCAGATGTCTCAGGGCAGATGTCTCAGGACAGATGACTCAGGGCGCAGTTTCTTTGATCCAACAGAAATAGTTCTAAAGTATGTCACCTGTGGACTTTTGCATCTTAGTTCTCTTGTGTTTCCCTTCTACTAGACGTCGGCTTCGAAGATGAAAGTGACAACGAGGTGGAAAATGAAGAGACTGACTGTACCAAAGAATATGTGAGTGATTTTTGCTCGTTGCAACACACACACACACACACACACACACAGAGAGTAGTCATGCACACACACATACACGAGCACACACTCACTGAAGCACTTATTGCTCAGGCACAGACACGCTCGCATGGACACATTCGCAATCTGACATGCAATTTTCCTCCGTAATTTCACCTAAATGAGTCAAATTGGAGCGCATTTGTCTGATCCATTACCTCTCTACTTGTCGGAGGAAGATGGCCTGCGCGCGCTTTGTGTTCGACGTGAACCGCTGTCGTCCTGCCTTCACATTACTTCAATTACAGCGCCGATGCGGGGCGTAAATCAATGGCGCCGCCTATTCCGGGCGTTCGCAGCTCACTCGCTCTAGTAAAATGGCGTTCCGGAGCCCTCATCGTCCTCACACCTCCTGGCGTGTATTTATTTTTATTCCGCGAGCCTCCTCTGATGTGGCCAGGGGCTAGGCTAGGGCACAGCGTGGCCGTTGGTGAATTGCAACATTAGGCATGCGGCAACTCTCAATTGTCGAGGATTGATAGAGGGGGGAGGAAGGAAGAGCCGCGGTACCCGAGCCACGCTGACTCACACCAGCGGGCACGTCCATTATCTGACACTGTTGTGTATGTAGAGCAGCGGGAATGTTGTGCTTCGCTGGGCCGTTGCTGTCGTCAAGACTGAGTGCTGCGCGCTGGTTAGCGGTTAGCGTCCGGCCCCCGCTGTCGGACACGAAGCTTCTTAAAAATAGATGTTTTCCCTGAATGGCTCCACGCACATTATTCGGTACAGCTGGTCTCTGGACCGACTGGGTTACGGATGCTACGTGTGTGTTTTAGTACGGATGCTACGTGTGTGTTTTAGTACGGATGCTACGTGTGTGGTTCAGTAGGGTGGTTGGGGGGGTAATCGTCTCCCTGGGTTACGGATGCTACGTGTGTGTTTTAGTACGGATGCTACGTGTGTGTTTTAGTACGGATGCTACGTGTGTGGTTTAGTAGGGTGGTTGGGGGGGTAATCGTCTCCCTGGGTTACGCATGCTACGTGTGTGTTTTAGTACGGTGGTTGGGGGGGTAATCGTCTCCCTGGGTTACGCATGCTACGTGTGTGGTTTAGTAGGGTGGTTGGGGGGTAATCGTCTCCCTGGGTTACGGATGCTACGTGTGTGGTTCAGTAGGGTGGTTGGGGGTAATCGTCTCCCTGGGTTACGGATGCTACGTGTGTGTTTTAGTACGGATGCTACGTGTGTGGTTTAGTAGGGTGGTTGGGGGGGTAATCGTCTCCCTGGGTTACGCATGCTACGTGTGTGTTTTAGTACGGTGGTTGGGGGGGTAATCGTCTCCCTGGGTTACGCATGCTACGTGTGTGGTTTAGTAGGGTGGTTGGGGGGGTAATCGTCTCCCTGGGTTACGCATGCTACGTGTGTGGTTTAGTAGGGTGGTTGGGGGGTAATCGTCTCCCTGGGTTACGCATGCTACGTGTGTGGTTTAGTAGGGTGGTTGGGGGGGTAATCGTCTCCCTGGGTTACGCATGCTACGTGTGTGGTTCAGTAGGGGTGGTTGGGGGTAATCGTCTCCCTGGGTTACGGATGCTACGTGTGTGGTTCAGTAGGGGTGGTTGGGGGTAATCGTCTCCCTGGGTTACGGATGCTACGTGTGTGGTTCAGTAGGGGTGGTTGGGGGTAATCGTCTCCCTGGGTTACGGATGCTACGTGTGTGTTTCAGTAGGGGTGGTTGGGGGTAATCGTCTCCCTGGGTTACGGATGCTGCGTGTGTGGTTCAGTAGGGTGGTTGGGGGGTAATCGTCTCCCTGGGTTACGGATGCTACGTGTGTGGTTCAGTAGGGTGGTTGGGGGTAATCGTCTCCCTGGGTTACGGATGCTACGTGTGTGGTTCAGTAGGGTGGTTGGGGGTAATCGTCTCCTGGGTTACGGATGCTACGTGTGTGGTTCAGTAGGGTGGTTGGGGGGTAATCGTCTCCCGGGTTACGGATGCTACGTGTGTGGTTTAGTAGGGTGGTTGGGGGTAATCGTCTCCCTGGGTTACGGATGCTACGTGTGTGGTTTAGTAGGGTGGTTGGGGGGTAATCGTCTCCCTGGGTTACGGATGCTACGTGTGTGGTTCAGTAGGGTGGTTGGGGGTAATCGTCTCCCTGGGTTACGGATGCTACGTGTGTGGTTTAGTAGGGTGGTTGGGGGTAATCGTCTCCTGGGTTACGGATGCTACGTGTGTGGTTCAGTAGGGTGGTTGGGGGTAATCGTCTCCTGGGTTACGGATGCTACGTGTGTGGTTCAGTAGGGTGGTTGGGGGGTAATCGTCTCCCTGGGTTACGGATGCTGCGTGTGTGTTTTAGGGGTAATCGTCTCCCTGGGTTACGGATGCTACGTGTGTGTTTTAGGGGTAATCGTCTCCCTGGGTTACGGATGCTACGTGTGTGTTTTAGGGGTAATCGTCTCCCTGGGTTACGGATGCTACGTGTGTGTTTTAGGGGTAATCGTCTCCCTGGGTTACGGATGCTACGTGTGTGTTTTAGGGGTAATCGTCTCCCTGGGTTACGGATGCTGCGTGTGTGTTTTAGGGGTAATCGTCTCCCTGGGTTACGGATGCTACGTGTGTGTTTTAGGGGTAATCGTCTCCCTGGGTTAAACCCTCCCCATATTATAAAACAAATATTATTACCAAAGATATACTGAAGCATCACAAAAGCTCAAGACATCACTTGGCAATGAATGAATTGCCCAATATTATTGATTGACCGTTTTTTAACTGAATACATTTGCACATTGACATTTTTTTATTACAAATATTTATCAAAGTATTTAATATTGTAATAACTTTAGATAAGCAATCCCGGCTCCAGGTTGAAATTACTGAGGGGCATGTTTTGTTAATAGAAGGCCCATCTTATGAATACATCATTCACAGTGTTTATTTGGGGAACTAACATGCAGGGAGGCACAGATCCTATCTCAGGGGACCATTCCCCACTTAATGTCATGTAATATCACCTAAACAATGCCATCATGACTGAATTCCTTTCAAAATATAAATACCATACTGACCCGACTGTAGTAAATATGTTCATAACTAAATCTGAACATACATGAAAAACACATTTCTCCTGAGGGGGGCGTTTCCCTGAAGTTAGCCTTTGTGTCTGAGGGCGGATTGATATCTGTTGATTAGGCGGATGTGGACACTTCTTTACCTTGTTTACCAGTCTCTCCCCAGTGGTGTCACACTTTAAAAGGTTAGATGTAGTTCTGATACATTCATACATACACACACACACACACACACACACACACACATATACACAGAAGGTACACAACAGAAGTCATGTCTGAATGTGTGTGATCTGGACAGGACGATGATCTGGAGTCAGACGTGACCAAACTGCGGTCCAGGTCGGAGATGGACAGGCCTGTGGAACAGCTGGGTCAATACGTCAGACTGTGTCCTGAACTTCACCATGACTTCCAGGTAAACATCCACTTCCCATGCCAAACTCCTCCCCATCTCCTGTTACTTCCAGGTAAATATTAACTTCCCATGCCAAACTCCTCCCCATCTCCTGTTACTTCCAGGTAAATATTAACTTCCCATGCCAAACTCCTCCCCCTCTCCTGTTACTTCCAGGTAAACATCCACTTCCCATGCCAAACTCCTCCCCCTCTCCCGTTACTTCCAGCTAAATATTAACTTCCCTTGCCAAACTCCTCCCCCTCTCTTATGACTTTAAGGTAAACATCTACTTCCCATGCCTAACTCCTCCCCCTCTCCCAAGACTTCAAGGTAAATATTAACTTCCCATACCAAACTCCTCCCGTTTCTTCCAGGTAAATATTAACTTCCCATACCAAACTCCTCCTCCTCTCCCGTTACTTCCAGGTAAATATTAACCTCCCATGCCAAACTCCTCCTCTCTCGTTACTTCCAGGTAAATATTAACTTCCCATGCCAAACTCCTCCTCCTCTCCTGTTACTTCCAGGTAAATATTAACCTCCCATGCCAAACTCCTCCTCTCTCGTTACTTCCAGGTAAATATTAACTTCCCATGCCAAACTCCTCCCTGAGGCAGTACTATTATTTGAACATTATTAACGACAGACATGAATTCACAGTAAACATTTACGTAAACATTTACGTTTTTTAAACCTGCAACGTTGCAGTTGTATATTTTTCACCCACTCAGGGCCACGCAAATCATTTGTCTCCAATAGTCTGCGTGAAATCTCCCCGGATCTTATCCTTCTAAAGTCGGACGGACAGCATAATGTGACTGATACGACGTTATGGTCTGTAGCTCTATGAGTGAATATGGCAAATAAAACAAGTGTGGATAGAATTTAACTCATAATGAATATCTATAAAACTAATCAAAAAACGAATCGGTAGTTTCGAAACCTCACACAGGCGTAGACTGGGAAATGGTTTTCAGCAGTTGTTCTCACTCAGGTCATGAAGAGAAATGACCTGCATGTTCAATGATCGGGTTGTTGATGAGTTAGGTTGCCTGAAATGCCAACGAGCCTGTGGGAATCTATCTCTTCCTGCTGCTGCTATGATATCACAAGATTTACTGCCTTGAAATATTTCACCCTCAATTAATTTGCCCCTCTTTCTTTCTACTGATGTAGGTATTCAGCATGCCACGAAACAACGTGACAATTAGTTCCCAGAATGCCCTTCTTTAGAGGAGGGATGGCAGAGGTAGAGATTATTGCGTTGACATGAAATAACTGCAATTTGGCGCGGCTTCATTTGATTGTAGTTCCAATTCTAAATATTGACTCTGAACACATCACGAGGAAGGCCGTCACCCCTGAACGATTTATTGTTTTCGAGGAGAGAAATCATTGCGGCGCTGTACGCAGACAGGCGATAGAAGAGAAGCAGAGCTTTATGTTATTTTCACAAAGCCCATTCCCATTTTTTATTGAAAGTAACACGTATCTGACAGATCCCAAATAGCGGCGGGTTGTCTTATATGCTGACCTGTGCGTGATCAAACAAACCGTGACCACGGACTAATTCTCAGCACCTCAACGCGGTACTCAACTCCACAGGTAAATAACTATGCTCTGACCAAAGGACATCTGACAGGGCAGAGTCTGTTCCTCTACACTTTTCATTTTCTTATTCTGAAACTTAACAGTCTAGAATATAGAGCAGCCCTGAGGACTGCAGTTGAGTAGTCTGGGAGTGGGAGGTACTAGGAGACATGGACGTCTGCTATAAGGAGACAGTAGTATGGGAGTGGGAGGTACTAGGAGACATGGACATCATCTATAAGGAGACAGTAGTATGGGAGTGGGAGGTACTAGGAGACATGGACGTCTGCTATAAGGAGACAGTAGTATGGGAGTGGGAGGTACTAGGAGACATGGACATCATCTATAGGAGACAGTAGTATGGGAGTGGGAGGGAGGTGGACATCATCCTAGGAGACAGTAGTATGGAGTGGGAGGTCTAGGAGACATGGACATCACCTATAAGGAGACAGTAGTATGGGAGTGGGAGGTACTAGGAGACATGGACATCATCTATAGGAGACAGTAGTATGGGAGTGGGAGGTACTAGGAGACATGGACATCACCTATAAGGAGACAGTAGTATGGGAGTGGGAGGTACTAGGAGACATGGACATCATCTATAAGAGACAGTAGGAGACAGTAGTAGGTGGGACATGGACGTGGAGACAGTAGTATGGGAGGGGGAGGTGCTAGGAGACATGGACATCATCTATAAGGAGACAGTAGTATGGGAGTGGGAGGTGCATGGACATCATCTATAAGGAGACAGTGGGGAGTGGGAGGAGCTAGGAGACATGGACATCATCTATAGGAGACAGTAGTATGGGAGTGGGAGGTGCTAGGAGACAGGTACGTCATGCTATAAGGAGACAGTAGTATGGGAGTGGGAGGTGCTAGGAGACATGGACATCATCTATAAGGAGACAGTAGTATGGGAGTGGGAGGTGCTAGGAGACATGGACATCATCTATAGGAGACAGTAGTATGGGAGTGGGAGGTACTAGGAGACATGGACATCTGCTATAAGGAGACAGTAGTATGGGAGTGGGAGGTACTAGGAGACATGGACATCACCTATAGGAGACAGTAGTATGGGAGTGGGAGGTGCTAGGAGACATGGACATCAGCTATAAGGAGACAGTAGTATGGGAGTGGGAGGTGCTAGGAGACATGGACATCATCTATAAGGAGACAGTAGTATGGGAGTGGGAGGTACTAGGAGACATGGACATCATCTAGACATAGGAGACAGTAGTATGGGAGTGGGAGGTGCTAGGAGACATGGACGTCTGCTATAAGGAGACAGTAGTATGGGAGTGGGAGGTACTAGGAGACATGGACATCATCTATAAGGAGACTGTAGTATGGGAGTGGGAGGTACTAGGAGACATGGACGTCTGCTATAAGGAGACAGTAGTATGGGAGTGGGAGGTGCTAGGAGACATGGACATCATCTATAAGGAGACAGTAGTATGGGAGTGGGAGGTGCTAGGAGACATGGACATCATCTATAGGAGACAGTAGTATGGGAGTGGGAGGTGCTAGGAGACATGGACGTCTGCTATAAGGAGACAGTAGTATGGGAGTGGGAGGTGCTAGGAGACATGGACGTCTGCTATAAGGAGACAGTAGTATGGGAGTGGGAGGTGCTAGGAGACATGGACGTCTGCTATAAGGAGACAGTAGTATGGGAGTGGGAGGTACTAGGAGACATGGACATCATCTATAGGAGACAGTAGTATGGGAGTGGGAGGTACTAGGAGACATGGACATCATCTATAAGGAGACAGTAGTATGGGAGTGGGAGGTGCTAGGAGACATGGACGTCTGCTATAAGGAGACAGTAGTATGGGAGTGGGAGGTGCTAGGAGACATGGACATCATCTATAAGGAGACAGTAGTATGGGAGTGGGAGGTGCTAGGAGACATGGACATCATCTATAGGAGACAGTAGTATGGGAGTGGGAGGTGCTAGGAGACATGGACGTCTGCTATAAGGAGACAGTAGTATGGGAGTGGGAGGTGCTAGGAGACATGGACATCATCTATAAGGAGACAGTAGTATGGGAGTGGGAGGTGCTAGGAGACATGGACATCATCTATAGGAGACAGTAGTATGGGAGTGGGAGGTGCTAGGAGACATGGACATCTGCTATAAGGAGACAGTAGTATGGGAGTGGGAGGTACTAGGAGACATGGACATCTGCTATAAGGAGACAGTAGTATGGGAGTGGGAGGTACTAGGAGACATGGACATCACCTATAGGAGACAGTAGTATGGGAGTGGGAGGTGCTAGGAGACATGGACATCACCTATAAGGAGACAGTAGTATGGGAGTGGGAGGTGCTAGGAGACATGGACGTCTGCTATAAGGAGACAGTAGTATGGGAGTGGGAGGTGCTAGGAGACATGGACATCATCTATAAGGAGACAGTAGTATGGGAGTGGGAGGTGCTAGGAGACATGGACATCATCTATAGGAGACAGTAGTATGGGAGTGGGAGGTGCTAGGAGACATGGACGTCTGCTATAAGGAGACAGTAGTATGGGAGTGGGAGGTGCTAGGAGACATGGACATCATCTATAAGGAGACAGTAGTATGGGAGTGGGAGGTGCTAGGAGACATGGACATCATCTATAGGAGACAGTAGTATGGGAGTGGGAGGTGCTAGGAGACATGGACATCACCTATAAGGAGACAGTAGTATGGGAGTGGGAGGTACTAGGAGACATGGACATCTGCTATAAGGAGACAGTAGTATGGGAGTGGGAGGTGCTAGGAGACATGGACATCACCTATAAGGAGACAGTAGTATGGGAGTGGGAGGTGCTAGGAGACATGGACGTCTGCTATAAGGAGACAGTAGTCTGCTTTGATCTGCTTGTGTAACACATCTCCAGGATACCCAGCCATTAGCCAGTGTCGTCCCTGGATCTATACGTCCACACCGTTGGCACAAGCTGGCACAAGCTGGCACAAGCTGGCACAAGCTGGCACAAGCTGGCACAAGCTGGCACAAGCTGGCACAAGCTGGCACAAGCTGGCACAAGCTGGCACAAGGGCATTGCTCAGGCGGAGTCTCCGGTCCGTCGAAGACGACAGAAGTGGAGAGCTGGGTTTGATTGGGCACCTGATGATGATGATGAGGTTCTTGAAATTGCGAACAACAACACAATTATGTTTTTCGTCCGTCTCTTTTCATTTGCTGGATTTCATAATCAAATTGGCCCTAGAGATTCTATCTGCAGTCCGGTGTTTGTGGGTTTTTTTTCATTTGAAATGAAATGAATAAGTCACATTCGTACTCTTCAAGCGTATTTGAGTTGATATGCGATTTAGTTTCAATTTGTTTTTCACACACGCGCACACGCACGCACACACCCACACACACGCGCACACACACACACGTTGCGTTGTCTCGCACAACTCAGAGCCTGCACACACACACACACACACGTTGCTTTGTTGAGTGTACGCAACCAAACATGCATTATTAAAGCCCAGGAAAAATGAGGCCTTCAACCTTTTCTCTGAAACCACTACCCAGATTTGACTGCATTGCATTAAGTGTGACCAGTCCCTCTGTTTTTTCACAGCATCTCTTTCTTTCTTTCCATCTCTCTCTCCTTCTCTCTCCCCTCTTCTCCCTCTTTTTCTCTCTCTCTCTCTCTGTCTCTCTCTCTCCCTCTCCCTCTCCCTCTCCCTCTCCCTCTCTCTCTCTCTCTCTCCTTCTCCCTCTCTTTCAGCTTCAATGAGATCCAGACTATGCATTTCCGCATTTCAATATATCCATTGGTTTTCATTTGTGCTCTGCTTTTATGTTAATACTATTCATGTAAAGTGAGTCAGAAAGTAGTGCAAAGCAAATACAAACACATCCCACAACGTCCTGGTGGGACCGAATAACTGCTATGTAATATAGGTTACATGTTTCAAACACAACAACCCTCTTACATTTTCTGGGTCGGATAGGATGTCTGGATATCTGATGAGTAATGTAGGTCACATGTTTCAAAAAGACAGTAGGCGTTTTACATTCCCCAATTCCCAAAAGCTTTCATGGTCTTCTTCATGCCTGTGCCTTTGATCAAAAGCTGTTTACACTCATCTGTTTTTAATATAGGCAATCAAGCTTTACGATATATGTTTCCCGTTTCCTTCTTGCATTCATAGAATCGCTTTACATAAGTACCGTTAATGTATATTTAAGGCATGAAACGGCCAACGCGTTGGACCGTCAGGCCCGACAATGTTTTCAGCTTGCAACGACGTCCCTGTGAATGATTGGGACAGCGGCTGTAATGTTTGGTTCGTGTTTCATGTCACCGGTGATGTGTATTTATTTTTCTGCTAAATGCATTATGTTTTTTATGTCCTTTAGATAGAAAATAAACTCTGAGTTTATCAGTTGCACGGAATTTGTCACGACCCGGCACAGCAGGATGTTTGTGCCAATAAAATCCAACGCCCTCTCCGTCGTTTGGATCATGGACAGTCAGTTCGTTTGTTTCCCTAATCACTGTCCTTATTTAGTTTTTTTTATCCTTTTCCCAGTGTTTCTTGTCGGTCTTTGTTTGACAATAAGCCTTCGTTACGTTTTCCTATCTGGTTTAGTGTTCTTTTTGTTATAGTATATTTTTTTGTTCATAAATGTCCTTTGTTGAAAAAAACCTTGACCGTATAAAGTAATCTTCTACGTGTCTTTCAGGACTTGGACTCGGGCTCTGAGTTAGACGACAGCTCAGATGAGGAGGACTATAGGAACAATGGGAGATCCACAGTGACTCACGGAGAACCATCGTCCTGTTCTCCCGCGACACAGGCAGTTGAGGATGGAGACCAGAGCGTGAAGGGAGGACCTGCAGAGAAGCACCTGCAGCCTCGGGACTTCCATAGCCACCTTCTGTCGAGCTCCGGGCCAAAGCAGGACGGCTGTCCCAGCATGGTTGACCGGCTGCTAGAGAAACATGGTGCCTCTATCCCCCACCACGACCCACGTTTGTACAGGACAGCGGCAGCACTCACCAAGTCCGTCCCGGGGTACTCCATTCTAGCCTTCCCTGACTTCTGGGGACATCTCCCTCCACGGAGTAAAGAGCCGATGGCAGGAAGGAGACCCAATGTGCAAAGGTATGCGGGGGACGTACGTTCGGTATCAATTTTCCGGCGGAGAATGATCCTTTTGCTGGCCCTAAGGTTGTCCGCTGTAGTCCGTCTCTGTCACACATTGCATATCACTGATAGCGTTCACCCTGCCAATTGTCGGGTTTAATTGGGTCGTCGATGTACGCCGCCTTTGGAAAACTGGTTGATTAAAGCAATTCGTCTGGAAGCAAATGACAGAATAGTTAAGGCACAGACATGGCGATTATATTACAATTATGGCAAACACTTTTATTGAAACTAACTACTGAGGCATCTGACAGACTTTGAGTTGCCGTTTAACTTGGATAGCCTTTGCTGAAACGAACTTAGCGCTGTGGTACATCTACATGTACTGGACTGTATCCAAGTTAACCGTATTTATTTATTTTGATTGCGACTGACATCATATTGTGTTGCATTCGAGTTCGGTTCAAGTCTCATCATCACTGTTAAACATAAGCACGTAATTGAAGCGAAATACTATGTGCAGATTGATTTTGAGCTGAATGGAATTTATATTCCCAGATTTCCCGCACTCGTCTGCAACGTTCTTTGGCCATTCATTTCCTAAACTAGATGTAAAAAAGATGAGGACTTGGACATTTCTGTAACGGGTGTGGCAGGCAGCAGGTAGACACAAGCGCAGAGAATCTTACAATATAGCAGTTTTATTTCCCAACAGGACAGGCAACTCCGGACTAACACCGATCACTTCGGGTATCCGCGAGAGTCAAACACGGGATCAAACTAAACTGTACTTTAAACAGGGACACAAAGCAGAACCACACAAGACGTACATACCGTAACACAATACAATGCCGCAACACTGACAGACAGAAATGACAGGACTTATGTACACCGACTAACGACAAGAACAGACAGGTGCGGAGAAATCGCTGGCAGGGGGACGTGCCAACACTGGCATAGAGAGGGACAGCAAAGTCAGTCTTACAATTTCTTTATATGTATCTATATAAAACTCTCACAATTGAGTGGATTGCAGTGTTATACAAAGTATTCCTACGGTTTGTTGTGCAAACTGTAAAGAGCTCTGTCTATGATATGGGTGACATGTACCTTAACAGCCCGACTTGGCTTGTCTTTAATGCTGATGTTATTGGTATTCAGGTGTTCGTGTGTCAGTACCTCAGATGTAAAATGTGTAGTGAAAAGTATTAGAGTTCAGTACCTCAGATGTCAAATGTGTAGTGTAAAGTATTAGAGTTCAGTACCTCAGATGTATAATGTGTAGTGTAAAGTATTAGAGTTCAGTACCTCAGATTCAGAGTTCAGTATCTCAGATGTAAAATGTGTAGTGTAAAGTATCAGAGTTCAGTATCTCAGATGTAAAATACTTTGTGTAAAGTATCTCAGATGTCATATACATAGTGTAACATATCGGAGTTCAGTATCTCAGATGTAATATACATAGTATAAAGTATCAGAGTTCAGTATCTCAGAGGTAATATACATAGTGTAAAGTATCAGAGTTCAGTATCTCCGATGTAATATACAAAGTGTAAAGTATCAGAGTTCAGTATCTCAGATGTAATATACATAGTGTAAAGTATCAGAGTTCAGTATCTCAGATGTAATATACATAGTGTAAAGTATCAGAGTTCAGTATCTCAGATGTAATATACATAGTGTAAAGTATCAGAGTTCAGTATCTCAGATGTAATATACATAGTATAAAGTATCAGAGTTCAGTATCTCACATGTAATATACATAGTGTAAAGTATCAGAGTTCAGTATCTCACATGTAATATACATAGTGTAAAGTATCAGAGTTCAGTATCTCACATGTAATATACATAGTGTAAAGTATCAGAGTTCAGTATCTCACATGTAATATACATAGTGTAAAGTATCAGAGTTCAGTATCTCACATGTAATATACATAGTGTAAAGTATCAGAGTTCAGTATCTCACATGTAATATACATAGTGTAAAGTATCAGAGTTCAGTATCTCACATGTAATATACATAGTATAAAGTATCAGAGTTCAGTATCTCACATGTAATATACATAGTGTAAAGTATCAGAGTTCTGTATCTCACATGTAATATACATAGTGTAAAGTATCAGAGTTCAGTATCTCACATGTAATATACATAGTGTAAAGTATCAGAGTTCAGTATCTCACATGTAATATACATAGTGTAAAGTATCAGAGTTCAGTATCTCACATGTAATATACATAGTGTAAAGTATCAGAGTTCAGTATCTCACATGTAATATACATAGTGTAAAGTATCAGAGTTCAGTATCTCACATGTAATATACATAGTGTAAAGTATCCGACATCGCTTGTCATTATCGCAAGCACTTCAAAGAACATTTTGTCAGGACACATGATTTCTGTATTTTTCCTCTTCTGAATTCAGTCAACCCAAATGCATTCTAGAGTGCCAGTCATTTATTAAACACTCTTTCAATAATCTAATGAGGTTATGTGGCAGTGCCCGGAACCAGAACATGTTTTCCTACAGAACTTTTTCCAGGTGCAAATGGCAGATTGTGTGGAAAGTAAGTTTATTTCCTTCATTTCACAGTACATTGGGTTTACCTTGTGGAGAGATAAGTTTGTTACCTTTATTTAGTGTCTCATTCTCTGGAAAAATACATTTTTGGGGGACTTAAAATGTTTGACAGCCTGTGACATTCAGTGTGCTGATGCAGTTTTGTCTAGCGCTTTACTTTTCTCAATCCGCGTCCACATTAATTAAATTCAGCCCTCGCCAGAACAGTACATTTTCTTAAAAAACGAGTCCACTCATTTCATTTGCAGGGTGCTTTTTTCTGATGTATATTTTTTACCTACTTTATATGTTGCTACTGACCGTTCTTTGGTCTTGGGACCCAGTAGTGGACAGGCTGGTGTTGCTCATCAGACATGCCGATCAAACAGCCGCACCCGTGGGCTTCACGCGGCCTGTGCTCCCCCTGGCCTCCCAGTGGATCTGTGGATCTCCCAGACGTCCTCATCTACTCTGCTCTACGGTTCAGTGTATCAGAGGAGGCGAACGAGGGGCAAAGGTGGGTTCTGTGGACAGGATACAGACCCACCTCGTCGTTTTGTATTCCGAGTGAGAGAGGCGATGGGACGGCTGTCCGATACACTGGCCCTCAGAGCCCCTTGTGAAGTCGTGAATTTGTGAGGGGCCTTTGGAGAAGGCAGCGATGGGAGAGTCAGAGGCGAGGCCGCGTACTGTCATCTCTCTCCGGGTACAGTGGTAGCGGGAGATATTGCTACGGTCTATTGCTGTGCTAATTCACCACTCCACTACCCACAGATACTTGGTATGCAGGGCTTCAAGCTATCAAACTAAACCAATTTAGTTTGGGTTTATCAAACATTCGCCCCATATACGTTTACATAGCTGTTTCAGGCTGACTTTCTGTGTTTATGAACTCAGTCCTAATTGTGGATCTCCATAACATGCTTCAGATCAGGGGTTCTGACGTATTTCTTTAGGGACCTGCAGCCATTCCAGGTTTTTGAACTTCTGCAGAGCTAGCACGGCCGACTCAACATGTGAAGTAATGATCACTCCTTGATTTGGCATAGCAAATGAGCCGGTTTAGGGCTACAACAAAAATGTGAAACGCCTGCCGGCTCCCAGAGGAGAGGTTTGAGAAGCGCTGCTTTGGATATCATTTTAAATTCAGTGTGTCTGTAACAGGGTGTGAATTATATAATGTTAAATTCAGTGTTTCTGTAACAGGGTGTGAATTATATAATGTTAAACGCAGTGTCTATAACAGGGTGTGAATTATATAATGTTAAATTCAGTGTGTCTGTAACAGGGTGTGAATTATATAATGTTAAACGCAGTGTCTATAACAGGGTGTGAATTATATAATGTTAAATTCAGTGTGTCTATAACAGGATGTGAATTATATAATGATTACCTCACTGTGTCTATAACAGGATGTGAATTATATAATGATTACCTCACTGAGTCTATAACAGGATGTGAATTATATAATGATTACCTCACTGAGTCTATAACAGGATGTGAATTATATAATGATTACCTCACTGAGTCTATAACAGGATGTGAATTATATAATGATTACCTCACCGAGTCTATAACAGGATGTGAATTATATAATGATTACCTGTTTACCTCACTGAGTCTATAACAGGATTAGAATTATATAATGATTACCTCACCAGGATGTGAATTATATAATGATTACCTCACTGAGTCTATAACAGGGTGTTAATTATATAATGATTACCTCATATGGTCGTAATGTGTGTTACCATTTCATTGAGGCTACTATATTTAGGCGTGGTATTTTCGGGTCTTCATATTACCACATTATCCCTAGTGAATATGTACCACCTGTGTACCCTTATCAGGAAGAAGGTGTTCGAGGACATCCAGCGTCTTCTCTACCCCGAGGACATAATTAATGAGGTGGTGTTTGACCTGGTGGAGCCCAGGTAAGCGCTAACAAATCAGCCACTCTCTGTATGACTGATAACCCGTCTGTATACATTCCCATCCTGATAGAGGTCTATGCTGCCTGTGTACAGGGCGACTGGCGCTAAAATACCCTTCACGTTCCACGCCAAATGTTGATTTAGCAGAGTACTTTGCTGGGCAGACGCGGCCGTGTTTGTTAAACGCACGCCGAGCAGAGAAATGTCTTGGCTCTTCTGCTGCCCCTGCCTGCTTTGACAGTGGACTGCCAAACTGCTTTTTAAGTGCTACGAAAAATGGTGGGTGTCAGTGGAGTTGCGCGGATACTGCCACATCATGACCGTCGCTGTGTTTCCAATGTGTGGTGTGTCTGATCTCAGGCGAGTCACAGATGTCGTCTAGGTGATGCGCGGCTTGAGAAATCTCAGGTGCATTTTCTGCAGCCTGTCATGATGGTAACCGATTGGTCCTGTCGCTGTAAAATATGGAACGCCAAATGGGTCACAATTCATGCGTTCAAAACGTGATTGTCAAACGCCTGCGCCTGTTACATAAACGCCTGCGCCTGCTAAATAAACGCCTGCGCCTGTTACATAAACGCCTGAGCCTGTTACATAAACGCCTGCGCCTGCTACATAAACGCCTGCGCCTGTTACATAAACGCCTGCGCCTGCTAAATAAACGCCTGCGCCTGTTACATAAACGCTTGCGCCTGCTACATAAACGCCTGCGCCTGTTACATAAACGCTTGCGCCTGCTACATAAACGCCTGCGCCTGTTAGCAACGCCTGTTAAAGTAACGTCTGCGCCTGCTACATAAACGCCTGCGCCTGCTACATAAACGTCTGCGCCTGTTACATAAACGCCTGCGCCTGCTACATAAACGCCTGCGCCTGCTACATAAACGCCTGCGCCTGTTACATAAACGCCTGCGCCTGCTACATAAACGCCTGCGCCTGCTACATAAACGCCTGCGCCTGCTACATAAACGCCTGCGCCTGTTACATAAACGCCTGCGCCTGTTACATAAACGCCTGCGCCTGTTACATAAACGCCTGCGCCTGCTACATAAACGCCTGCGCCTGTTACATAAACGCCTGCGCCTGCTACATAAACGCCTGCGCCTGCTACATAAACGCCTGCGCCTGTTACATAAACGCCTGCGCCTGTTACATAAACGCCTGCGCCTGCTACATAAACGCCTGCGCCTGCTACATAAACGCCTGCGCCTGTTACATAAACGCCTGCGCCTGCTACATAAACGCCTGCGCCTGCTACATAAACGCCTGCGCCTGTTACATAAACGCCTGCGCCTGCTACATAAACGCCTGCGCCTGTTACATAAACGCCTGCGCCTGTTACATAAACGCCTGCGCCTGTTACATAAACGCCTGCGCCTGTTACATAAACGCCTGCGCCTGCTACATAAACGCCTGCGCCTGCTACATAAACGCCTGCGCCTGTTACATAAACGCCTGCGCCTGTTACATAAACGCCTGCGCCTGTTACATAAACGCCTGCGCCTGTTACATAAACGCCTGCGCCTGCTACATAAACGCCTGCGCCTGTTACATAAACGCCTGCGCCTGTTACATAAACGCCTGCGCCTGTTACATAAACGCCTGCGCCTGTTACATAAACGCCTGCGCCTGCTACATAAACGCCTGCGCCTGTTACATAAACGCCTGCGCCTGTTACATAAACGCCTGCGCCTGTTACATAAACGCTTGCGCCTGCTACATAAACGCCTGCGCCTGTTACATAAACGCCTGCGCCTGTTACATAAACGCCTGCGCCTGTTACATAAACGCTTGCGCCTGCTACATAAACGCCTGCGCCTGTTACATAAACGCCTGCGCCTGTTACATAAACGCTTGCGCCTGTTACATAAACGCCTGCGCCTGCTACATAAACGCCTGCGCCTGTTACATAAACGCTTGCGCCTGTTACATAAACGCTTGCGCCTGCTACATAAACGCTTGCGCCTGTTACATAAACGCCTGCGCCTGTTAAAGTAACGTCTGCGCCTGTTATAGAAACGTCTGCGCCTGTTACAAACGCCTGCTAGATAAACACTTAGAGGTGTCAGATAAACGTTTGTATGATTTTGTCACGGATGGAGCGGCGTAGTGCGGTGAAAGCCATGTGCAGAGCCAATAGATCCGTTTAACCAGGTTTATTAAAGACAACCTGAACATAAAACAAACCGAGTACGGCGAAAACACACTAAACTGTGAACTTAAATCAAAGATGCGCACATAGCGACTTACACACAAACATTTAAGAACGACAGCTATATATGTACAAACACTCACCTCTAAAACACAGTGACATGTAACAACAAACAATGCTAAGCAAGGAGTGACTTGCTAGCGACCCCTTTTATCCCCACATAAAGTGACAGATTACTAACAGCTGTGACCACGTGAAAGAGGAAGTAATCACAGCTAGTGAACACAAAAACACGGAAGTGGATCACCGAAATGGAAGTGTAGCAACGCCACCACACCAATCGTGACAGTATCCCCCACTAAAAGGCTAGCTCCCCAGATAGCCGAACGAACCAACAAAAACCAGAAGGGAGCAACAAGACAGGACCCACAGTTAAACCCAATGGGTTAGTCCATCAGGACGGGTCCAGTCCTGAATAGGCCTCGGTGGCTGAGAGGCCGCCATCTAGTGCGGCAGAGAGACCGCCATCTAGTGCGGCTGAGAGTCCGCCATCTTGTGCGGCTCAGAGTCCGCCATCTTGTGCGGCCCAGAGTCCGCCGTCGTGGGCGACGTGGTGGCGGAGGCCATCGTGGGCGCCGTCGTGGCGGCGGCCATCGGGGGCGCAGTCGTGGCGGCGGCCATCGTGGGCGGTGTCGTGGCGGCGGCCATCGTGGGCGTAGTCGTGGCGGCGGCCATCGTGAGCGTCGTCGTGGCGGCGGCCATCGTGAGCGTCGTCGTGGCGGCGGCCATCGTGAGCGTCGTCGTGGCGGCGGCCATCGTGAGCGTCGTCGTGGCGGCGGCCATCGTGAGCGTCGTGGCGGCGGCCATCGTGAGCGTCGTCGTGGCGCGGCCATCGTGAGCGTCGTCGTGGCGGCGGCCATCGTGAGCGTCGTCGTGGCGCGGCCCTCGTGGGCGGCGATGCGGCAGCCATTGTGGGCGGCGATGCGGCAGCCATTGTGGGCGGCGATGCGGCAGCCATTGTGGGCGGCGATGCGGCAGCCATTGTGGGCGGCGATGCGGCAGCCATTGTGGGCGGCGATGCGGCAGCCATTGTGGGCGGCGATGCGGCAGCCATTGTGGGCGGCGATGCGGCAGCCATTGTGGGCGGCGATGCGGCAGCCATTGTGGGCGGCGATGCGGCAGCCATTGTGGGCGGCGATGCGGCAGCCATCTTGAGCGCCGGCGTGACGGCAACAGCCATCTTGAGCGCTGGCGTGACGGCAACAGCCATCTTGAGCGCTGGCGTGACGGCGGGAGCCATCGTGGACGCTGGCGAGACGGCGGCAGCCATCTTGGGCGCTGGCGGGACGACGGCAACAGCCATCTTGGGCGCTGTCGGGACAACGGGGACCATCGGGGACGCTGGCGAGACGGCGGCAGCCATCTTGGGCGCTGGCGTGACGACAACAGCCATCTTGGGCGCTGGCGTGACGGCGGGGGCCATCGTGGACGCTGGCGTGACGGCGGCAGCCATCGTGGGCGCTGGCGTGGCGACGGCAGCCATCTTGAGCGCTGGCGTGACCACAACAGCCATCTTGGGCGCTGGCGTGACGGCAACAGCCATCTTGAGCGCTGGCGGGACGGCGGGAGCCATCGTGGACGCTGGCGAGACGGCGGCAGCCATCTTGGGCGCTGGCGGGACGACGGCAGCCATCTTGAGCGCTGGCGGGACGACGGCAGCCATCTTGAGCGCTGGCGTGACGGCAACAGCCATCTTGAGCGCTGGCGGGACGGCGGCAGCCATCGTGGACGCTGGCGTGACGGCGGGAGCCATCGTGGACGCTGGCGTGACGGCGGCAGCCATCTTGGGCGCTGGCGTGACGGCGGTAGCCATCCTGGACGCTGGCGTGACGGCGGGAGCCATCGTGGGCGCTGGCGTGACGGCAACAGCCATCTTGAGCGCCGGCGGGACGACGGCAGCCATCTTGAGCGCCGGCGGGACGACGGCAGCCATCTTGAGCGCTGGCGTGACAGCAACAGCCATCTTGAGCGCTGGCGTGACGGCGGGAGCCATCGTGGACGCTGGCGTGACGGCGGCAGCCATCTTGGGCGCTGGCGGGACGACGGTAGCCATCTTGGACGCTGGCGTGACGGCGGGAGCCATCGTGGACGCTGGCGTGACGGCGGCAGCCATCTTGGGCGCTGGCGTGACGGCGGGAACCATCGTGGGCGCTGGCGTGACGGCAACAGCCATCTTGAGCGCCGGCGGGACGACGGCAGCCATCTCAGGCGCTGGCTCCTGTAAATCCAGCCATGTCCTCCACCACGTCCTAATAATGGCCGTGGGCTGGTCATCCAACCCCTCCGGGGGTTTCTCTGTCCCTGAAGTCGGCGGCAGAAAAGGGTCTTCCCACGGCGGGGGTAGTGGCTGTAGCTCCAGGGGTTTTCCTCCCCCTGTCTGCAGCCCCGGAGCAGTGGGTGGCCGTTCCTGCAGCACCAGGACCGTGGGTGTACTCTCCGCGGTCCTCCCGAACACCTCCTTAGCTCCCCCAAAAACCTTCTTGGGACGCCTTCGGGGTGCCCTCTTGCTTTCCTCCGGGAAGGACCGCGGACCCGATGTAACCAGCCCTGATAGCTGCATAGGTGGCTCATACCCGAAGTAAGCACGGAGGCGCCTATACTCCTCTTCGGGCGTCTCCGGCTTACCCCAGTCCCACTGCTCCGTGGGTTGACGGTGAGCTTCATACCTCGGAGCGCTATAGCTTGCCCCTCCGAGGAATCCACTCACCGTCCGGCTCTGCGGGCTTCTTGGGTGGCTTCGCATTCTGTCACGGATGGAGCGGCGTAGTGCGGTGAAAGCCATGTGCAGAGCCAATAGATCCGTTTAACCAGGTTTATTAAAGACAACCTGAACATAAAACAAACCGAGTACGGCGAAAACACACTAAACTGTGAACTTAAATCAAAGATGCGCACATAGCGACTTACACACAAACATTTAAGAACGACAGCTATATATGTACAAACACTCACCTCTAAAACACAGTGACATGTAACAACAAACAATGCTAAGCAAGGAGTGACTTGCTAGCGACCCCTTTATCCCCACATAAAGTGACAGATTACTAACAGCTGTGACCACGTGAAAGAGGAAGTAATCACAGCTAGTGAACACAAAAACACGGAAGTGGATCACCGAAATGGAAGTGTAGCAACGCCACCACACCAATCGTGACAGATTTAATATAGCTCCACCTTTTTCATGTAAATAAGGTACTCACTCTTTAATATTCATGACTCTGAAGAAAGCTCGCTAGTTTGTTTTTACATTGCCTAGCACAGTGCGCCCTCGTGGACTTTTATATTTTACTTCCAATGTTATTTATTACATCTTTTCAGCCAACGTTTCTCAACTTTTATTCCATATTTATTTTAAAATGTCATTGAAAACCAGTGTGACATGAATACTGTGGGTATTGCAGAAATGCATGCTGAAAGTGAATTTCAGAATGACAAAATGTAAGAGTGGACACCATCCCCATTGCTGTAATAGTTTGTTATAGGTGTCATGGTTCACGGGTGTTCCCGTGTGTTCCTGGGTTGTGGTGTGCTTGTTTGTCTCCATCTTGTGGGTGTTCCTAGTGTTTCATCCTGGTACTTTTATTTCCCCTATTACCTTAATTTTCCCGCCCTTTTTCTCACCTGTTGCTGGTTAGTCCTCGTTATGTTTGGTATTTAGTCTTCCCTGTTTTCCTGTGTGTTTGTCGGGTCATTGTTTAAGGTACGTGGGGTTTCTGTTTCATGGCTGTTTGTGTTTGGTTCGTTAGTGTCTGTAGTTAGTGTGGGTCTTGTCAGTCTGTTGGTGTCGGGGCATTGTTTAAGGTATGTTTCTCTGTTTCTACGTTGCTCGTGCTATTAACACGTTTATGTTTTCTTGTTTGTTGTTTCTTAGATGTTTTATGTTTACTATTGGATGTAGGGTCAGTTTTGGTTACACTGTAGTTCATGTTCATTGTGTATTAGGTTTATGTTATCCTGTTCTGTGGTTCCTTGTTTAATTTGTGATTTGTGTGTCTTGTTTAAGTTCTCGTTTCTTGTGCCTGTTCCTGCCTGGATGAGAATAAAAACCCTTTGTTGGAAAAGCTTCTCTGCGATTGTGTCTACTCCTTGGGATCTGCATGGCAGACCCTGACAATAGGGCAGACAATTGTTAACCAGTGCCAGGCATAGACGTCAATTGCGTACTTCAAAAAATAGTAACTTGTATTACCTTAACATGTATAATTTGTGCTTAATAAATATATGTACGTACTAGTTTATGTACCATTCATTATTGATGTTGAACGTTTTAAGTGCACATACGTTTGTGAATTACACAATAGTCAATGACATTATATTTAAAAGGTATCCGCATTACATAACGATTATGACATCCTCGGTAAAGTAGCTGTCAGAATGCTAGTAATAGGTAATAATGTTACTATTAGTAATAGACTAATTCAATGCATTTCTTTTCCTAGTTTCAATAGTTTAAACAAATAATGAATGGACCTCTGCCCTTTGTCCTTGGTGCAGAAGTATGTGTGTATGTGCAATAGATGAAATACTGTTGTTAAGACAGAGATGCAGTCTGAAGGTGCTATTAAAAATTACACAACGTAATGAAGAATCACACAATTCACTAGGTATATGAATATTTTATTCTAGCTACAATTATCAACAACAAAACAATCATCATATCCTCAATCGTTATCGTCGTAACGAGATGATCATTGTGGCTGACCCCTCTCACCCCGGACACTCTCTGTTCAACACACTCCCCTCCGGCAGAAGGCTTCGGTCCATGAGGACCAAAACCTCACGCCATAAGAACAGTTTCTTCCCATGTGCGACTGGTCTCCTGGCCTGATTTTGCACCTGATTTTGGCAATCACGTTTTGAACGCATGAATTGTGACCCGTTTGGCGTTCCATAGTAAAACAAAAGGTGCCATTTTTTTTCATATCTCTGAAAGATCCACATCCCAACAACGAGTTCAGCAAACGCGATCAGACTTCTGGTTGTCGTCGGGGTGGACGTGCCTCACGTTCAAATGCATGACGTTCATACGAAGTACACGTGTGACTTGCGACAAGGTTTTCTTTTATATTGTTACAAATATATATATATATATATATAAATATATAGATATCGTGGCTAGATGCTGAACACAGAATTGAGGCACATCACCGTAGTGTTTGCTGAACATAGACATTTCATTCAATTCACTAGACAAAAACACGTGCAATAAGAGGTACATTTTTGCATCATTGATTGATCAAACTTTGTCCATTATGGTATAGAAATTATGGATTCTTTGTAGTGTACAGTAAGACATTGACCTATAATGTATAACCAGTAAAATAAGGTGTAAGATTGTTGGATTGATGTAATAATTGCACGTTATGTTTAAACAATCAAACCAAGGCTGTCATGGTATTTCACTTTGTTGGGGAATCGCTGAATCTTGCTGCGAAAGACGTTTGCAAACCTGTTGTTTTGAATGCAAGATTTAACGTGATAATGCTTGAGGTGTAGCGGCGTCAGCGTAATAAAAACCTAAACACGCCGTTGATAAAAGTGCTGAAGCGACACAAAAAACAAGGCTCTTGAGCAGTGCAGTAGGGATTGGAATCATTTGAAGGGCAAAAAAATTAGTACATGTTCACGCATTTTGGGGTCATTTTTATGGACAATGTTATAGTTATAAGATTGAACTGCAAACCTCAGAATAATTCGGACTTGTTTTTCTCTCAGCGTTGTACGTCCTTTCTGCTTATTTATCTTCCCTCTCTCAACCCCCCCTCCTTCTTCTTCCAGCACCCAGGGTTCTCCGGAATATTCCTGTTCCTTGAGATTTTTCTCCCAATTTGAATCTGGGAATCTGCGTAAAGCCGTTCGCATCCGCAGGTACGGTTCTTTATAATAAAAAAATAATCTCTTTAAGATCGTTTTTTAGCTTTTTTTTGTTTCTCGTGTTGTCCCGTTCTATTTTATATTTCACATCAAATTACAGGTTTAGTCGATACCCGAACTGGAATGCTGTTAAATAATACAGCAAGGCCTGTTTAGACAACCGCACAGGAAAGCAAATAAAGCGTATTTGAGAGCGATTCCCTGCTTTATAACAGAGCCTGTGTTCCAAACGGCATCCTATCCCCGTTCTAGTAGTCTGGTTCCTCCTCTAGGTTTCTTCCTAAATTCGACCCATCAGGTAGTTTGTCCCTAGCCGCTGTGTATCAACTTCGGGTTTCAGGCTGGGCGTTTGTAAAAGCACTTTGTGGCGACTATTGTTGAATGTGGTTCTAGTAGACCACCTCTGGGCGAAAGTAGGTCTCAAGCATTTAGACATATTCCCTGACTTCATACCCCCCCAGTCACGAATATGATCTGATCCTCAACGCCGATGTCAACTGCTCCCAGCACCACCAGTGGTTCTATTTCGAGGTCAGCGGCATGACGCCCGACGTACCGTATCGCTTCAACGTCATCAACTGTGAGAAGGCCAACAGTCAGTTCAACTACGGTAAGCACCGGGGCTGTCCGGATGAGTAACCGTCGTCCCTGGATGAGCAGTTCAACTACGGTAAGCACCGGGGCTGTCCGGGTGAGTAACCGTCGTCCCCGGATGAGCAGTTCAACTACGGTAAGCACCGGGGCTGTCCGGGTGAGTAACCGTCGTCCCTGGATGAGCAGTTCAACTACGGTAAGCACCGGGGCTGTCCGGGTGAGTAACCGTCGTCCCCGGATGAGCAGTTCAACTACGGTAAGCACCGGGGCTGTCCGGGTGAGTAACCGTCGTCCCCGGATGAGCAGTTCAACTACGGTAAGCACCGGGGCTGTCCGGATGAGTAACCGTCGTCCCCGGATGAGCAGTTCAACTACGGTAAGCACCGGGGCTGTCCGGATGAGTAACCGTCGTCCCCGGATGAGCAGTTAAACTACGGTAAGCACCGGGGCTGTCCGGGTGAGTAACCGTCATCCCTGGATGAGCTGTTCAACTACGGTAAGCACCGGGGCTGTCCGGATGAGTAACTATCGTCCCCGGATGAGCTCTACCAGGTAGATGGATGTCCATGTAGGTTGTTGATCTGTCTTGTGGCGTTTGGGAGTGATGGGTTCTCCTCAGTATTGGTTCTCCTCTTTGTGGGGTGTCCACCTCGGTCCCTCTCCTAACCCCCACTCAGAACCCACCGGTCCTCAGTCTCGCCCACACGAGTCTGGCGGAGGACGACTAGATCCTTCATTCGCGACCTCGCCGTCGCCGACTCTAAGGCCCAGCGGTGGCCCGTAGACAATTGCACTTCCTAGAAATGTTTAATTGGCTACATGTCTTTGGGATAAAGTAGAATGGCATTTGGGAGTCCCCAGGTGTAGACCTCCATTGATGTAGACCTACGGGCTGCACTTTAATGAACTGTACATGTCTCCTGTAGTGTCTGAGTTCCTTTCTAATTGCATTAAAATCTGTGTTCTCGGCTGTTTCTTTTTGCAGTATCTAACGTCTGTCTGTCTCTTTTCCTGTCTGTTGCTGGTTGTCTGTTACTCTCTGTTTGTTCCCAGGCATGCAACCAGTGCTGTACTCCGTCAAAGAGGCTCTAGAGGGACGACCCCACTGGGTTAGAACTGGGACTGAGATCTGTTACTACAGGTTAGAACTGGGACTGAGATCTGTTACTACAGGTTAGAACTGGGACTGAGATCTGTTACCACAGGTTAGAACTGGGACTGAGGTCTGTTACTACAGGTTAGAACTGGGACTGAGGTCTGTTACTACAGGTTAGAACTGGGACTGAGGTCTGTTACTACAGGTTAGAACTGGGACTGAGATCTGTTACTACAGGTTAGAACTGGGACTGAGATCTGTTACTACAGGTTAGAACTGGGACTGAGATCTGTTACTACAGGTTAGAACTGGGACTGAGATCTGTTACTACAGGTTAGAACTGGGACTGAGATCTGTTACTACAGTTTAGAACTGGTCTGAGATCTGTTACTACAGATTAACTTGGACAGACATTAATAGGGCACTTTGCCATGGAATTTGATGCCTGAAAACACTAAGGACTGTAATGTAATAAGTGGTATTTTGATTGTAATTGACTGGTGGTTTCAGTTTGCTTTTCACTATCTAGCAGGTCAAACATTGTAATTACTGACTAAATAGAATGATTCTTAGGACAACATGAATATACAACATTCTGAATAAGCTGTTTTATACAGAAACAACCACTACCCAACCCAAGGCGGGAAGATCAGTTCCTTTTACACTCTGACATTTACGGTGACCTTCAGACACAACCAAGACGTCTGTTACCTGGCCTATCACTTCCCCTACACCTACTCTGCCCTCCAGGTACACCACCCAGCTGTGTGTGTGTGCACGTGTGTGTGTGCACGTGTAGGTTCAGCGGTATATGTGTGTGTATGCGCGTGTGTCCGCGTGTGTGTGCCTGTGTAGGTGCTTGTGTAGGTTCAGGGGTGTATGCTTGTGGGTGTGAGTGGGTGTGTGTGCTTGCGTGCGCATGCTTGTGTGTGTGTGCTTGCGCGTGTGTGTATGCGTGTGTGCGTGTGCGTGCGTGCGCAGGTTCAGTGGTGTACGATCGCGTGTGTGTGCGTCCGTAAGTGCCTACAACCACACCAGCCTCGAGCTGGTCTTGACATTCTCCGTTCGGAGCGTTTAGTGTGGTTCCTCTGAGGGTTTCGGTGTGTATTCAAGTTCTTTTTGTGTCAGCCGTTGGGCCCGGAGCGCTGTGGCTTGTTCATTTACGGGCCAGTGGTTCCGGCTGTGTTTCAGAGTCACCTGCAGGGGCTACAGCGGTCAGTGGACCCGGCCAAGGTGTTTTTTCGGCAGCAGAGCCTGAGTGATACGCTGGGAGGAAACCCCTGTCCGCTGGTCACCATCACAGCCGTCCCCTCGTCCAGAAGCTGGAGAGACCTGCACCAGATGCGTGAGTCAAATAAACCGCAAAGCTTTTATACGTCCGTTAGTGGTATGTGTTCATTTGTGTGTCTCTGTGTGTGTTCATAATTTCTGTGTGTGTGTGTGTGTGTGTGTGGTTTGCTGTGGGCGAGGCGTTGGTAAGAGAGAGCTGGATGTTGGCAGTTGATCAAAGACACTCATAGAGCGATATTTGACACAGACACCTCCTGTCGGAGCTGGTGTTTTTGATGTGGAGAATGCCTGCTTCTAGTCTCTCTGCTAGTGCCAATGGTTGACTCTCCTGGTGATACAATGCTGGAGTCAAAGGAACAACTGGATACTGCTCAAGCTGTCCTGTGAACCGATGGCAAACATATAATAGGCCCAATGGATGGATGAGAGGGCTTTGCAGTGCGTCACTTGATGCCTCTGAAGGACGGCACGTTGGTTTCTGGGCTTTCCTCATGGCATAGCGGGGTATCATCTGATGGAATCATGTGACCGAATCATGTGACGAATCATGTGACAGAATCATGTGACAGAATCATGTGATAGAGGACTGGGGACATGATGGATGTACAGAGGGAGATAAATTCTGCCCTTCTTGTCAGTTGTCACGTCTGCAGCCTTACTCCCATGCTACTCAACACCATGCTCCCTTTAGTTGTCACCTCTGTAGCCTTACTCCCATGCTACTCAACACCATGCTCCCTCTAGTTGTCACCTCTGCAGCCTTACTCCCATGCTACTCAACACCATTCTCCCCTCTAGTTGTCACGTCTGCAGCCTTACTCCCATGCTACTCAACACCATGCTCCCTCTAGTTGTCACCTCTGCAGCCTTACTCCCATGCTACTCAACACCATTCTCCCCTCTAGTTGTCACGTCTGCAGCCTTACTCCCATGCTACTCAACACCATTCTCCCTTTAGTTGTCACCTCTGCAGCCTTACTCCCATGCTACTCAACACCATTCTCCCTTTAGTTGTCACGTCTGTAGCCTTACTCCCATGCTACTCAACACCATTCTCCCTTTAGTTGTCACGTCTGTAGCCTTACTCCCATGCTACTCAACACCATTCTCCCCTCTAGTTGTCACGTCTGCAGCCTTACTCCCATCTTACTCAACACCTTTCTCCCCTCTAGTTGTCACGTCTGTAGCCTTACTCCCATCCTACTCAACACCATTCTCCCTGGCATCTTCCAGCCTCCCCAGCCAGCCGGCACCTGTGATAAATATTTAGTCGCGACAGCTGCCCTGCCCTCCCCTTAGCCAGCACGCTAGCATATGGCTGACTGTAGAGTCACAGGGATGCCTTCTCAGATCTGCACTATTAGTGCTGATAATGGAAACCTCAAGGGGAGCCAGAATGCAAGCCTTGATTGGGTACCTGCTGCCTTTACGGCGATCAAAAGGACGTTTGCTAGTTCTGTTTACCGGTAGCGGCAAAGATAACAGCTTAATGTTTTTGTAGCTACAATGTTTACTGCAATAATAAAGATAACACAGTAGTGAGCCAAGGGAAAAAACGCTGACTAAAGGTCCCTGTCGGGAGCAACGCTGGCATTGTACCACCTGGAATATAGCATCGCCCCGAAATGTAGTTCTGGGGCTATCAGGATCAACAAAATATTGTTTTAAATCTGTGATTTTGAGCTGGAAGAAAGTGCAATTACGTTGTTTATATGTGAAACCAGGGCCGGCTCTGACCAATATGATGCCCTAGGCCAGACAATAGCTGGCGCCCCTCCCCTGCAACGCAGATAATTTGCGTTTTCATTTTTTTACTCGCTTGCCGTCCCTGTGGATGAACGGGCCCCTGGCATTTGCCTATGCCGCCTATGCGTGCCCGTGGTTAACAGTTCGAAGCGAGTCTTTCTGAGGTTCTGATGACGTGGCACAAATTAGAACATACATGACAAACTAATACACAGCTTTGATGGAGCGTGTTCAGGTCCCTCTGTGTTTTGTGGCCATGATGCGGTGTTACGTCCACTAGTGAACCCATTTAAACATACCCAGTACAAATCAATCTGGCTCTGTCCTCCACCTCCTGCCTCTTGCACAAGCACAACACTGTAGCTTCCCTGCCGTCATCCAGCCCAGCTAGACATGCTGCCTCAGATGCACCGCTGTGGACCCGTTCCAATTACGGATATTAAGAGTGCTGTCATCCACTGTCTGTCAACCAGGGACCCGGCCTTGTGATTTCTAATGCTTCACTGTATATCTTATAAAGCCCTGACGGTACGGCGGGTGATTTTGGCCTCTAATTCCATGTTTCATGGGGCTGCCGTGACAACCTTGTGAGGCGATGGGAAGGGCATTTTAGACGGTTGTGTCTGACGGATGTACCCATATTTATGTGTTTGTTCTGTACCACATTTGGAGGCAAATGTTGGAATTGTTCACAACTAACACACTGCAAGTCACAGCAGATCACTTCTCTAGTGGATTAGTAGGCAGGTATATTGTTGAGCTTTAATTTAATTTAGCGCTGATATTGAACCGATGCTAATCAGCTCTCCCGCATCCGTGACAACAAACAATCGAAGAATAATTAATGATCTTATACTATAACAATTATCACGTTGTGTCAAGGCAATGACTGATGGCTTCCTTCTACCAACTTTGTCTTTACCTATAAAACAAAATTGTAACATCTGAATTAAAAGTGCATTTGAAGAATATGACTGCTTACATTGAAATGAGCACAAACGTACATTTATCTTGGGTCCTGGGGGAAAAAGTAAAAATTAGTAAAGGAATATCGAATTTACAAACATAGTTCCTCTGCAGACCCAACATAATGAGAGAATGACAGAAGGTTTCTCTGGCTTTCTACCATGATTGAGTTCACAGACCCCTCATGCAGCTAGAAATAGTTGCTAGAGAGTTGCTACTGTATTTAGTTATGAACGCAGCAAAAGGACTGTGCTGGCAAACGCCCTGCGAGACCTCTGGATTAATAAAAGAATTTGAACAAAATCAACATGTACAGTTGAAACCAGATATTTACGTCAAAAATTCTCCCTCGCTCAATTCTGACATTTAACAAATGCAAAAAATATGTTAATATGCATTGATCTAAAACAGAAAACGTTTACTCTGATTCAATGTATGACAGTAAAGAAATAAAAGTGTTTGTGTTTTTTTCTGAAGTGTACCGGTATGTAAATATCTGGTTTCAACTGTAGATGCTTTTGTAAATTGTAAGTGATGTTGTGTCAATACGGAGGAATACTTTTATCAGAAACAAATAGTTTTAGCCCTCTGCCGGAGGCAACCAGCTTTTGGTCCAAAATCCCCTGGTGCTTGACAGAAGTAATGCCATGTATTCCCAACAAAGTTGTCACGAGTGGTGTGGGGGCGTTGCTACACAGTAATTCGGTGATTCACTTCCTTGTTTGCCTTTTGTCATTCACAGCTGTTTTGTGTTATCATTAGTGGGCTATAAAAGGTGAGCGGACGAGTCACTCCTTGTTCAGCAATGTGTGTCTATGTCACAAGTGTTTAGAGGTGAGTGTTATAGTTTATAGAGCGTACTGTTGTTAACCTTTTCTTTCTGTAAGTCGCGATAAGCGCATTTCATTTGAGTTAGCCAGTTAGCTTTCTTTTGCCGTTCTTGGTTTGTTTTGTGGCATTTATTCATAAATAAACCCATTGAAACGGATCTACGACTCTGCACATGGCTGTCACCGCACCACGCCGATCCATTCTTGACAAAAGTTCTCAGGGCCTTTGGAAGCAAACCCCTACTGAACACCACACATCATACCACCATATTTAACTGAGATTAAGGTTATTCTCTGCATAGCAATTCCTCTTTTCACGTCAAACCTACCTCTGTTGTTCGTGGCCCACAACCTCTATTTTGGTCTCATCTAACCACAGCGACCAGTTCCAGTCAATGTTGAGTCTATGATTTTAAGCAAACTCAATCTTTCTTACGGTCAGAGGGAAATGCACCAGGGTCCCCTTCTAGCTTCGGTTCATAATAGCTCCATTAGATTTTAACATCTTAATTATTGCCCTAATACTGGAGACGGGTATTCTCAGGCGTGGAACTATTTTTTTTTATAGCCGTTGCTTAATTCACTGAAGCTCAACGGCCATTTGACTCATTTAATTTGTTTGTTGACCTTCCTCGTATTGATATGGGATACGGGAATTTCTGTGACACTTCATATTTATACTCTGTATAAATAACAGGGATTCATGGATGAATACGTAAGACTTCGATATGTATGAATGCATGTTTTATATAAATATATATGAAACAAACAGTATTTATGTTAGATAAAAAGAGAATGGTATATATGTGCTTTTGAAGTCATTACACTGCGAGTTTAATTGGTTCCTTGTTTATTTGCCCGAGACATCTGAATTAGCTGTAAACACCGGGGTTGATTTGGTTTTTAACAATGTGTCAGCGTGGGTGGAATTCTATTTAGAGGAATTTAGAGAAGTTTGTCAACTGTTGCCTCGTTACACATCTGATCAAAGACTAATTTCAATCGGATCAAACGTCTGGAAAAATGCACAATAATGAAACAAATTAGCACGTGTAAATAAATATGCAGTGTTGTCGTTAAGCATCGGATGTTGAAAAGATGTGGGCCGTTTGGGACAGATTCTCTGAAGCACTGTTTCAGAATAGAAGGTCCTGGTGTTTCCGCCGTCACACCCCATTGGTCAGAGGGCTCACATCTATCACACCCCATTGGTCAGAGGGCTCACATCTATCACACCCCATTGGTCAGAGGGCTCACATCTATCACACCCTATTGGTCAGAGGGCTCACATCTATCACACCCTATTGGTCAGAGGGCTCACATCTATCACACCCCATTGGTCAGAGGGCTCACATCTATCACACCCCATTGGTCAGAGGGCTCACATCTATCACACCCCATTGGTCAGAGGGCTCACATCTATCACACCCCATTGGTCAGAGGGCTCACATCTATCACACCCCATTGGTCAGAGGGCTCACATCTATCACACCCCATTGGTCAGAGGGCTCACATCTATCACACCCCATTGGTCAGAGGGCTCACATCTATCACACCCTATTGGTCAGAGGGCTCACATCTATCACACCCCATTGGTCAGAGGGCTCACATCTATCACACCCCATTGGTCAGAGGGCTCCCATCTATCACACCCCATTGGTCAGAGGGCTCACATCTATCACACCCCATTGGTCAGAGGGCTCACATCTATCACACCCCATTGGTCAGAGGGCTCACATCTATCACACCCCATTGGTCAGAGGGCTCACATCTATCACACCCCATTGGTCAGAGGGCTCACATCTATCACACCCCATTGGTCAGAGGGCTCACATCTATCACACCCTATTGGTCAGAGGGCTCACATCTATCACACCCCATTGGTCAGAGGGCTCACATCTATCACACCCTATTGGTCAGAGGGCTCACATCTATCACACCCTATTGGTCAGAGGGCTCACATCTATCACACCCCATTGGTCAGAGGGCTCACATCTATCACACCCTATTGGTCAGAGGGCTCACATCTATCACACCCTATTGGTCAGAGGGCTCACATCTATCACACCCTATTGGTCAGAGGGCTCACATCTATCACACCCCATTGGTCAGAGGGCTCACATCTATCACACCCCATTGGTCAGAGGGCTCACATCTATCACACCCTATTGGTCAGAGGGCTCACATCTATCACACCCTATTGGTCAGAGGGCTCACATCTATCACACCCCATTGGTCAGAGGGCTCACATCTATCACACCCCATTGGTCAGAGGGCTCACATCTATCACACCCCATTGGTCAGAGGGCTCACATCTATCACACCCCATTGGTCAGAGGGCTCACATCTATCACACCCCATTGGTCAGAGGGCTCACATCTATCACACCCTATTGGTCAGAGGGCTCACATCTATCACACCCTATTGGTCAGAGGGCTCACATCTATCACACCCCATTGGTCAGAGGGCTCACATCTATCACACCCTATTGGTCAGAGGGCTCACATCTATCACACCCTATTGGTCAGAGGGCTCACATCTATCACACCCCATTGGTCAGAGGGCTCACATCTATCACACCCTATTGGTCAGAGGGCTCACATCTATCACACCCCATTGGTCAGAGGGCTCACATCTATCACACCCCATTGGTCAGAGGGCTCACATCTATCACACCCCATTGGTCAGAGGGCTCACATCTATCACACCCTATTGGTCAGAGGGCTCACATCTATCACACCCTATTGGTCAGAGGGCTCACATCTATCACACCCTATTGGTCAGAGGGCTCACATCTATCACACCCCATTGGTCAGAGGGCTCACATCTATCACACCCTATTGGTCAGAGGGCTCACATCTATCACACCCCATTGGTCAGAGGGCTCACATCTATCACACCCTATTGGTCAGAGGGCTCACATCTATCACACCCTATTGGTCAGAGGGCTCACATCTATCACACCCCATTGGTCAGAGGGCTCACATCTATCACACCCCATTGGTCAGAGGGCTCACATCTATCACACCCTATTGGTCAGAGGGCTCACATCTATCACACCCTATTGGTCAGAGGGCTCACATCTATCACACCCCATTGGTCAGAGGGCTCACATCTATCACACCCTATTGGTCAGAGGGCTCACATCTATCACACCCCATTGGTCAGAGGGCTCACATCTATCACACCCCATTGGTCAGAGGGCTCACATCTATCACACCCTATTGGTCAGAGGGCTCACATCTATCACACCCCATTGGTCAGAGGGCTCACATCTATCACACCCCATTGGTCAGAGCGCTCACATCTATCACACCCTATTGGTCAGAGGGCTCACATCTATCACACCCCATTGGTCAGAGGGCTCACATCTATCACACCCTATTGGTCAGAGGGCTCACATCTATCACACCCCATTGGTCAGAGGGCTCACATCTATCACACCCTATTGGTCAGAGGGCTCACATCTATCACACCCTATTGGTCAGAGGGCTCACATCTATCACACCCTATTGGTCAGAGGGCTCACATCTATCACACCCTATTGGTCAGAGGGCTCACATCTATCACACCCTATTGGTCAGAGGGCCTGGTCAAGGTACATTAGATGAAGATAATGACTTGGATATCACATGAATGATAGACTTGGCTGTTGCCACAGTGTTTAAGGAAGTAACTTTGGGAATGTGTTCGGGTGAAACGCATATATATATATATATATATATATATATATATACGGTATTGATGCAGCTACAGATTACTTTTATTTTATCCACTAGCTGAGATATAGGCTACATGTTGGTGTGATACGTGACAGATTACTTCCATTTTGTCCACTAGCTGAGATATAGGCTACATGTTGGTGTGATACGTGACAGATTACTTCCATTTTGTCCACTAGCTGAGATATAGGCTACATGTTGGTGTGATACGTGACAGATTACTTCCATTTTGTCCACCAGCTGAGATATAGGCTACATGTTGGTGTGATACGTGACAGATTACTTCCATTTTGTCCACTAGCTGAGATATAGGCTACATGTTGGTGTGATACGTGACAGATTACTTCCATTTTGTCCACTAGCTGAGATATAGGCTACATGTTGGTGTGATACGTGACATATTACTTCCATTTTGTCCACCAGCTGAGATATAGGCTACATGTTGGTGTGATACGTGACATATTACTTCCATTTTGTCCACCAGCTGAGATATAGGCTACATGTTGGTGTGATACGTGACATATTACTTCCATTTTGTCCACTAGCTGAGATATAGGCTACATGTTGGTGTGATACGTGACATATTACTTCCATTTTGTCCACTAGCTGAGATATAGGCTACATGTTGGTGTGATACGTGACAGATTACTTCCATTTTGTCCACCAGCTGAGATATAGGCTACATGTTGGTGTGATACGTGACAGATTACTTCCATTTTGTCCACTAGCTGAGATATAGGCTACATGTTGGTGTGATACGTGACATATTACTTCCATTTTGTCCACCAGCTGAGATATAGGCTACATGTTGGTGTGATACGTGATACTTGAGCAGTTGGTAGCTCAATGGTAGAGTGCATGTTTGTGTGTATGACGTTCTGTGTTCAAATCCCAGCTGCTCCCCAGGTCGCCGTTGCACATGAGAAATTGTTCTCAATCCGCCAACCTGGTTAAATAAAGGTTAAATTAAATTAATATACGTGACAGACGACTTCCATTTTGTCCACTACACTTACAGGAATGACTTGGCGCGTTGAAGAAGTAGACCACATTTTGGAACAGAATACAGAATAGCATGGCAAAGTCGACGCACAACATAAACGGTTAAAATTTTGCCGGAGACACGATCAGACATGAGTTGTTTGTTTGCTGCATTGAACTCGTAACGACGTTGAAAGTGATTGCACGAAATATGTCCTGGACCGACGTGACTCCCTCTAACCGTAGTGAGTAGACACAATCATTTGATGACGTCTGACTGGAAGCTCTCGAAGTGAAACTAGCCTGACTAATTATCCCACTACTCGCACTTCTCCACATCACCATTCTCACACTTAGAGGAACACAAAATATATTACCTCCCCTTTACATAGCCTTTGGCCACACTGTCATGCTATTGTAGATCGTGTTTCATAATTACATCCTCCGAAATGAGCCTGAGCGCAATTGCACTGGATCGTTTCGATTCAATAAAATGGGCTGGATTTTCATAAGCTTTTCGGGGGCAAATACATCATGTGATTATCAACGGACAACCCGGATTTGTACTAATTACACCCGATTTGCATATAGTATACTAGGATACCAGAGATTGGTTTTGATTGCTCAAGGCCCCCTTTGTACTTTGTGTATTACCGTGCATGGCGGGCTATCACCCCCATTTCATGGTTTGTTGCAAGTGAACGTTTCTGTAGGTGTTCCAGTCAGCTCGTCACCTTCTCAACCCGGGTGTCACTTTGAGGTCACTGTCGCTGCTCTTCGACAACCATTTGGGGATTTCCTGTCGTCAGGGATGAGAGTGTTTGGTCAACATAGAGTTGTAAATACTAAAGTAGGGTTTCTCCTGTACAGGAAACCCCCTAAGATCCTCTTTGAACCAGTCTAATGAGGAATAGGAGCGTCCGTTTGGTTGTCCTTTTAGAAGCAATCTCTTCGTATTAGGTTTTGTTTGATCTGTTATCGAGGACCGTACGTGTAATGGCACACTATGGCTGGAGCGGTTTGATCTACAATGACCCTTATGAGAATGGGGACAAGACAGAGCTTCCAATCACAACGCGAGAGACCATGGAGCTAATGGAAAGCTCAGATCCGTTACCCAGACAGGCGTTTTCCGGTATTTTCTCGAAGGAAAGCCACCCGAGTAGAGAGCTTGTCTTCGTCTCAGTTACACCCAGTTCACTCGAGAACACGCGCGGTTTAACGCTGTCTTTTGGTTTTGAAATCAAGCGGTTCAGGGCCCGATGTATTACCTGGTAACGTGTCAGAGTGGCCCAAAGGGACTAAAGTGGGCCACTTAATCACCAAGGTACTCAGTGAGAAAGCCCTTGATGGAGCCTCCATCGCTACTTTAAGCCCATGAGAGATGGCCGATGCACTTGTCCAAGTAGATGATTGCTAGAGAGCAGACGCGTCAACAACCACCGTCTCTCAGTTCATAGTGGGAGTTTAAAGGCCCAGTGCGGTCAAAACATCGATTTCACTTTTCCCCAAAAATATCTTCACACTGGCAGTTCAAAATAACATTAACATGGTGCTGTTAAAGTGTTGATTATGCCTTTTGGGGACAGAGCTGCAGAAGTGCTTAGCTAGGAGCTATGGCAGCGCCTGGAATCTGTGGGATGGTACCTTTTTTCCAAATGCATGGTCACTAGGCAGATTTGTTTACATCGACCAATGACTGTGCATCTGGGTCAGGGGGTGGGCACAAAATCAGGGGTGTCGAACTTATTCCCCCCCCCCCGGGCTACATTAGCATTATAGTGGCCCTCATAGGGACTAGTTGTTGCCGTGAGACTGTATAAATGTAACTACTCCTTAATATCTTGTTACATAACTGTCTCTGCTTTAGATGATTATTTATTCAAGTGTACAAATAAATGTTTAACTTTGTGAGCACATTGCTGTTGTTAAATCTGTTTAATTTATCGGGTTTTAAAAAACATACATTACTCCATAAAACGTGTCACACAAAATCAACATGCATTGTGGGAGATATAGTTTATGGTCCCTGAAATGCTGTATTGGAGCATATGCTTTTATTTTAGGACAATAATGTGCCTTTTTAGCTCTCACTTGAGTTTGACACATGTTCTCTTGATCACCCTATCGATGCAATAACACAAAATATTTTAAGACCTCAGTGAATTGAAAAACTGAACAAATAGTGTACGTTCATGCAAATCAACAAATAGTGTACGTCCATGCAAATAAACAAATATTGTACGTCCATGCAAATAAACAAATAGTGTACGTTCATGTAAATAAAAAAATAGTGTACGTTCATGCCATTTTCAAACAATTTACCTCAGTGAATTAATAAACAGAACAAATAGTGTACGTCCATGCAAATAAACAAATAGTGTATGTCCATGCAAATAAACAAATAGTGTACGTCCATGCAAATAAACAAATAGTGTACGTTCATGCAAATAAACAAATGGTGTCCGTTCATGCAAATAAACAAATAGTGTACGTTCATGCAAATAAACAAATAGTGTAGGTTCATGCAACTAAACAAATATGTACATTCATGCAAATAAACAAATAGTGTAGGTTCATGCAACTAAACAAATATGTACATTCATGCAAATAAACAAATAGTGTAGGTTCATGCAACTAAACAAATATGTACGTTCATGCCACATTCAAACGATTTACCTCACTGAATTTACTCACATTTTCATTTCTTACACATAAATTGGCGACTTCCCAAAAATATAATCGAAACGCTCCCTTCACCTAGCCGACGTGAAACGGCTAGCCGGTTAGTGGTTGGCGCGATTTAGCATTTCAATAGGTTACGTCACTTGCTCTGGTTGTCTTGAAATGATTATTTAAATGAAATAAATACAGTTACTTTTCCTGCTCCTCCAGGGCCGTTCATGGGGATCTCCGTGGGCTTATTCAGTCTGCGAACATTCAATTTCTAGCATTTCCTCCTCTTAGAGAAGTTTGATAATACGGTTGCTTGTGACGCAGTGCATTATAACGGTAGGATGAGAACTTGCAGGGAAAGATGAGTGTTAATGGGATTGACAGGCTTTCACGCTGAAAGTGGCGAGTTGTACTTTTAAAGTGTTTCAGTTGACTTGGGTACTGGATGCTAAGTTACTGGCTGTGAAATAAAACACGTTTACAGTGGTTTAGAGCAGTGTTTCTCATTTGTAGTGAAATAGAACAGATTTACAGTAGTTTAGAGCAGTGTTTCTCATTTGTAATGAAATAGAACACGTTTACAGTGGTTTAGAGCAGTGTTTCTCATTTGTAGTGAAATAGAACAGATTTACAGTAGTTTAGAGCAGTGTTTCTCATTTGTAATGAAATAGAACACGTTTACAGTGGTTTAGAGCAGTGTTTCTCATTTGTAATGAAATAGAACACATTTACAGTGGTTTAGAGCAGTGTTTCTCATTTGTAATGAAATAGAACACATTTACAGTGGTTTAGAGCAGTGTTTCTCATTTGTAATGAAATAGAACACATTTACAGTGGTTTAGAGCAGTGTTTCTCATTTGTAATGAAATAGAACACATTTACAGTGGTTTAGAGCAGTGTTTCTCATTTGTAATGAAATAGAACACGTTTACAGTGGTTTAGAGCAGTGTTTCTCATTTGTAATGAAATAGAACACGTTTACAGTGGTTTAGAGCAGTGTTTCTCATTTGTAATGAAATAGAACACGTTTACAGTGGTTTAGAGCAGTGTTTCTCATTTGTAATGAAATAGAACACATTTACAGTGGTTTAGAGCAGTGTTTCTCATTTGTAATGAAATAGAACAGATTTACAGTGGTTTAACAGTGTTTCATTTACAGTGGTTTAGAGCAGTGTTTCTCATTTGTAATGAAATAGAACACATTTACAGTGGTTTAGAGCAGTGTTTCTCATTTGTAATGAAATAGAACACATTTACAGTGGTTTAGAGCAGTGTTTCTCATTTGTAATGAAATAGAACACATTTACAGTGGTTTAGAGCAGTGTTTCTCATTTGTAATGAAATAGAACACATTTACAGTGGTTTAGAGCAGTGTTTCTCATTTGTAATGAAATAGAACACATTTACAGTGGTTTAGAGCAGTGTTTCTCATTTGTAATGAAATAGAACACATTTACAGTGGTTTAGAGCAGTGTTTCTCATTTGTAATGAAATAGAACACATTTACAGTGGTTTAGAGCAGTGTTTCTCATTTGTAATGAAATAGAACACATTTACAGTGGTTTAGAGCAGTGTTTCTCATTTGTAATGAAATAGAACACATTTACAGTGGTTTAGAGCAGTGTTTCTCATTTGTAATGAAATAGAACACATTTACAGTGGTTTAGAGCAGTGTTTCTCATTTGTAATGAAATAGAACACATTTACAGTGGTTTAGAGCAGTGTTTCTCATTTGTAATGAAATAGAACACATTTACAGTGGTTTAGAGCAGTGTTTCTCATTTGTAATGAAATAGAACACATTTACAGTGGTTTAGAGCAGTGTTTCTCATTTGTAATGAAATAGAACACATTTACAGTGGTTTAGAGCAGTGTTTCTCATTTGTAATGAAATAGAACACATTTACAGTGGTTTAGAGCAGTGTTTCTCATTTGTAATGAAATAGAACACATTTACAGTGGTTTAGAGCAGTGTTTCTCATTTGTAATGAAATAGAACACATTTACAGTGGTTTAGAGCAGTGTTTCTCATTTGTAATGAAATAGAACACGTTTACAGTGGTTTAGAGCAGTGTTTCTCATTTGTAATGAAATAGAACACGTTTACAGTGGTTTAGAGCAGTGTTTCTCATTTGTAATGAAATAGAACACGTTTACAGTGGTTTAGAGCAGTGTTTCTCATTTGTAATGAAATAGAACACGTTTACAGTGGTTTAGAGCAGTGTTTCTCATTTGTAATGAAATAGAACACGTTTACAGTGGTTTAGAGCAGTGTTTCTCATTTGTAATGAAATAGAACACGTTTACAGTGGTTTAGAGCAGTGTTTCTCATTTGTAATGAAATAGAACACGTTTACAGTGGTTTAGAGCAGTGTTTCTCATTTGTAATGAAATAGAACACATTTACAGTGGTTTAGAGCAGTGTTTCTCATTTGTAATGAAATAGAACACATTTACAGTGGTTTAGAGCAGTGTTTCTCATTTGTAATGAAATAGAACACGTTTACAGTGGTTTAGAGCAGTGTTTCTCATTTGTAATGAAATAGAACACGTTTACAGTGGTTTAGAGCAGTGTTTCTCATTTGTAATGAAATAGAACACGTTTACAGTGGTTTAGAGCAGTGTTTCTCATTTGTAATGAAATAGAACACATTTACAGTGGTTTAGAGCAGTGTTTCTCATTTGTAATGAAATAGAACACATTTACAGTGGTTTAGAGCAGTGTTTCTCATTTGTAATGAAATAGAACACATTTACAGTGGTTTAGAGCAGTGTTTCTCATTTGTAATGAAATAGAACACATTTACACTGTAGTGTTTCTCAATAGGACATCAAATTGTTTACAATTGTTTACTGAATTATTTCTCAATAGGACATCAAATTGTTTACAATTGTTTACTGAATTATTGCAAAAATGTATTTTCGATATCGACTGTTGGCAATGCAGCAAATACTGAATATTTGAAAATAATACAACATTGGCAACTTTTAATATTTTAATTATTATAATTTCTGCACATTTTATAATTGGTATTATATTTTATTTAGACTGGTATTAGTATTTTTATTTGTATAACATTTTAGATGTGTATATATAGTATAGTAGTATAGTAGGGACATCATGGTATTTATTCATATTTTTAAGTCATCGTCTTGATTAACTAATCTAGAGCGACACACATTTTACTATTGTGCTTTTCCAGGTTAATTACGTAGGAGGTGTATATCAACATATGACCAAACACACACAGGACTCACACAACTCAGAGCCTGCAGACACGCACGCACGCACACACACCAGACACACACACACAGACACACACACGTTGCCAGCAGGTGGTGAGTTCGCTCAGATAGCCAGGAAGTAGTAGGCAATAAAGACACAGAGGCACGCCATGTCAACCGGTTCTCTATGACAGCTTGGCTGCTGATGCTGGAGTGCCAGTGACGGGTCCATATCAAAGAGGAAACAGCCGGCCCACATGCCCGGGCTGTGGGCACCTCTACCCACTGGTGCCGAGCGTAGCTAGGTGGCTCGGCTCGGCTTGAGTGGGACTGGCAGAAGAGAACTGTTGACGACCCTGATGACACCAAACCTTTCAGAACACCCACACCTCTTCAGGCCTCTCACTTTACACTGTTTTCTGTGTCCAGAACGAGCATTATTAGCCCCGGGAATACGGAGGAGAAATGGAAACCGGGGTCAGGATGATGGAGGTTTTGAAGATGAATGTGTGAGAGGCTCCTGTACGTTGTCTGCTTTATTCAGTGGCTCTCCAGGTATGAGTGTTTCCTGTTGATGTCCTCCGCTTGATGCTGTTCTCATCAGGATGTACTGTAGGTCACCCTGGCTATTGTACATAACTCAAACCTGTGTGTGGGAACGAGAGCACGCGGGCAAATTGTGGAACCTTTTTCCTCTTACTTCTCTATTTTATTTGGCAAAGCCCTCAAGTCAACTGTATGCTTTATGGTGAAAAATATACTGTGTTTTATTGGGATAAACTAATCAATTAAACATCTGTATGGATTGAATAAATGGATGTGATAGCCCTTCACATCCATACTGTACACCAGATATGTCATAGCCCTGCACATCCATACAGATCACCAGATATGTCATAGCCCTGCACATCCATACTGTACACCAGATATGTCATAGCCCTGCACATCCATACTGTACACCAGATATGTCATAGCCCTTCACATCCATACAGATCACCAGATATGTCATAGCCCTGCACATCCATACTGTACACCAGATATGTCATAGCCCTGCACATCCATACAGATCACCAGATATGTCATAGCCCTGCACATCCATACAGATCACCAGATATGTCATAGCCCTGCACGTCCATACTGTACACCAGATATGTCATAGCCCTGCACATCCATACTGTACACCAGATATGTCATAGCCCTGCACATCCATACAGAACACAGATATGTCATAGCCCTGCACATCCATACAGATCACCAGATATGTCATAGCCCTGCACGTCCATACTGTACACCAGATATGTCATAGCCCTGCACATCCATACTGTACACAGATATGTCATAGCCCTGCACATCCATACAGATCACCAGATATGTCATAGCCCTGCACATCCATACAGATCACCAGATATGTCATAGCCCTGCACGTCCATACTGTACACCAGATATGTCATAGCCCTGCACATCCATACTGTACACCAGATATGTCATAGCCCTGCACATCCATACTGTACACCAGATATGTCATAGCCCTGCACATCCATACAGATCACCAGATATGTCATAGCCCTGCACATCCATACTGTACACCAGATATGTCATAGCCCTGCACATCCATACTGTACACAGATATGGCATAGCCCTGCACATCCATAATGTACACCAGATATGTCATAGCCCTGCACATCCATAATGTACACCAGATATGTCATAGCCCTGCACATCCATACTGTACACCAGATATGTCATAGCCCTGCACATCCATAATGTACACCAGATATGTCATAGCCCTGCACATCCATACTGTACACCAGATATGTCATAGCCCTGCACATCCATACTGTACACAGATATGTCATAGCCCTGCACATCCATACTGTACACCAGATATGTCATAGCCCTGCACATCCATACTGTACACCAGATATGTCATAGCCCTGCACATCCATACTGTACACCAGATATGTCATAGCCCTGCACATCCATACTGTACACCAGATATGTCATAGCCCTGCACATCCATACTGTACACCAGATATGTCATAGCCCTGCACATCCATACTGTACACCAGATATGTCATAGCCCTGCACATCCATACTGTACACCAGATATGTCATAGCCCTGCACATCCATACTGTACACCAGATATGTCATAGCCCTGCACATCCATACTGTACACCAGATATGTCATAGCCCTGCACATCCATACTGTACACCAGATATGTCATAGCCCTGCACATCCATACTGTACACCAGATATGTCATAGCCCTGCACATCCATACTGTACACCAGATATGTCATAGCCCTGCACATCCATACTGTACACCAGATATGTCATAGCCCTGCACATCCATACTGTACACCAGATATGTCATAGCCCTGCACATCCATACTGTACACCAGATATGTCATAGCCCTGCACATCCATACTGTACACCAGATATGTCATAGCCCTGCACATCCATACTGTACACCAGATATGTCATAGCCCTGCACATCCATACTGTACACCAGATATGTCATAGCCCTGCACATCCATACTGTACACCAGATATGTCATAGCCCTGCACATCCATACTGTACACCAGATATGTCATAGCCCTGCACATCCATACTGTACACCAGATATGTCATAGCCCTCCATCCATACTGTACACCAGATATGTCATAGCCCTGCACATCCATACTGTACACCAGATATGTCATAGCCCTGCACATCCATACTGTACACCAGATATGTCATAGCCCTGCACATCCATACTGTACACCAGATATGTCATAGCCCTGCACATCCATACTGTACACATAGCCCTGCAGATATGTCATAGCCCTGCACATCCATACTGTACACCAGATATGTCATAGCCCTGCACATCCATACTGACACCAGATATGTCATAGCCCTGCACATCCATACTGTACACCAGATATGTCATAGCCCTGCACATCCATACTGTACACCAGATATGTCATAGCCCTGCACATCCATACTGAACACCAGATATGTCATAGCCCTGCACATCCATACAGATCACCAGATATGTCATAGCCCTGCACATCCATACTGAACACCAGATATGTCATAGCCCTGCACATCCATACTGTACACCAGATATGTCATAGCCCTGCACATCCATACTGTACACCAGATATGTCATAGCCCTGCACATCCATACTGTACACCAGATATGTCATAGCCCTGCACATCCATACTGTACACAGATATGTCATAGCCCTGCACATCCATACAGATACACCAGATATGTCATAGCCCTGCACATCCATACTGTACACCAGATATGTCATAGCCCTGCACATCCATACTGTACACAGATATGATATGTCCATACTGTACACCAGATATGTCATAGCCCTGCACATCCATACTGTACACCAGATATGTCATAGCCCTGCACATCCATACTGTACACCAGATATGTCATAGCCCTGCACATCCATACTGTACACCAGATATGTCATAGCCCTGCACATCCATACTGTACACCAGATATGTCATAGCCCTGCACGTCCATACTGTACACCAGATATGTCATAGCCCTGCACATCCATACTGTACACCAGATATGTCATAGCCCTGCACATCCATACAGATCACCAGATATGTCATAGCCCTGCACATCCATACTGTACACCAGATATGTCATAGCCCTGCACGTCCATACTGTACACCAGATATGTCATAGCCCTGCACATCCATACTGTACACCAGATATGTCATAGCCCTGCACATCCATACTGTACACCAGATATGTCATAGCCCTGCACATCCATACTGTACACCAGATATGTCATAGCCCTGCACATCCATACTGTACACCAGATATGTCATAGCCCTGCACATCCATACTGAACACCAGATATGTCATAGCCCTGCACATCCATACTGTACACAGATATGTCATAGCCCTGCACATCCATAATGTACTCCAGATAAGAATGGAAGCAAATTATGCACTTTTAATGATGCAAAGAATGTCTTTTTTTATTTAATGAAGGTTCGAAATAAGAGAGGAAGGGTTGCTTTCTAATGTTGACATATCGTTGGTCCTAATATGTTGAGTTCTTTCTGAAAGTGGGGCATTTTCCAAGTTGCTGAGCTTTAATTCGGTATGTTTCCTAAATATCCAGATACATTTTAGCAAAAGATGAATTGTTAAAGAGGAATTGTCAGTAGGTCCATCAATTGTATGCTTTTCAATTAGGTTTTCCTGTTCTTTTAATAGCATATGACTTCACTCAATTTATTATTATGCGTTGGGCCGGGCTGGAGTAACATATTATTGTTGTCAGCACTGGATTGCCTACAGCCAAATTATGGCTTGTTTTATTAAGGTGAAAGTGTGCGAATGCTGCCGTCTCTCATTTAGTTTTACAAAAACAAATGACTTATTACTCAAACCTGATTGCTCGGGCTTACTCACAGGGATTCAATTAAATTTAGGAATTAAATGAAGTACATCGGACCTATAACTTTAAAGGCCTTGCAGAAACTCATTACGCAGTGATCAATGCAGGAGTCAGTGGGATTTGTCTCTACCGTGGACGTCTTTTGTGAAGTGGCAGCCCTGGCCACAATTGGCAGGCTAAATTAAAATTTGATGTGCTTCTGAAAGCGTATCCATATTCTCCCGCTTTCCGAATGGAAATCTTCCCGAGGCCCGCTGTATAGACACTTCCCTATAGATGGCTGCACAACATGCACGGCACGCTTCCCAAATGGGATTTCCTCGCCGCTTGCAGGGTTTCAGTGAAACTGTATCATTTTTATATGTAAATGCAAATAGCCTCGTTCTGGTACGACATCACGTTATGGACGTGGTGGCTGAAAGATGTCCCGATCTGCAGTGTGGAATGAATGAATCTTCCTTGGCATGGATGTTGGCCCGAACGGCGTGTTAACCGGTCCCACCCTCTCTCTCCCTCCGCCAGGGAACCGCCCTTGTGTGGTTCTGACGGCGCGTGTCCACCCTGGGGAGAGCAACGCCAGCTGGGCGATGAAGGGCACGCTGGAGTTCCTGTGCGGCGACCATCCCAGAGCGGCGAGCCTGAGAGAAGCCTTCATCTTCAAAATCATCCCAATGCTTAACCCCGACGGGGTCATCAACGGGAAGTACGTACGCACGCCGCCCTGACCTTCAACCTCTCCCCTCAGGCATGCACACACAGCCTTGTCACGGGTTCAGTTAGGATTCCAGGGAGGAGACCCGCATGTCCCGAGTTACCACAGGGTCGACACCGAGAGGTACGCGCTGTCAGGTAAATCCGCGGCGTCCGGCGAACGCGTCATTCACACACGGGTGACTGACAACCACGGGCCGCGGGGTGTCCCTTTCAACTCGACGTTCTCGGGGTTTGTCGGACGCCAGCGCTTAACGAAAGCTACGACATTACACTGATCTCGTTCGCGGCGCGGAGGCGATCGATAACCCCCCGTTCGAACGTCGAGACCCGACACTGACGTGACTCCTCACCGGCTCCTCATGCGGAAACCAGATCCAGTCAGAGCTGCAGTCGTGTCACTATAGGCAGGCCGTTGCTGAGAGAGCCCTGTAGAACGACCACTGATCCCAACTTCTCCTATTGCACACTGTTTGTTTGGGGTCGGAGAGAGATGGAGTCAATAGCCACAAATGCCAGGTGCTGTGTTATGTGGTCTAAAACCATTAGCGTCTCCCTTCGCCCGGTCAACGGTTTATAGGCGCCACTGACAGTTCAAGATGACGCTTTTAACACCACAGAGAACGCGATGGTGTCTCTCTAGTCCAAACGGATGCACACGGGTGAAGAAAATCCAACGTTTGGTCACGAACGATTTGTCCACACACATCTCTGATATGCTAATGAGAGTTTGAATAGTTTCAAGTAAATGACGATTTCCCGATTTTGGCCACAACTCGGTATACACCCATGGTGAGTTTATTTTGTCTCTGAAGACCAGACGTCTTTTCGTTTCGTAATGGAACTTTTCCAGGTTCCACACCAGTGTAAACGACACCAACTCTGTAAAGCTTGTACGTTCAATTCTGTCAGCTTGTGCGTTCAGTCTATGCCTGCATCCTATTACATTAGAATCGGTTAACTAATCGATATGACTAAGTGGTTACAAATTAAATGGTTGCAGAGAAACAGAATACATGTGCTTGGCATTCTTCTGCGTAACATAGGCCATGTTGGATTCAGGAGAGAAATGTGTCAGTTGACATGCAAAATCTCAGGAAGAAAGGAAAACCCTTGTAGGGCAAAACAAATATCAGGAAAAACGGTTCAATGTCTAGTTTTACAACAAGGTGTCTTGGAGAGTTGGAGGAACTGTATCTATAGACCTCAGCCTCAAGTCCACATAACATCCTCTGTGTCATTACGCGTGTTCAATTCCTACGTTTGAGAGCGAATAAAACTCTAAAACGTATTTGTTTTGCTTCGCTGAGTTTTATTCTCTCTCAAATTCCTATTTTTGTTTAAAATTCCAGAAGTTTTGTTTGAGTTATTTTGACACATCTGATTTCATGAATTCCCTGGAAGCGGAGACAAATGTTCTGGTCTGCCTTGGAAACATGCGCTAGAAGATTTTGATAGAATTTCTCCTCATTCAGTTCCAGTGTCCTATAATTCTTGTTTTGAGTGTTCTGAGTGTCTTTCCCACATAAATTAGTCTGCTTAGGCAGCTAATTAAATACATCTGTGAAGTAGTATATTTAGCCTTTCATTTGAATCTTTTTGCCAGTCTCTGGGCAATACCAAAAAAAATAGTTGTAAGCAATTGTTAGGTAAGTATTGTAAGTACAATGCCCAATTATAATTCCTATTGGGAATATCACTTAGTGACAACACTGCAGATTGACCACAGCTTAGCCCAAAATAACAATACAATTATAATTACATTATGACACAAGCAAAATAGATTTTTACATTCCCAGCACAAACCAAAAAAAATATGAACGTTATTGTCTTTATTTGTTTTTTGTATTATATTTGTATTATGTGTTTTTTTTTCATTTCCACACGTCTCATGGACACCAAGTTATTATTTTGTGTTTGTTCATTCATCTCCTCCCCCATGTAATTATTCACCAGGTCGTGGCTGCTACTGTCATTGTGTTCTCAAACTACCTGTAAAATATAATCAAGGACAAGCGTTGGAAATCTGTTTTTAGCATATCTGACTCGATCAGAGAGGATTGACACAACCTTGGTGCAACTAGGGTTAAGTGCCTTGCTCACGGGCAGACTGGAATATCCCGTTGACCACCAATTATTTAGCATTCAAACCAGCAACCTTCAGTTACTAGCCCCAAATCAACCACTAGGCTGCCTGCACCTTTCTGCTGGACTACAGTTTGAAATGTATCTTCAGCTTGCATTTCCCAGACCCATCTTCAGTGGTAACTGATAGCTCTGTCATTTTTTGCCGTTTAAACACAAACAAGTGCAGTCATTTCCCCTGTGAACTCACTTGACACCCTGCTGCTATTTTCAACTCAAACATACAGCATCAAGTATTTTGGCCTTCAGATATGATAATTCTTTTCAGTCTGAAAGCTCAATTTGTGTCAAACAGCTCTGCTCTGACCAAAGGGTGAGTGTGATGTAAACTGAGCTGACCTTTTGACTAACAGCCATTTGCTGTGCTGTTACCTTCCTGATTGCAGTTGAAAAGTGATCCAGACAACAGTGTCCTAGTTGCCTATATTTAGGAGGGAGTCTAACAGTAAGAGATGAGAATAGAACAATGTCCGTCAGTAGGGAATCCGCTAGTCTGAAACCAGGAGTTAGCACATCCTCTGACTGACTATGACACTAACTGACATCTTTCATATCAAATCTGCCAGACTCTGCAGCAGCATATCATGCTGTTACTGTGAAATCCTAGAAACCTGTGAAACCAAGTGTATCTATGATAGCTGCTGTGACAGGTTTTGGATATTGGCAATTCTATGGTTTCGGAATCCGTTTGAAACGGTTCATAGACATGATTGTATGCGGCAAATATCGATCACACGTCCATCAAGTAAGCTTGATCATGTGGTGATTGTTATTTATCTGTGGTTATTTAACTTAGTCATAGAAAATCAAGCATTTTAGAGAGCATACAAAATGTTCTTGCCGTGCTAGTTTTCTAATACCATTGTTATAGAAGAGTAGGGAGGCGGAAGCATCATACCCTGGGGGTGCTTCTCAACGGTTGGACTGGGAGACTGGTTAGAATTGAGGGAAGGATGAACGGAGCAAAATACAGAAAGGTTCTTTCTGAGCGCACTCAGACTTTGGAGAAGATTCGTCTTTTAGCACAACAACGTACCGAAGCATACAGGCAAGACAACACTTGAGTGGCTTCAGCCAGGATTTGTGAATGTCATGACATTACAAGTTATTTTGTAGATTGATGGCAACTGATCATAATGAAGTTCATTGCACAACAACATGTGGAGAAAGTGACCCAACCCAATGCAGCCCGACCCTCAGCTCAGCTAGCGTTGTACCCAGAAATGTGGTCTTTGGGTAGCCTCCAGAAAGAAATTAACTCTAGTTAAATCTTAACTGATATTTCATTCATCAGACAAATCTAATCAGAATAGTCCCTGAAAAATGTCAGCGAACGAATTTGCCTGCTTTTGTTTTGTGAACATGTTCAATCAAGGATGTATTGAAACCACAGCATAAACAACCGTGCCCACAACCAGAAATAATGTTAGCTCTCAAACTTAGATGAATCTGACATTACTGAAGGTAATATCAGCAAACAACGTGTCCCTGACGCTAACACTTTATAAAATGCTTCTTCTTCAAAAAAGATAATAATTGAGAAACCGTCCTAAAATTAAGGAAAACTGCTAATGTGTGAACTTTCTGAAAACAAGCTTCATTGTCTAATTCAAACACGACATAACGAGAATATCGTACGTGTTTTTATGTTTTCAGGCATCTACAACCCTGTTGTGTTATTACAAGAATAAAGTTCTGTCCGGTTTTTCAAAATGTATTGTTGTAAAGCGGTCCCCTGAACAGTCAGAAAAATGCACTTTTTATCCTCGTGCCATATTTAGAACACACTGAAAATCTGTTGCTACGCCGACTGATGTCAAACAATAACCGATGATTGCAAAGCACAGTTGCAAGCTTTAGTATATGATGGCACCAACCTTCATTCAACAATACAAACATGTTTTTGTATAATGTTGAGGGCGAAAATTGTTACCACTAGTAACATTGTGTTTCCTGTTTTAAAAAGAGAATTGCTCAAAGCCATCGAGAACTTCCAGCAGTCTGGGCCTCTGTGGCCAACATTGTGCAGGGCGACTTATTCATTTTCCCCGTCGCTGCGTATTGGACGTGCCATTTGACGATGGATCACCCAGCGTGTGTTCAGTTTTACACGACGCCGCTCTGTAGGGAGAAGTAATAAAACACAAATACTCCACAAGTGGCCTGCTAACAATACCGCTCCGCGCACGCTCCAGGAAATTGTTTCCTGTGTTTACCCCCGTTTGTTACGTCTAATGTGTTCTGTTAGAGGAATTAAGCATCAGTGAATAAAACCCAGCGAGCGTTTGAGATATCTGACACGGAATGTCATCATTAGATCGGAGGGCTTAATTGGCCCTGAAATTGAATTCATTTTGTGTGAGTGACGGTGGAACACGTTGGCAGGGCCCAGAGCACCGCCGCTTTTGATCCTCGGCTGCAGTGGGTGATGGGAGACGGGGTGACGCCGTCGTGTCGCCATCCATCCCGCTTCTCCACCCGTCTGATCAGAACAGCCCCGGACCCCGGACCGGGCTCCACACTCTCCGGCTTTCATGCACCCGTCCGGGCTTCAAAGATAACCCGAGCCTTTCCCTGTTTGCCCTGTATTTCCCACATCACTTTGTTGCTATTTCAACGATGTCAAATGTGTTGTGACATGTGGTCAATTTGTCACATTAGTTCTGACCTGGCCTGGCGCACACACAGGCATTCTGCACACACACACACACATTCTGCACACACATTCTGCACACACACACACATTCTGCACACACACACACATTCCGGATGCTTTGAAGCCGCTGACTCCAGTCGGGGTCGGTTCCGAGGTAGACATTAGTTCTGAGTCACAGTGAAAATCAGCAGTACAGCCGAACTCAATAGTACATTTCTCTGAGATTCATGGGTTGTCACGCATGTTGGCTACCAGCAGCCTTTAGAATTGGAATTTGTCTGCGCAGTGTGTGTGTGTGTGTGTGTGTGTGTGTGTGTGTGTGTGTGTGTGTGTGTGTGTGTGTGTGTGTGTGTGTGTGTGTGTGTGTGTGTGTGTGTGTGTGTGTGTGTGTGTGTGTGTGTGTGTGTGTGTGTGTGTGTGTGTGTGTGTGTGTGTGTGTGTGTGTGTGTGTGTGTGTGTGTGTGTGTGTGTGTGTGTGTGTGTGTGTGTGTGTGTGTGTGTGTGTGTGTGTGTTTAAAAGGTGATAGTATTCTCCCATTATGACCGGGCGTCGCTCAGGAAGGACAACATGCTATTTTTAGTCTGTTTGATTTAGTGGATGAGATTTACTTAAGACAAGGCTCCTCGGTCAAGTCTATTTGACTACAGGGACTCCTAGTCTCAGCCTGGCCGGTTTCAGAAGTCTGGGGACACGTCTGGCGTCTTGTCTTTGACAGCCTGCCCCCCGTTCCCACAGTGGATGTGTATCAGAACCCTCTGGGCTGTAATTACGTAGGAACGACAACCCGGGTCTGTGGAGGAGAATAACGCGCCGGTTCCTGACATCCTGCCTGTGACCTGCATCTCCAGCGATGTTTGCCGGGCCGGGAGCACAGGGACTGACTGGTGGGAGGTGTGAACAGATTGTAATTTAAAACAGCGACCTTGGGAGCCGAGGGAACGGAGGATCGCATTAAGTGCAACCCGGGGGGGAAATACTTCCCGTAGCCCGACTGTGAGAAGCCGTCGGAGTGGATAATCTTGTTATCAGGTAAAAATCTGTCGTGCATGTAGCCGTCGTAGTTTTTTGTCGCGACAAGCAGAGACGGAGGCCTTAACGCAACGTTTCACATGAACGAATTGGTCTCGCTGCATGTTAGGTGTGTCCGTCTCTCCTTCTGCTGTGTGCTGAGGTGTTTTCTGTAAACGTGCCAGTGAGGTTGAGAGCACGACCGTGTGACATTAACAGTCAGTTAGCTGATCCGCTTCACACCTGCAACGTTTGAACAGAACGTCAGAGTCCTGGCAGCCTCTTTAATTAGCATCCAATGTCAGCGGTGCCATCGTCACAGCACAGGGGCCCTCGTCACAGCACAGGGGCCCTCGTCACAGCACAGGGGGCCCTCGTCACAGCCCAGGGGGCCCTCGTCACAGCCCAGGGGGCCCTCGTCACAGCCCAGGGGCCCTCATCACAGCCCAGGGGGCCCTCATCACAGCCCAGGGGGCCCTCATCACAGCCCAGGGGGCCCTCATCACAGCCCAGGGGGCCCTCATCACAGCCCAGGGGGCCCTCATCACAGCCCAGGGGGCCCTCATCACAGCCCAGGGGGCCCTCATCACAGCCCAGGGGGCCCTCATCACAGCCCAGGGGGCCCTCATCACAGCCCAGGGGGCCCTCATCACAGCCCAGGGGGCCCTCATCACAGCACAGGGGCCCTCATCACAGCCCAGGGGGCCCTCAGGCCATGCAGCTGCAGGACCTCAATGGATACTTAGTGTTTTGATGATTTTGCCATTTTTATTCCCTATTTACATTCTGCCCAGGGTCTGTGTCCGGATGAGAGAACAGACCAGTTTGGATGCACATTGAGCCGGGTACGAGTTTGGTTTGCACTACTTTCATGTCAAAAGCATCAGTTTGCCTCAGTTATAGGCGAGCGTATGTAGATATTCAGCTCAGGAGCCCTGATCCCGCTGTCTTTTGCCCTGAGAAGCACTGAGAATCTGAAAAATATCTGAACACATTCATTTCATGCGGCTGACGCAGAAGCTGGGCATATCCTATTGGTAACGTGTTATTTTCCACTGGTCCGACTACCAGCCAGATAGGGTTGTTGTAATTTTCATTATAGGATACAGAAGAAAGGGGGAGGGTTGGGGGGGCGGGTCGGGGGGGTATGATTTTTGTTTCACCGTTAATTGTGGCTTTTTAGGATCCCGTTTCTTAAACTACCTATATTCGTCTGTTGTATCTCTGTCGTAGTGCTGCTGTCTTGAAGCGTTCGGTTTTCTCGTTCGCTCACCCCGCGTCAGCCACATCTCTGCGCCGTCGTTAGTGTCGCGCCTCAGGCTTCCCTTCAGAGGTTACGACAAATGTTCTCCCTCAAGCCGGACGAAACCGCGCTGTTTTTGTAAATCGCCTCTAATAAACATTTGACAATTTGTTGCGAAGGCGGCCGACTTGAACGACGGCGGTTGTTTCGTGTCACGTCGCGGCGTACACCCCGCACGTTGTGATAAAACCAGGAGATGTGTGCGAGTCTGACACGTCGCCCCCCCCCCTCACCTCGACATAAACACGGGGGAGGGCGTCAACAGGAAGCGTGGAGCCGAGCCGTATTATAATGTTTTGATGCATGGGGGCGGTCTGTCCAGTGACACTGACGTATTGTGGAGGCCCCTGTAGGCAGGCTGGAGACAGGTCCGTGATGAATGGTGGAGACTCGGCACTGTTCATCATTCCACAGCAGGTCTAACATTGACCACAGCCAAGCCCGTCCACCCAGATCCCCCCTCTCCTCCTCCTCTTCCTCACAGACCTCCTTCCCCCTGGCCCCAGTATGCTGGCCCGGGTGACGGCCGTGTCGCTACGACACAAAGACCAGAAGAAGAGTATTACCGGTTTCCCCTCAGAGGCAGGTTTTTCAGTTCCCTCTCTTTTTTTGTCGACGAGCAGGAGGTAATGAGTCACTATCTCCCGGCCTCCTAGGCCGCGTTGCTCCTCGTTGGTCCCGATCAATACCGTGGCATTTGAGTCACGAGGAAACACAATAAGGTAAGTACAAAGCCTCGTAATATCTGGCCGTCCGTTCGGTGACGGATTCCTCCGTGTGCTTACAATAGCAACGAGGCCGCGCAAGCCGCCTGCACTTCACGGACATTAGCGCAATTAGAGTGCGCTCGAAATGGCAGGGGCTCTCGTCGCTCCCAACCTAATCGAACGGTGAATCAGCACGTACAGCTGAGCCAGGGGTGGGCGAACTTTTTTCGGCTCAGGGGCCACATCAGGGCTTTGAAATTAAACGGAGGGCCACGTTTGCACGATATTTAAATGTATACACCTAACATGTATACTGTGGGCGTGTCGTTACATATTACTCATAATAATTCACATTCAGATGCATGACAATTGGACTTGCTAGGTATTTTGTACTGCCCTCATAACTGTAATACCTGTTTCAGGCCCGCGGGCCGCATCTGGCCCTTGAGGAAATTCCATCCGGCCCGCGGGCCTGAGTTTGCCCGCCCCTGAGCTAAGCTCTGCAATGCGGACGCCAAACACTATTAACACCGGATACGTTCCGTATGATTCTTGAGATGGTTCTCCGTACGTGCAGACCGGACGGGAAGCCTCTCAACGCCGCGTGTCCACGGACTATTCGGTACCATGTAAGGAGAGACGCGCTGCCGACGGCAGTTCAAAACAAGCCTGCCGGTCGGATTGAAAACATTGGTCAACTAGGGTACCTGAGGAAAGTGACCTGTCATCCACCAACTCCCATGCATATCTATGAGCCGCATATCTATGATCTGCGCTCAGGCCAGTCGACTGGAGGAGATCGGCCACTATTCCAGCAGAACGTCTTCCAACAGCCGAGTTAACAGAGACTCGTTCCCTGGAAGCCATGTGTATTCTAATGCCGAGACAAATCCATATGGAGTGTACTTCTTTTAGCCGGGGCGGATTGGGCCCGTGCGGGTACGTAGGGGATGGGATGCCATTTGTGACACACTTGGATACGTTGGATGTGACGCCGGCTGGGCGGGTGTGTTGGAGTCGCGTTAGCTTCCCTGACCCTGGAAGTTGATTAAATTGACAAACGCGTTGGGTCGGGGATCTCCGGGGAGCGCCACATAACTGCGGCACTATTAAGCCAGTGACCTCATCATTGTTAATCTATCAGAGGACGTTATACCGCCCAGACACTTTCTGGTGAATAACAAGTGTTTCTCTCCACTGAACAACTCCAATGTACTCTGAGATGTATTCTGTTATTGTGAAGAGTTTGGGATTGTGACAATTAGGCGTTTTATCTACTTTCCCGGAGTCGAGGGGTTAATGTCTGAATAAAATGTTAATGTACAGCAATTGTGCCATCACTGGAAGTCTATATTAGAGGTTAAGGTCCATCACTGGCAGTCTATATTAGAGGTTAAGGTCCATCACTGGCAGTCTATATTAGAGGTTAAGGTCCATCACTGGCAGTCTATATTAGAGGTTAAGGTCCATCACTGGCAGTCTATATTAGAGGTTAAGGTCCATCACTGGAAGTCTATATTAGAGGTTATGGTCCATCACTGGAAGTCTATATTAGAGGTTAAGGTCCATCACTGGCAGTCTATATTAGAGGTTAAGGTCCATCACTGGCAGTCTATATTAGAGGTTAAGGTCCATCACTGGCAGTCTATATTAGAGGTTAAGGTCCATCACTGGAAGTCTATATTAGAGGTTATGGTTCATCACTGGAAGTCTATATTAGAGGTTAAGGTCCATCACTGGCAGTCTATATTAGAGGTTAAGGTCCATCACTGGCAGTCTATATTAGAGGTTAAGGTCCATCACTGGAAGTCTATATTAGAGGTTATGGTTCATCACTGGAAGTCTATATTAGAGGTTAAGGTCCATCACTGGCAGTCTATATTAGAGGTTAAGGTCCATCACTGGCAGTCTATATTAGAGGTTAAGGTCCATCACTGGAAGTCTATATTAGAGGTTATGGTTCATCACTGGAAGTCTATATTAGAGGTTAAGGTCCATCACTGGCAGTCTATATTAGAGGTTAAGGTCCATCACTGGCAGTCTATATTAGAGGTTAAGGTCCATCACTGGAAGTCTATATTAGAGGTTATGGTTCATCACTGGAAGTCTATATTAGAGGTTAAGGTCCATCACTAGAAGTCTATATTAGAGGTTATGGTCCATCACTGGAAGTCTATATTAGAGGTTATGGTCCATCACTGGAAGTCTATATTAGAGGTTAAGGTCCATCACTGGAAGTCTATATTAGAGGTTAAGGTCCATCACTGGAAGTCTATATTAGAGGTTATGGTTCATCACTGGAAGTCTATATTAGAGGTTAAGGTCCATCACTGGCAGTCTATATTAGAGGTTAAGGTCCATCACTGGCAGTCTATATTAGAGGTTAAGGTCCATCACTGGAAGTCTATATTAGAGGTTATGGTTCATCACTGGAAGTCTATATCAGAGGTTATGGTTCATCACTGGAAGTCTATATTAGAGGTTAAGGTCCATCACTGGAAGTCTATATTAGAGGTTATGGTCCATCACTGGAAGTCTATATTAGAGGTTATGGTCCATCACTGGAAGTCTATATTAGAGGTTTGGTCCATCACTGGAAGTCTATATTAGAGGTTTGGTCCATCACTGGAAGTCTATATTAGAGGTTTGGTCCATCACTGGAAGTCTATATTAGAGGTTATGGTTCATCACTGGAAGTTTATATTAGAGGTTAAGGTCCATCACTGGAAGTCTATATTAGAGGTTTGGTCCATCACTGGAAGTCTATATTAGAGGTTTGGTCCATCACTGGAAGTCTATATCAGAGGTTATGGTTCATCACTGGAAGTCTATATTAGAGGTTAAGGTCCATCACTGGAAGTCTATATTAGAGGTTATGGTCCATCACTGGAAGTCTATATTAGAGGTTATGGTCCATCACTGGAAGTCTATATTAGAGGTTAAGGTTAAATAAAGTGATAATATGGCCAAACCATCCATTTAACGATCCACTAAAACAATACAAACACAACATCAGGACAAAACACCCATTAGAGAGCCAGTCCATCGTTGTTTCGCCTTTCCTCCGCCAGCTGCCTTTCCCACATTGATTGACGTTGGAGTGGGGGAGTAGGGGGGTGCGTTAAATGGGAACCGCTCGACACACCGAACACCAGATGCATTCCGATAACATTGAAGCGGGGTGATGGACACCTGATTCCGTGGACACGATTTCTGGTTCCTCGACGGCTCAAGGTTAAACACAAATTAGGGTTTGTATTGTGTGCGCGGAATGAAGTCCTTCCGGATCGGACTGTGGTCCCTGTGTAAGTGTTCAACCGGGAATTGTGTGTGATTCCTGATCAGCATACCTCCTTGTGCATGTTTTACCGGAAAAAGATGCCAGATCGTCGTACGTTTTTGTATGAATTTAATAAAGAAAACTGTTACTATTATTTCATATAATTGAAACCATAATAGTTTTTTAGTCGCTTTCGTATTATTCAGTGGGGTTATTATTCCGTGGGGTTATATTTCATCACTCATCAAAAAGCCCTTTTTTCAAAACTACACGTACGTCAGACGTCGACTGAGAACAACGAACGCCGTCAGACATCGGTGTGTCGTCGAGAAAGTCATTACCAATATCTTTGGCCAATTCGACACTGTCCATCCGTGTGCCTGGACATTATCTGGGAAACCTTACCGTTTTTCTCAATGAATTTGGCACAATTCTCACATGATAACTATTTTCAAAGCAACATGTAAAAACCTCCGAACCACTGGGCACTTGTTCACGGCAGTTTTTCATTTCTCATTGCTTTAAACAAATTGTGAATTTTGTAGCGCATTTTTACAAATGAGTATGTGCAATTGTCTACAATTTCCACGATTACCAATGTAATATATCTCGCTGATCAAAACTGATTGCGTTGCGTGAATTGAATCGTCGTGCTCTCCAAAACACGAATGAGTAATTTTATTGTATTTGTCATCTCAGGTACAATAGCCCAGTGTACTGCATAATCTGTCAGACTTAAGTACAATGAATATCATTGAAGTCACATGGTTTGTTTGTAACATTTGTTAAGTTTCAAAATTGCCTGTCAGGTGAAACTTGTCCTTACTAACGAATGTGGAGTAACTCACGAGTTTCAGACATCGACCAGTCACACATTACGTCACATTGCCTGACAACGGTAGGCGACACATAGTGTGTGACCACAGAACCACTGCAGTTTCTGAACCACTGCAGTTTCTGAACCGCTGCTGTTTCTGAACCGCTGCAGTTTCTGAACCGCTGCAGTTTCTGAACCGCTGCTGTTTCTGAACCGCTGCAGTTTCTGAACCGCTGCAGTTTCTGAACCGCTGCAGTTTCTGAACCGCTGCAGTTTCTGAACCGCTGCAGTTTCTGAACCGCTGCAGTTTCTGAACCGCTGCAGTTTCTGAACCGCTGCAGTTTCTGAACCGCTGCAGTTTCTGAACCGCTGCAGTTTCTGAACCGCTGCAGTTTCTGAACCGCTGCAGTTTCTGAACCGCTGCAGTTTCTGAACCGCTGCAGTTTCTGAACCGCTGCAGTTTCTGAACCGCTGCAGTTTCTGAACCGCTGCAGTTTCTGAACCGCTGCAGTTTCTGAACCGCTGCATTTTCTGAACCCCTGCAGTTTCTGAACCACTGCAGTTTCTGAACATGGAGGAACCTGGACAGGTAAATAATGAAAGGGGGGGCGACAGTCTCCTCGAGGAAGAGGAGTAAGGATCTGTGGTGTTGTGAGGAAGAGACAGGAGAGTACAAAGACACAGAGCGGTCCCAGATGAAATATGGGACATAACAGTGATCTATGTCATTTACCACAGCCTTACAATAGCAGAGGCTAAGAGTGCAGCCTAGTGTAAACCACGCTACAGACTCTCCAGTCATCCAAATGTTCAGCAGGAGAAACAAGTGTGCATTATTCATGTTGCAGTATCCCAGTTAACGGAATACAGTAAAATTATAGTACAGTAAAAAGTACAGTAGAACAAAAGCAGGAGATCTGCAACATGGCAAATTATACTGTCACATAAGAGACATCCAGATTGCATTCTTAGAGGACAATGACGTCATTCCTGAATTCACTACCTGGTAGCCTAGCGACCCTTTTTCGTCCGGTGCCATTGGAGTAGTTCAGCGAGACTGAGCACGTCATGTGCACTTCTGACCGTAAGCACCGCTCTTAGGTTGGCCGAATTAACACACTGAAAGCCTATAAAGTCGGCGATTGTCCCCAGGAATCTCCCGATTCAACAGTCCCCCGATGTATGGTTACAGCATTGGTGGTGATTCCTCATTGGGATTGTAGTCAGGTGGGTGCAGAGGGCGTCGTGGTCCAGAAACATAGTGCCTGTTTGTGTAACGCATTTGAACGGGAACCAAGAAGTCAATGCGGATTCGGGATTTCCTGAGGGTCTTTCTGGATGTTCCACATTCGCGTTGGAACACGATGTAGATGTTTGTGTTGTGGCCTCGATCAAGCAGCATCCGTATGGCGTCGATTTCACTGAAAGAGAGTTAATGAGGAAAGGGGACGCTTATCTGTTACGAAAACAAAATGGCACCTAGTTGCGGTCCTTGGAGTTCATTAGTACGCTTCATTTGTTCAAGACTTATTGGCAAGTGCCGCTAGCCTCGCGTAGTCTCTCTTCATTCGTAACCACTATAGTGTCCGGCAGTCACCGTCTTTCGGAATGTGCATTGCCTCTGGCACATCCCAACGCCTGGTGGACATCGTGTTAGCTGATGTCACCCGTCATCTGGGTAAACAGATTGGTCGCGGTCAGAGTTTGTCCTATAACCGTTGTCTTCCAGGCTTTTCTTCTCGCTACAACCCTTTGTGAGTTCCGCAGATTTTTAGCGATTGCTGGTTACTATCGCTCCTTTGGTAGGAACTCTAAATCGGTTGTAGCCCCACTGACAGGTTTACTCAGCCCAACTCTACTGCATTGTGATGCTGCTGGTACGCTACTGTGACGCTACTGGTATGCTACTATTACGCTACTGGTATGCTAATGTGACGCTACTGGTACGCTACTGGTATGCTACTATGACGCTACTGGGGCGATACTGTGACGCTACTGATACACTACTGTGACGATACTGTGACGATACTGTGACGCTACTGGTACGCTACTGGGACGCTACTGGTACACTACTGGGACGCTACTGGGACGATACTGTGACGCTACTGTGACGCTACTGTGACGCTACTAGGACGATACTGGGACGATACTGTGACGCTACTGGTACGCTACTGGGACAATACTGGGACGCTACTGGTACACTACTGGGACGATACTGGTACGATACTGTGACACTACTGCGGCACTACTGGTACGCTACCGGTACGCTACTGTGGCATTACTGGTACACTACTGTGGCATTACTGGCACACTACTGGTACGCCACTGTGAAGCTACTGCGGCACTACTGCGATACTACGTGACACTACTGTGTAATGGCCCTGTTCTTTCTGCGCCCGGTTTTGGGAAACCTTCCAAGTTGTAGGTGGATGCGAGTTTCACTACAGCAACTGAGCCTTTTCTAGGGTTGTGTGGCTGTGCTACTGCAACAAGCCGAGCGCGTCACGCGCTGGACTTTGATTGTACAGGGCTACAATTTGGAAGTGCGCCAGAACTCTCCCCTCCGGCAGATAACTGGGGTATATCAAGAGCAAAATCTCTCGCCACAAGAAAGCTTCTTCCCCTCTGCAGTAAGTCTGAGTAATATGCCTCTAGCACTAGACTGTCCATAGTCTGTGTCCCCACATTCTCATTGATTACCCCGTCTGGACACGGCAGCACTGATACAAAACACTAAAATTGGACATCTTGAACCATAACTAGACATTGCTTTTTTGCACAGTTGCATATATATAAGTATACACCATCGGGACAAAGGAATTGTTCGTATTATCTTTAATGTGTGTATTATGTGACGTGGCAATGGGGGTCACAAATTCCTTGTGTCTTAACAGATGTGGTAAATACGGTGGCTGATGCTCTATCACACAGGTGTCAAACCGGTTCCATGGAGGGCCAGGTGTCTACAGGTCTTTGCTCTCACCTTGTTCTTGATTGATTAATTAGGTCACTAATTGGTAAGGTTCTACCCTCTACTGGTTGTTCAGGTCTGAACTGGGAACTAATTTAAATGAAAACCCAAAAACCTGCCTACACTAGGCCCCCCGTGGAACCGGTTTGACATCCATGTGCTTAGTAGAAGGTGGTTAATTTCTCAAAACAGAGTTTTTTTGGCAATGTACAGCAAATACTTTTCAATCGCACTGCAAGAGAAAAGGAAGGTGACTTTTCCAGGTCTTTAAAGGGTACACGTTTGTGCTTGCTACACTCAGCACCTCACTGTTATCTATCTTCTAGTCTTTAAATGAGTCTGCTACTGTTGAGGCCAAAGAGTGATGTTTAATGCTTCAACTGACTACATAACCTAGTCCCTACCTTGCCGGTAAAACAACCTGAATTTCACCTATTTTTACCTCAGGACTCTGTATCCGTGTTAAATTTAATGAAACGTGTATTGCATTATACTATCGGTCGCTCTTGCTGACAGTCAGACCGTCCAATTGGAAATGTTTTGATTACATTTGCCCATGTGATGTTTAACCTGTGATGCAGTGTAAACACTCCTATAGCGGCACCCATTGTATTGCATCTTAAATGGCCACAACTCACCTGGGCCAGCTCTCAGGTAGTCTAGCAGTCTGTGTTTCTTACTAAGACAGCATCTGTTTTACATTTGATGGGTAAAGGACCTCGGCTCTGGCTCTGGGTGGATAGAAGCCTGCAGTCATAATCTGCCAAACGGCACCACTGCAGCCCAACTGCTACCTGAGCTAAACCGCTACTAGCATGTCCAAAACGGCCCAGACGGGGATTTTCTCATCACATCACACTCTGGCATCTCCCCTTGGGCAGGTCGGGAGCCTGAAAATGTAACTGTCTCCTTTGACACGTAGCTCCGGCTGACTTCCTGATTTGAGCAGGCGGTGTAAAAAGAATGAAGACAGGTGGTGTTTTTGGAGAATGTGCTAATCTACTCTCGGATGTGCTGTGATGACATCTGGTCATTACTACAAATAGAATATTGTGAAATTTGAGGAGCAAATGCTATATATTAAAATGCTATAAGTGAGCAATAAGGCACAAGTTGTTGTGGTATATGGGCGATATACTGTGGAAAAATTTAAAATTTGACCGGACATAAACAGGCCTTTGTTTTTGACAATCTGACAGGTCAGTGTGCACTGTTAATCTGTTTTGGTTGTATGTGTGTGTTTGGACCTAATAAGGGGGGTGATCCTCAGGAAATAGCAGTTGACTCTTATCCCAAGGGTCCTGTTTAATCATGAGTAGAACGTCTGAGGTGCAAGTGGGTCTGCATGTTCGCTGAATTAATAAAGGTTCTGTTCGGGCACTCAGACCTCTCCTTAGCATTTGGCTAAGAGCTAATCATAGGCACTGTGCATCACAGAGTTGATCGGACTGAATTCTCGCCTGTTCATTGCCGATTTTTAAGTACCACATCGTAAATCACAGAGTTAATTCAACTGATTTTTCGTGTGGCGTCCCACAACAAAAACACCTTCCTAGTCACTGGAGAAAATGTTGTTTGTCACCGCAGCCTCTTATTTCTAGATCTTGCCATGAGCCATATTGAATTTGGTTCTGAATAAGGTTCTCACAAAGCGCTGATCGGGTGTGATATAAGGCATTTCCCCATGCGTTGAATATTCCCTGGAGCAGAGTAAAGTTATTATTAAGAAATGGAGAGAATACAGAATCACTGATTCACTACTCTCAAAGAAGCCTTCCTTTAATTCCGAATACCCTGGCAATAAATGCACTTGTCAGGGAAGGCCACCATGAAGCCTTAGGCAACTGTTGATTATTCAGAACTGAGCTGAGAGAAAATGTGCATACTGCTACAATGGCCTGATTCACAAAGAGACCTTAATTGGAGTGTAAAAAATAACACTTTTGTTCGAAGAAATTCCCAAGAATGCATATAGGAGACTCTCAGACCAACTTAAAGAAGATTGTAAAGTGTAATGAGACAAAAATGCATAGCTTAGTGCAATAATATATTACAGTGAAGCGGGGTGGTGGCAGCATCATGCTATGGGGTTGCTTCTCAAAGTTTTTAAATGGATGTGGCAAAGTAGAGAAACCCTGGAAAAGTATGAAGTATGAAAAGGCTGAGGTCTTCAAAACACCTGAGACTTGGGAGAAGATGCATCTTCCAGAAGTTTATTAACCCCAAACATTCAGAAAAAAGGCCAGACTAGAGTGGCATGAAAACAAATGACTAGTGGACTGGGTCAGGGAGCTTTAATCAGTGGCAAACACTTGTTTCCAATAAATATCACAAAGTTAATGGAGGATGAACTTTTCAGAGGCACTATATCCATGGGCATTTGTGTTGTCAATTGTCGCAACAACACTAGGCATTTTCTATTTTCCTCCCACATTACATTGTCTGCTGACATAGAAATGAATGTTGTTTTGATGTTTGATGTTTTCATGTTGACAGGCGACGTATAAGCCAGCCTAAACATTTTACACATTGTACATTGTATGATATCTCTTCATCCGATGCCTCAGTAGCATTACGCATAAATGAACTGTCCCAATAAGCCCGTGCCATTTGGCACAGAGTGAAACCGACCAATTAGACGAGGGAGGTGGGCGCTAGGTCTGCAGCACGAGGCCTAGGCGGGGCATACCCATCAACAGTGACAGGAACATGTCTGCTTCGTTACCTAGTTACGTGTCTCCAGGACGGAAGGTGAGCGCTGTGTGTGTCATATACACTGCAGGCATGGATACCAAAAACTCTCATAGCTAAAATACCCATTCCTTATTGTTGGGAATGCCTTGAAGTCTCAGAAAACAGGGCAAGAGGCTGATGAATCGAAAGTTGTCACTTGGTTATGAAATTGGTTACGGTATGTTGGTTCAGGAACTTTATTATTATTCGTTGGTAGCTTATTAGGAACTACTGTACAGACTGTCATTTCTATTGGTAGCTTATTAAGAACTACTGCACAGACTGTCATTTCTATTGGTAGCTTATTAAGAACTACTGTACAGACTGTCATTTCTATTGGTAGCTTATTAAGAACTACTGTACAGACTGTCATTTCTATTTATATACAGTATATCCTGATGAACGACAACATTACGGCCACCCAGAAGTAAGCGAATTACGTTGACCATCTCAACAGAAAACATGTCTAGATGTTGATGGTTTGATGGGAAACAAGCAATCAGTTCTCGTAGTCTTTGTGTTGGATGCCGGAGAATTCGACATGAGTGCAAATATTGTCTTGCAACTCTGTCTAGAAGTCCAGTCGACTCTTCATTATTGATGTTGAGATCAGTGTTTTGCGGTTACTATTTAATGAAGCTGTCCAGTTGAGTTGTTCTTGTTAGTGCCGGTCTGCACTGTTTTGAAGTGTCCAGTTGAGGACCTGTGAGACAGTTGTGCACCGGGGCATCCCACTCCTCTTTCTGTTCTTGTTAGTGCCAGCCTGCACTGTTTTGTAAAGGGAGTAGTACACATTGTTTTGCAAGATAATTCGTTTTTTGGCAATTTCTCACATGGACTAACGAGAATTGAATGTTTCTGGTCATTTGGAGCAGGTAATCGAACCCACAAACGCTGATGCTCCAGATACTCAACTATTCTAAAGAAGGCCAGTGTCACATACTGGAGGAAAACAGTAAATAGAAAGCCAGGAGCTGGTGCGTAAAAGGTTTTATTTGCTTAGCCGAAATAACAAAAGGAGAGTAGTGACAGACAGTTTTATTGCTTCTTTAATCAGCACAAATGTTTTCAAGTGTGCTAATGCAAAATGCTTTTCTAATGACCAATTTGTATGGAGCCAGATTGGGGCGAAATGTATTGGCCGTAAAAAAAAAATCTTGGCTGAAAAATATATTTTCAAATGTAAAAAAATATATGGTAAACGAATAAACAATTATTGTTTGAAAAAATATACATTTTTAACATAAGAAAAAAAATCTGAACGTAATAAGTGGATGTTTGGATCCAATCCCTAAAAAAATTCAGTCAAACCATTATTTTTCAGTTTCACTTCTTTTTTCAATTACAAGTTTTTTTTTACGACCAAAACTTTGGCCCCTTTCTGGCGTGTGGGCGGGGTTAATAAGAGCACGTTTGAGTGACAGTTAGTAGACCCAGTAGCAATCTGATGGCCAAAATGGCGTTCGATACAGCTGAAAGACACGGATCACAGCTACGGTTGTTCTTGCTATATTGGTTTAAAATGTTTAGATATGTATCCACATTTAGTTTGGGTAACTCTGGATTGCATTAGAATACACCAGACAATGACTGGAAAGTCTCTTCTCTGACCGTTTTTACATATTTAAGCTGTAGATTCAAACCCGATTTCTGCAACAGGAGCATTTGTCATTTTTATTGTTACGCTCATGACGCAACTTGCTTCTGTTTTTAGCATGACGTTATAAAGAGAATCTTATTTTCATAATGCTGACTGGATTTAGACATATTTAGCATTGCAGGAACATTTTCGGATTTGGAATTGTTAAATTGGAAATTACGTATCCAACTACAAAACATTTTTGGATACTTTTTTACCAGAATGATGAGTACAATTCCAGTGTTGATGCAGACAGACACAGAACCTGAAACTGACCAAGCCAAGTACAGCTTAGTGCCAGCAAAAGTAAAGAAGGAAGCTGCAGCAACAGTAAGGTAAGGACCATCTACTGCAGCAACAGTTGACCTGGACGCAGCAACAGTGGCTGCAGCAACAGGTTTAGTATAGCTGAGCAACAGGTTGTGCCATCTACTTCTCTTGACCTGGACATGGCAGGGTTTAGTATACTGAGTAGTTGTGCTTATTTAGACATTGATCAAAGTTACTTCTGCAATAACAGTTTATTAATCACATTGGTGTTAAAGGACATCTGAGATACAAGTATATTGTTTTAAATAACACAGACATATTTTAGAAATTACAAATGAGTGTTATTAATGCAATTTCTGACATTATTTTGTTCATGCAAAAATAAAAATACTATGAAAAAAACATGTAGTTGCTTTAATACATTCTCAAACACTCGTGCTACCTATATTTAAACATTTGTTTAACCCTACTCTATGTGAACAAAAACATAGTTTAGTACAGCCATGTAAATCTCTCTGCTGTAGCATTGAGAAGGTGCTGTCCTATGTCTGGTCATATCTTCCTCCCTCAGGGGCATTCAACAGGTGGCATGCTGACTCCACTGCTGGGTTCATCTGACAGTGGTCCAGTATTCCATGTCCTACGTATTATATAGAGAAGGTTTAAGAAGGAAGAGTTGCTGTCTTAAGTGCAGATATTTGTTAAAAACTAATTGCATGACTGGTAACAATGGTCCTAAATAAGGCATGACACTTGAATCTGTTGTGTTTGCTATGGTTACGTCTCCCTGGAATAATCACTTAATGTCCCATCATACAGTGTTACTAATTGCTTGCTTTTTTAAATTGCATAATGCTGGTTGACTATGCAGTCTGGAATGTAGTATCCATGTACTGCAATGGACTAGCTACACTGTCTAACGATGTTAACAAAATATCTGCATTACCGTACTAGCTAGCCAATATCTACCTACATAGTTACCGTAGCTAGCCAATATCTACCTACATAGTTACCGTAGCTAACCAATATCTACCTACATAGTTACCGTACTAGCTAGCCAATATCTACCTACATAGTTACCGTAGCTAGCCAATATCTACCTACATAGTTACAGTAGCTAGCCAATATCTACCTACATAGTTACCGTAGCTAGCCAATATCTACCTACATAGTTACCGTAGCTAGCCAATATCTACCTACATAGTTACCGTACTAGCTATCCAATATCTACCTACATAGTTACCGTAGCTAGCCAATATCTACCTACATAGTTACCGTAGCTAGCCAATATCTACCTACATAGTTACCTTAGCTAGCCAATATCTACCTACATAGTTACCGTAGCTAGCCAATATCTACCTACATAGTTACCGTAGCTAGCCAATATCTACCTAGCTACCGGACAGTAGCACGTTAGGTAACAGATGTACTGTACTACGGTAATACATCTATAGCTGCTATGTTTGTTACAAAAAAAGTACATCCTTAGCAATTGTTATACAAAAATGGTAGTTACATATAGTCATATTAAAATAATCAACACAGCACGTCTTGCGCAGTGTGATAATTACCATTTGACCAAGACCATCCGCAGGTCGCACGAGTCCACCATGTTTACACTCACGGCTAACAGCAGTGGGCGGGGCTGAGGGCATTGACAACCACGCCCACCCGCCAGAAAGGGGCCAAAAGTTTTGGTCGTAAAAAAAGAATTGTTTTTGAAACTGGAAAAATCCACTTATTACGTTGGACTGAATTTTTTTATGTTTAAAATGGATATTTTTTCAAACAAATTTTTTATCCACTTATTTTACATTTGAAAATTATTTTTCAGAATCTTTTTTTTTTATTATTTGTTTAAAATGTATATTTTTTGCAAACAATAATTTTTTATTGGGCCTTTACCATATTTTCATTTTACATTTGAAAATATATTTTTTGTTTTGGCAGCCAAGATTTTTTTTTTTACTGCAGAGAAATCCAAGTCTGACTCCTGTACTACCTTTACCTTGTTACACTTATGTAGACAGACATTCACCTCTGAAAAATAGGTTAATTATTATGCCAGTGCCACTTTTTATTTTTAAGTTCAGACTTCAAACGTCAATCCTTAGGAGTAAATTTTCAAATAATTTACGTAATTCAAGTAGCACGACATGCACTCGTTCTATTTCTATTTTCAAATTCCTAAACATATTATCAAATGCGAGTTCTATTGCAACCGGAGCACTCCTGTGAGTGTAGGACAGCTTTTGTATGTGTAAACCCTTCGTTTATCCACCGGGCAGTGAGGCTCAACATGCTAACAGGACTGGTAAAGCTAATGTGACTAGCTAATGTGACTAGCTAATGTGACTAATGTGACTAGCTAATGTGACTAGCTAATGTGACTAGCTAATGTGACTAATGTGACTAGCTAATGTGACTAATGTGACTAGCTAATGTGACTAGCTAATGTGACTAGCTAATGTGACTAGCTAATGTGACTAGCTAATGTGACTAGCTAATGTGACTAATGTGACTAGCTAATGTGACTAGCTAATGTGACTAGCTAATGTGACTAGCTAATGTGACTAGCTAATGTGACTAATGTGACTAGCTAATGTGACTAATGTGACTAGCTAATGTGACTAATGTGACTAGCTAATGTGACTAGCGCCGGCGAGGACCTTTTCAATGTGACTGGCAACAACTCTCTGGAATTCAGGTAATGTAGCAGAAATAGTGACGCTAATAGCATAGCGCGGCTATAGCTACGTCATTAGCATGCTGAAGCCAACATCTGAATGGCTAGTTAACAATACATGAGCAATACATTCAATGATTTAGTCGTTAAACTCTATTACCTTTGGATGCTCGCTGCTGTATTTTCTAGCTTTTTCAAGCGTTTGCAGGCGTTTTTTCCTTCGAACTTTTCAAAAAGTCTTGGTGTTTCTCAGGATGACGGCTCTTAAGATGCATAATCATATTTGTAGTGTTGAACGAGTGTTGTTTTACGCCTCCTCGCATCACTTGTGCTTTACAACTACTGCAAATAGCAAGTTTGTTATCTGTTTTACTCGAAATACCTCCGACATGTAGGAAGTTTAAGTTGCTGGCGTTCATGCTACGTTCACGGTCGTAACGTGCACATAGAAAACTTGCCACAATATCCGATGCCGATATGGTTCATTTTAAGCTTTTATTGGCCGATACCGATGTTGATCCGATATCATCGTGAATCCCTAGTTTTCAGCTACAATAGTAATTTTCAAATGAACAATATCCGCAGTTTCATGTATTTTTAAATGGACAAGCATAATGTTTTCGTTCAGAACAAGTGACCCCGATTTTTTAACCATGGTGTGTGAACTGTATATATGTATATTCTCTGAGAATTGTCAATAGTCTAATAATTTGTTTGCTCTTTATCTTCCCATGAAGATTGCTTCTAGAATGTATTCTCCATCTCTCTTACTCGCACTAATGAGTGAGAAAATCCATCGCATCCACAGTTGGTTGAATCATGTTGACCTTTTAAAAAGTCTAAATTGTTATTTCAGCACACATCAAAGGCATTTGCATATTCCATCAGCACAGGGCACTTGGGCTTGGTTCCTACTGTTTAACACTCTCCATGGATAGCACTCTGCTTGGATAGAACTCTGCTTGGAAAGCACTCTGCTTGCATAGCACTCTGCATGGATAGCACTCTGCTTGGATAGCACTCTGCTTGGATAGCACTCTGCTTGGATAGCACTCTGCATTGATAGCACTCTCCGTGGATAGCACTCTGCATGGATAGCACTCTGCTTGGATAGCACTCTGCATGAATAGCACTCTGCTTGGATAGCACTCTGCATGGATAGCACTCTGCTTGGATAGCACTCTGCTTGGATGGCACTCTGCATGCAAGTCAAAGAGCAAGTCAATTTGTATTACTTTTATTGTCCTTTCTGTCCAAAGAGACAAGCAACCACCCCCGATAATAACCCTAGTACACCACTATCACCCCCAATAATAATAACCCTAGTACACCACTATCACCCCCAATAATAACCCTAGTACACCATTATCACCCCCAATAATAATAACCCTAGTACACCACTATCACCCCCAATAATAATAACCCTAGTACACCATTATCATCCCCAATAATAATAACCCTAGTACACCATTATCACCCCCAATAATAATAACCCTAGTACACCATTATCACCCCCAATAATAATAACCCTAGTACACCATTATCACCCCTAATAATAACCCTAGTACACCATTATCACCCCCAATAATAATAACCCTAGTACACCATTATCACCCCCAATAATAATAACCCTAGTACACCATTATCACCCCCAATAATAATAACCCTAGTACACCATTATCACCCCTAATAATAACCCTAGTACACCATTATCACCCCCAATAATAATAACCCTAGTACACCATTATCACCCCTAATAATAACCTAGTACACCATTATCACCCCAATAATAATAACCCTAGTACACCATTATCACCCCTAATAATAACCCTAGTACAACATTATCACCCCCAATAATAATAACCCTAGTACACCATTATCACCCCCAATAATAATAACCCTAGTACACCATTATCACCCCTAATAATAACCCTAGTACACCATTATCACCCCCAATAATAATAACCCTAGTACACCATTATCACCCCCAATAATAATAACCCCAGTACACCATTATCACCCCCAATAATAATAACCCTAGTACACCACTATCACCCCAATAATAATAACCCTAGTACACCATTATCACCACTAATACTAACACTAGTACACCATTATCACCCCAATAATAATAACCCTAGTACACCATTATCACCCCCAATAATAATAACCCTAGTACACCATTATCACCCCTAATAATAACCCTAGTACACCATTATCACCCCCAATAATAATAACCCTAGTACACCATTATCACCCCCAATAATAATAACCCTAGTACACCATTATCACCACTAATAATAACCCTAGTACACCATTATCACCCTAATAATAACCCTAGTACACCATTATCACCCCCAATAATAATAACCCTAGTACACCATTATCACCCCCAATAATAATAACCCTAGTACACCATTATCACCCCCAATAATAATAACCCTAGTACACCATTATCACCCCCAATAATAATAACCCTAGTACACCATTATCACCCCAATAATAATAACCCCAGTACACCATTATCACCCCAATAATAATAACCCTAGTACACCATTATCACCCCCAATAATAATAACCCTAGTACACCATTATCACCCCCAATTAGAATAACCCTAGTACACCATTATCACCCCCAATAATAATAACCCTAGTACACCATTATCACCCCCAATAATAATAACCCTAGTACACCATTATCACCCCCAATAATAATAACCCTAGTACACCATTATCACCCCCAATAATAATAACCCTAGTACACCATTATCACCCCTAATAATAACCCTAGTACACCATTATCACCCCCAATAATAATAACCCTAGTACACCATTATCACCCCTAATAATAACCCTAGTACACCATTATCACCCCCAATAATAATAACCCTAGTACACCATTATCACCCCTAATAATAACCCTAGTACATCATTATCACCCCCAATAATAATAACCCTAGTACACCATTATCACCCCCAATAATAATAACCCTAGTACACCATTATCACCCCTAATAATAACCCTAGTACACCATTATCACCCCCAATAATAATAACCCTAGTACACCATTATCACCCCCAATAATAATAACCCCAGTACACCATTATCACCCCCAATAATAATAACCCTAGTACACCACTATCACCCCAATAATAATAACCCTAGTACACCATTATCACCACTAATACTAACCCTAGTACACCATTATCACCCCAATAATAATAACCCTAGTACACCATTATCACCCCCAATAATAATAACCCTAGTACACCATTATCACCCCTAATAATAACCCTAGTACACCATTATCACCCCCAATAATAATAACCCTAGTACACCATTATCACCCCCAATAATAATAACCCTAGTACACCATTATCACCACTAATAATAACCCTAGTACACCATTATCACCCCTAATAATAACCCTAGTACACCATTATCACCCCCAATAATAATAACCCTAGTACACCATTATCACCCCCAATAATAATAACCCTAGTACACCATTATCACCCCCAATAATAATAACCCTAGTACACCATTATCACCCCCAATAATAATAACCCTAGTACACCATTATCACCCCAATAATAATAACCCCAGTACACCATTATCACCCCCAATAATAATAACCCTAGTACACCATTATCACCCCCAATAATAATAACCCTAGTACACCATTATCACCCCCAATTAGAATAACCCTAGTACACCATTATCACCCCCAATAATAATAACCCTAGTACACCATTATCACCCCCAATAATAATAACCCTAGTACACCATTATCACCCCCAATAATAATAACCCTAGTACACCATTATCACCCCCAATAATAATAACCCTAGTACACCATTATCACCCCCAATAATGATAACCCTAGTACACCATTATCACCCCCAATAATAATAACCCTAGTACACCACTATCACCCCCAATAATAATAACCCTAGTACACCATTATCACCCCCAATAATAACCCTAGTACACCATTATCACCACTAATAATAACCCTAGTACACCATTATCACCACTAATAATAACCCTAGTACACCATTATCACCCCAATAATAATAACCCTAGTACACCACTATCACCCCAATAATAATAACCCCAGTACACCATTATCACCCCTAATAATAACCCTAGTACACCATTATCACCCCCAATAATAATAACCCTAGTACACCATTATCACCCCCAATAATAATAACCCTAGTACACCATTATCACCCCCAATAATAATAACCCTAGTACACCATTATCACCCCCAATAATAATAACCCTAGTACACCATTATCACCCCCAATAATAATAACCCTAGTACACCACTATCACCCCCAATAATAATAACCCCAGTACACCATTATCACCACTAATAATAACCCTAGTACACCATTATCACCACTAATAATAACCCTAGTACACCATTATCACCACTAATAATAACCCTAGTACACCATTATCACCCCCAATAATAATAACCATAGTACACCATTATCACCACTAATAATAACCCTAGTACACCATTATCACCCCCAATAATAATAACCCTAGTACACCATTATCACCCCCAATAATAATAACCCTAGTACACCATTATCACCCCCAATAATAATAACCCTAGTACACCACTATCACCCCCAATAATAATAACCCTAGTACACCATTATCACCCCCAATAATAACCCTAGTACACCATTATCACCACTAATAATAACCCTAGTATACCATTATCACCACTAATAATAACCCTAGTACACCATTATCACCCCAATAATAATAACCCTAGTACACCACTATCACCCCAATAATAATAACCCCAGTACACCATTATCACCCCTAATAATAACCCTAGTACACCATTATCACCCCCAATAATAATAACCCTAATACACCATTATCACCCCCAATAATAATAACCCTAGTACACCATTATCACCCCCAATAATAATAACCCTAGTACACCATTATCACCCCCAATAATAATAACCCTAGTACACCATTATCACCCCCAATAATAATAACCCTAGTACACCACTATCACCCCCAATAATAATAACCCCAGTACACCATTATCACCACTAATAATAACCCTAGTACACCATTATCACCACTAATAATAACCCTAGTACACCATTATCACCACTAATAATAACCCTAGTACACCATTATCACCCCCAATAATAATAACCATAGTACACCATTATCACCACTAATAATAACCCTAGTACACCATTATCACCCCCAATAATAATAACCCTAGTACACCATTATCACCACTAATAATAACCCTAGTACACTATCACCCCCAATAATAATAACCCTAGTACACCATTATCACCCCCAATAATAACCCTAGTACACCATTATCACCACTAATAATAACCCTAGTACACCATTATCACCCCCAATAATAATAACCCTAGTACACCATTATCACCACTAATAATAACCCTAGTACACCATTATCACCCCCAATAATAATAACCCTAGTACACCATTATCACCACTAATAATAACCCTAGTACACCATTATCACCCCCAATAATAATAACCCTAGTACACCATTATCACCCCCAATAATAATAACCCTAGTACACTATCACCCCCAATAATAATAACCCTAGTACACCATTATCACCACTAATAATAACCCTAGTACACCATTATCACCACTAATAATAACCCTAGTACACCATTATCACCACTAATAATAACCCTAGTACACCATTATCACCCCCAATAATAATAACCATAGTACACCATTATCACCACTAATAATAACCCTAGTACACCATTATCACCCCCAATAATAATAACCCTAGTACACCATTATCACCACTAATAATAACCCTAGTACACTATCACCCCCAATAATAATAACCCTAGTACACCATTATCACCCCCAATAATAACCCTAGTACACCATTATCACCACTAATAATAACCCTAGTACACCATTATCACCCCCAATAATAATAACCCTAGTACACCATTATCACCACTAATAATAACCCTAGTACACCATTATCACCCCCAATAATAATAACCCTAGTACACCATTATCACCACTAATAATAACCCTAGTACACCATTATCACCCCCAATAATAATAACCCTAGTACACCATTATCACCCCCAATAATAATAACCCTAGTACACTATCACCCCCAATAATAATAACCCCAGTACACCATTATCACCACTAATAATAACCCTAGTACACCATTATCACCCCCAATAATAATAACCCTAGTACACCATTATCACCCCCAATAATAATAACCCTAGTACACTATCACCCCCAATAATAATAACCCTAGTACACCATTATCACCCCCAATAATAATAACCCTAGTACACCATTATCACCCCCAATTATAAGTCCTTGTGTTGACAAAAATAACAGTTATAACATGTTAAGTCATGACAATAGTGTCTAACATATGTATTGGTTTTTAAGAGATGGCAGTGTAAGGGCTCGTATCTGTGTTAAGCCGTGCCAAGATAGAAGATGATGTGTTTGTTTACTACATTTCACTGTGGAGACTAGACATGCATGCACGATGCTTTTGAGTCTTCGCACAAACAGTGCGTCATGAAGTCAAGATGGTAGCCCTTAGAGTAGCCATTACTGCCTGCCCCTCTAGTTAAAGTACACATCTCCTTTTTTACTCTGAGAAGAACTTATCGTAACACGTCTGGACAAACTAATGTGACGATAACACTAGCACATAGATGCACACAGAATAATTTTATTTCAGTGAAGAGACTCAGAAATAGAGAGATCAATCATTTGAGCTGCCCTGTTCATGTCACAGAGCCTCGTCTCTTCGACACGGCCGCGGCCCACAGAGTAGTGCCCTGGCACAGCTGCCGATGCTCTCCACTGGGCTTGAAGACTTTCCACTTAAATGTTTAATGATCTGGATTTGAGTCTTCTCTAATGAGGCATTAATTCCAGCTCCTGAATGATTTTGCATGTACAATTAACAACACCTAGTTTGGCTAAACGTATATATGTAAACTATAGCATACAGCTGGGTTCAGTCAGGAGCACCTGTGTGTTTAAGTCCTTGTCAATAAACAACGTCCTTAGGATTCCACACGGTCCACCTCCGTTGCCATGGTGTTTGGCGTGATGCTAAAAGCCTGGCAGGCTTCTATTAGGGCTGTCAATGAGCCGTGTGATTGTGGAAGGATGCTGACTGGGAGCAGGTCTCCAATGAGCAGCGGTACACATACAACAGTACAGAGTTGCCCCGGCTCTCCCTGGAGGCCCCTGACTGTATGTGAGTCTGCGTCACTTCCCTCCGGCCAACTGCAGGGAGCCCGTTCTCCGAGCCACCGGGGGCCATTCTGAGGGCACGGAAGGGTTTCTGAAGTGTTCCGTATGAATCATTTAACGTATTTTAAAATATTACGAGTGTGCGAGGGGAAAAAAGCCAATTTGTACCAAACAGTTTGACTTCGACTTTGGAAGAAAGATGTCGGGATTAATGAGAACAAAAATATGAATGCATTTTCTTTTTCAAAGCAGTGAGTTTTCTGGGGGACCGTGAAAATAATAAAACCTAATTCTCGTGATTATTTAAATCGAGTGAAGAAAATAGGCAATACCATTGAGACACATTCCTATCACTATCTGTAGCTTCATTTAATTGTGTTCGTATTGCTCTAGTAGGATTAACAGCCTTTGTGCCCGTGTGTGTGTGTGTGTGTGTGTATGTTAATGTGTGTGTGTGAGTGAGTTAGAGGTGGCTAAGTGTTTGGAAATTAGAAAATATGTATTACTATAATGACAAGCCACATTCCGTTTGAACCTTATGTATACTGTAGATACTGTCACAAATTGATGGTCATTTATACAACATGACACAATTCTGTGCTATTGGAATACATATTATTGTCGCGGTTCTTGTGAGTTGTGTTCAACACTGGGTGTTTTATGGGGAGCATTTCCTGTGTATTGTTTTGAGTAGGAGCACAGCGGTGTTTGGTTTAGCTAAGCACCGGGGCACAGGTTATTTTAATCAGTGGACTTTTTAAGTTCCCTGGTTAGTGTCACGGGTCCTTGGTATTGTTTTGAAGTCACGCGTCAATAGGTAAGTGTTTTGTTGCATGACGCTGTTCGGTTTATATTTTAGTAGGTAGCTTGTAATGCGCATCTTTAATTACTCACAGTGTACATGTTTTCGTTCGTTGCCACATATTTGCTTTTCTGTTGGAAATAAATACAATGAACGTCAAGACTGGCTCTGCACTTGGCTTTCCTTGCACAACACTTTATGGATTATGTGACAGTTATTCCTATTTGTTTAGATATTCACCACAGTATTACTTTATACTGTATACAAACTACACAAATGGGTATTTTTTATAATCCGGCATTACGGAGCTAAATAATACACTTTTAGATTTTGCGTTCGTTCCTCACAGAAATTGGACGTTAACATGTAAACACAAAGTCTTGTTCATTTAAATTGAAAGTTTAAAAGCACATTCAGTTTATTCCAATTTTCCACAGTGTTAAACATGATTTACCTCGAACTCCGCAGACAAAAAGAGATATTACACAACATGCCATGACTTCTCCCTTGGCAGAATGATTGTGCCCAGCAGGCATGAATAAACAAACGTGAATATTTAAAGCCAAAGCCGTAGCCCGTCTCTCCGCCGTGCTCGACGGGTGATAAGGCAAGGCGGGATACCGTCAGTCCGACTCAGCCAGGCATGCACGAGAAAGAAACTCCTCCGTCAAAACAACCGACAGGCTGGCCCTGTTTTAAATCCGCTGTGAAAGGTACCGGAGAGGACGAACACTTGAGAGGATGAGTTGGCTGAGAGTGGCGGAAATAGACACTTGAGACGCAGCTAAAGTGCCAGCTGCACTGTTTAGGTGGGCTGTTTGTTGTGCCTGTGGACGGTTTGACATGAGTCGAGGCTAGTGTAAGTAACCCCGCCAACACAACGGGAGACAGGTACGTCTGAGCCAGTCCAGACAGTCTGGGTGCCGAGGAAAAGCTGTGTACTAGCCTGGAGCTGTAAACAGTGTGTCCATATGCTGTTATTGGACTGGCCTGGCTGAGTGAACTTGTCCGTGTATCATCCATCAGAACAGCTGTCACACTGGTGTTCCGGAGGGTTCGGAGACCCATTGGCAGAAATCGACAGTCATTTGAGCTCCATGGCGGAGAACTGATTCGCGACCTGAGGATATTTTCCTTTTCGGCCTCTTGGAGAACGTCGGCGTCAGACGGCCAGCGGTTCGCGGGGGATTCTGGGACGACTTTGAACTTCGAATGGAGGAGACGCCGAATCGGTTTAATGGGGAACAGAGTTTTGCATTTAGGAGCTTTTCAAAACGAACCATCTCCCCAGCAGCTGTCGCCTTCACTTAAGTCTCCCTTGTCAGACGTCCCGAGGGACCTGTCAATCACAAGCAGGATGTCGGGAGCCTGAGTCCTGTAGAGGGTTTCCATGGCCGTCAAACGTCGGGGGAGATGAACGGCCGAGTCAGAAATGTGTGTTCATCTATCAGACAATATTATGGAAGGACACGCCTGATGTATTGATCTATTATCTCTCCTAAGGTACAGAGCGGGCAAATGATACAGAAAGGATTTGGCATTTTTCCAGTGTCTGTTCTCAGTAAGAAATGTCCTAGATTCCTAGTTATTTGAACAAGAGGTTCACGCATTTTATCTGTCTACAGTACATGTACATAAAGTATACCTGCCTGGCCTCACGATTTGGTTACGCAAGCCTCTTTTCTATGCAACATCCATTCCCATGATGCACTAGGGCAACGGTGCCAAAGCTAATGAGCTCCAGGCTATGCTTTCCACTACGGTCACATATCATTATGATTTTCACCTAATTGTCACTATTACGTCATTCATTGTGTTCAAAAGATGTAGTTTCATCAATCATTAGGTGTGACATTTGCAGGACTGGACACAGATTGTGGCAGAAGGAGTTAATTATACTCAAACCAACAGAACACTCTTAGGAGTTAATTATACACCAAAGCAGAAAGGCAATCTAACCAACTGAACACTCTCAGGAGTTAATTATACACCAAAGCAGAAAGGCAATCTAACCAACTGAACACTCTCAGGAGTTAATTATACACCAAAGCAGAAAGGCAATCTAACCAACTGAACACTCTCAGGAGTTAATTAGAAACCAAAGCAGAATGGCAATCTAACCAACTGAACACTATCAGAAGTTAATTATACTCAGACCAACTGAACACTCTCAGAAGTTAATTATACTCAGACCAACTGAACACTCTCAGGAGTTAATTATACTCAGACCAACTGAACACTCTCAGGAGTTAATTATACTCAGACCAACTGAACACTCTCAGGAGTTAATTATACTCAGACCAACTGAACACTCTCAGGGGTTAATTATACTCAGAACAACTAAACACTCTCAGGGGTTAATTATACTCAGACCAACTGAACACTCTCAGGGGTTAATTATACTCAGACCAACTGAACACTCTCAGGGGTTAATTATACTCAGACCAACTGAACACTCAGGTGCACTCTTCTGCACAGTCTGGGTGGTGACATACACTGAGAGGTTGTTAGCAGTCACTGATATATATAAACCCCAGAGCAGCATTTATTTCCCTCTTTATAGTCGCCCTGGTCAGCCTTCATGAGAGAACTGGGTGGAGGGGTAGAGGGGTGGGGCTGACCCTCCCAGATACCTCTTAATTATCTCCCTCCTCACCACGCCTGGAGCTAATGAATGGAGACTAGAACTAAAGCGACTTTTTCCACAGAGGAACTGTAGGAACTGCAGAAAAAATATAAATATAAAAAAAAAGATCTCTAACTGTGTGTATTGCCTAATTGGTGGCAAGACAAGGTATACTTTGCATGATGCCAAAACCTGATAAAGATCCACTTTCATAGGCTTTTGGAATGTGTTATATACTTTATTGCAGATTACACATTGATATCTATAGCATTTTGTTCATAAACTCAAAACGTGTCTTAACCACCTTTTTAAATAAACCCAAACTAGGTTCAGAAAAAGCGGCCACATAAACCCCAATGTCTATGCCCAAAATATTTAAAAACTCAATTTTACATCTTTCAAACACATCGTTTCTGCGCACATACTGGAGTGATTCCAGGCTCAGCTGATTTCCTCAGGTAAAGTATCCTGAGTACTGCCTTAAACTGGAAAGGGTGGTTTTAACATAAAGACACGACCTACAACAAGAAAAAGGCATCTAACAGACCTACATTTGTCCAGCGCTTACATATTCCACCCAGAAGACAATGTATATAATCTGATATAGGACCAGCCCAACTCCATGATCACCACAAGTATATATGATATAGGACCAGCCCACCTCCATGATCACCACATGTATATCTGCTATAGGACCAGCCCAACTCCATGATCACCACATGTATATCTGATATAGGACCAGCCCAACTCCATGATCACCACATATATATCTGCTATAGGACCAGCCCAACTCCATGATCACCACATATATATCTGATATAGGACCAGCCCAACTCCATGATCACCACATATATATCTGCTATAGGACCAGCCCAACTCCATGATCACCACATATATATCTGCTATAGGACCAGCCCACCTCCATGATCACCACATATATATCTGATATAGGACCAGCCCACCTCCATGATCACCACATATATATATGATATAGGACCAGCCCACCTCCATGATCACCACATGTATATCTGATATAGGACCAGCCCACCTCCATGATCACCACATATATATCTGCTATAGGACCAGCCCAACTCCATGATCACCACATATATATCTGATATAGGACCAGCCCACCTCCATGATCACCACAAGTATATATGATATAGGACCAGCCCACCGCCATGATCACCACATATATATCTGCTATAGGACCAGCCCACCTCCATGATCACCACATATATATCTGATATAGGACCAGCCCAACTCCATGATCACCACATGTATATCTGCTATAGGACCAGCCCACCTCCATGATCACCACATATATATCTGCTATAGGACCAGCCCACCTCCATGATCACCACATATATATATGATATAGGACCAGCCCACCTCCATGATCACCACATGTATATCTGCTATAGGACCAGCCCACCTCCATGATCACCACATATATATCTGCTATAGGACCAGCCCAACTCCATGATCACCACATATATATCTGATATAGGACCAGCCCACCTCCATGATCACCACATATATATCTGATATAGGACCAGCCCACCTCCATGATCACCACATATATATCTGATATAGGACCAGCCCAACTCCATGATCACCACATATATATTTGCTATAGGACCAGCCCAACTCCATGATCACCACATGTATATCTGATATAGGACCAGCCCAACTCCATGATCACCACATATATATCTGATATAGGACCAGCCCACCTCCATGATCACCACATATATATCTGATATAGGACCAGCCCAACTCCATGATCACCACATATATATTTGCTATAGGACCAGCCCAACTCCATGATCACCACATGTATATCTGATATAGGACCAGCCCAACTCCATGATCACCACATATATATCTGATATAGGACCAGCCCACCTCCATGATCACCACATATATATATGATATAGGACCAGCCCACCTCCATGATCACCACATATATATCTGATATAGGACCAGCCCACCTCCATGATCACCACATATATATCTGATATAGGACCAGCCCAACTCCATGATCACCACATATATATTTGCTATAGGACCAGCCCAACTCCATGATCACCACATGTATATCTGATATAGGACCAGCCCAACTCCATGATCACCACATATATATCTGATATAGGACCAGCCCACCTCCATGATCACCACATATATATCTGATATAGGACCAGCCCAACTCCATGATCACCACATATATATTTGCTATAGGACCAGCCCAACTCCATGATCACCACATGTATATCTGATATAGGACCAGCCCACCTCCATGATCACCACATATATATATGATATAGGACCAGCCCACCTCCATGATCACCACATATATATCTGATATAGGACCAGCCCACCTCCATGATCACCACATATATATCTGATATAGGACCAGCCCAACTCCATGATCACCACATATATATTTGCTATAGGACCAGCCCAACTCCATGATCACCACATGTATATCTGATATAGGACCAGCCCAACTCCATGATCACCACATATATATCTGATATAGGACCAGCCCACCTCCATGATCACCACATATATATCTGATATAGGACCAGCCCAACTCCATGATCACCACATATATATTTGCTATAGGACCAGCCCAACTCCATGATCACCACATGTATATCTGATATAGGACCAGCCCACCTCCATGATCACCACATATATATATGATATAGGACCAGCCCACCTCCATGATCACCACATATATATCTGATATAGGACCAGCCCACCTCCATGATCACCACATATATATATGATATAGGACCAGCCCACCTCCATGATCACCACATATATATCTGATATAGGACCAGCCCACCTCCATGATCACCACATGTATATCTGATATAGGACCAGCCCACCTCCATGATCACCACATGTATATCTGATATAGGACCAGCCCACCTCCATGATCACCACATGTATATCTGCTATAGGACCAGCCCACCTCCATGATCACCACATATATATCTGATATAGGACCAGCCCACCTCCATGATCACCACATGTATATCTGCTATAGGACCAGCCCACCTCCATGATCACCACATGTATATCTGCTATAGGACCAGCCCACCTCCATGATCACCACATGTATATCTGATATAGGACCAGCCCAACTCCATGATCACCACATATATATCATCTGATATAGGACCAGCCCACCTCCATGATCACCACATGTATATCTGCTATAGGACCAGCCCAACTCCATGATCACCACATGTATATCTGCTATAGGACCAGCCCACCTCCATGATCACCACATGTATATCATCTGATATAGGACCAGCCCACCTCCATGATCACCACATATATATCTGATATAGGACCAGCCCACCTCCATGATCACCACATATATATCTGCTATAGGACCAGCCCACCTCCATGATCACCACATGTATATCTGCTATAGGACCAGCCCACCTCCATGATCACCACATATATATCATCTGATATAGGACCAGCCCACCTCCATGATCACCACATGTATATCTGCTATAGGACCAGCCCACCTCCATGATCACCACATGTATATCTGCTATAGGACCAGCCCAACTCCATGATCACCACATGTATATCTGATATAGGACCAGCCCACCTCCATGATCACCACATGTATATCTGCTATAGGACCAGCCCACCTCCATGATCACCACATATATATCTGATATAGGACCAGCCCACCTCCATGATCACCACATATATATCATCTGATATAGGACCAGCCCACCTCCATGATCACCACATGTATATCTGCTATAGGACCAGCCCACCTCCATGATCACCACATATATATCTGCTATAGGACCAGCCCAACTCCATGATCACCACATGTATATCTGATATAGGACCAGCCCACCTCCATGATCACCACATATATATCTGATATAGGACCAGCCCACCTCCATGATCACCACATATATATCTGCTATAGGACCAGCCCACCTCCATGATCACCACATGTATATCTGCTATAGGACCAGCCCACCTCCATGATCACCACATGTATATCTGCTATAGGACCAGCCCACCTCCATGATCACCACATATATATCTGATATAGGACCAGCCCACCTCCATGATCACCACATATATATCTGATATAGGACCAGCCCACCTCCATGATCACCACATATATATCTGATATAGGACCAGCCCACCTCCATGATCACCACATGTATATCTGATATAGGACCAGCCCAACTCCATGATCACCACATATATATCTGCTATAGGACCAGCCCACCTCCATGATCACCACATGTATATCTGATATAGGACCAGCCCACCTCCATGATCACCACATATATATCTGATATAGGACCAGCCCACCTCCATGATCACCACATATATATCATCTGATATAGGACCAGCCCACCTCCATGATCACCACATGTATATCTGCTATAGGACCAGCCCACCTCCATGATCACCACATATATATATGATATAGGACCAGCCCAACTCCATGATCACCACATATATATCTGATATAGGACCAGCCCACCTCCATGATCACCACATATATATCTGATATAGGACCAGCCCACCTCCATGATCACCACATATATATCTGATATAGGACCAGCCCACCTCCATGATCACCACATATATATCTGATATAGGACCAGCCCAACTCCATGATCACCACATATATATCTGCTATAGGACCAGCCCAACTCCATGATCACCACATATATATCTGCTATAGGACCAGCCCAACTCCATGATCACCACATATATATCTGATATAGGACCAGCCCACCTCCATGATCACCACATATATATCTGATATAGGACCAGCCCAACTCCATGATCACCACATATATATCTGATATAGGACCAGCCCACCTCCATGATCACCACATATATATCATCTGATATAGGACCAGCCCACCTCCATGATCACCACATATATATCTGCTATAGGACCAGCCCACTTCCATGATCACCACATGTATATCTGATATAGGACCAGCCCACCTCCATGATCACCACATATATATCTGCTATAGGACCAGCCCACCTCCATGATCACCACATGTATATCTGCTATAGGACCAGCCCACCTCCATGATCACCACATGTATATCTGCTATAGGACCAGCCCACCTCCATGATCACCACATATATATCTGCTATAGGACCAGCCCAACTCCATGATCACCACATATATATCTGATATAGGACCAGCCCACCTCCATGATCACCACATATATATCTGATATAGGACCAGCCCAACTCCATGATCACCACATATATATCTGATATAGGACCAGCCCACCTCCATGATCACCACATGTATATCTGCTATAGGACCAGCCCACCTCCATGATCACCACATATATATCTGATATAGGACCAGCCCACCTCCATGATCACCACATATATATCTGATATAGGACCAGCCCACCTCCATGATCACCACATATATATCTGATATAGGACCAGCCCACCTCCATGATCACCACATATATATCTGATATAGGACCAGCCCAACTCCATGATCACCACATATATATCTGATATAGGACCAGCCCACCTCCATGATCACCACATATATATCTGATATAGGACCAGCCCACCTCCATGATCACCACATATATATCTGCTATAGGACCAGCCCACCTCCATGATCACCACATATATATCATCTGATATAGGACCAGCCCACCTCCATGATCACCACATATATATCTGATATAGGACCAGCCCACCTCCATGATCACCACATATATATCTGATATAGGACCAGCCCACCTCCATGATCACCACATGTATATCTGCTATAGGACCAGCCCACCTCCATGATCACCACATATATATCATCTGATATAGGACCAGCCCACCTCCATGATCACCACATATATATCTGATATAGGACCAGCCCACCTCCATGATCACCACATATATATCATCTGATATAGGACCAGCCCACCTCCATGATCACCACATGTATATCTGATATAGGACCAGCCCAACTCCATGATCACCACATATATATCATCTGATATAGGACCAGCCCACCTCCATGATCACCACATGTATATCTGCTATAGGACCAGCCCACCTCCATGATCACCACATATATATCTGATATAGGACCAGCCCACCTCCATGATCACCACATGTATATCTGATATAGGACCAGCCCACCTCCATGATCACCACATGTATATCTGATATAGGACCAGCCCACCTCCATGATCACCACATATATATCTGCTATAGGACCAGCCCACCTCCATGATCACCACATATATATCTGATATAGGACCAGCCCACCTCCATGATCACCACATGTATATCTGCTATAGGACCAGCCCACCTCCATGATCACCACATGTATATCTGATATAGGACCAGCCCACCTCCATGATCACCACATGTATATATGATATAGGACCAGCCCACCTCCATGATCACCACATGTATATCTGATATAGGACCAGCCCACCTCCATGATCACCACATATATATCTGATATAGGACCAGCCCACCTCCATGATCACCACATATATATCTGATATAGGACCAGCCCACCTCCATGATCACCACATGTATATCTGATATAGGACCAGCCCACCTCCATGATCACCACATATATATATCATATAGGACCAGCCCACCTCCATGATCACCACATATATATCTGCTATAGGACCAGCCCACCTCCATGATCACCACATGTATATCTGATATAGGACCAGCCCACCTCCATGATCACCACATGTATATCTGATATAGGACCAGCCCACCTCCATGATCACCACATGTATATCTGCTATAGGACCAGCCCACCTCCATGATCATCACATGTATATCTGATATAGGACCAGCCCACCTCCATGATCACCACATGTATATCTGATATAGGACCAGCCCACCTCCATGATCACCACATATATATCTGCTATAGGACCAGCCCAACTCCATGATCACCACATATATATGATATAGGACCAGTCCACCTCCATGATCACCACATGTATATCTGCTATAGGACCAGCCCAACTCCATGATCACCACATATATATATGATATAGGACCAGCCCACCTCCATGATCACCACATATATATCTGCTATAGGACCAGCCCACCTCCATGATCACCACATGTATATCTGATATAGGACCAGCCCACCTCCATGATCACCACATATATATCTGCTATAGGACCAGCCCAACTCCATGATCACCACATATATATCTGCTATAGGACCAGCCCAACTCCATGATCACCACATATATATCTGATATAGGACCAGCCCACCTCCATGATCACCACATATATATCTGCTATAGGACCAGCCCACCTCCATGATCACCACATATATATCTGATATAGGACCAGCCCACCTCCATGATCACCACATGTATATCTGCTATAGGACCAGCCCACCTCCATGATCACCACATATATATCTGCTATAGGACCAGCCCACCTCCATGATCACCACATATATATCTGCTATAGGACCAGCCCACCTCCATGATCACCACATATATATATGATATAGGACCAGCCCACCTCCATGATCACCACATATATATCTGCTATAGGACCAGCCCACCTCCATGATCACCACATATATATCTGCTATAGGACCAGCCCACCTCCATGATCACCACATGTATATCTGCTATAGGACCAGCCCACCTCCATGATCACCACATATATATCTGCTATAGGACCAGCCCACCTCCATGATCACCACATATATATCTGATATAGGACCAGCCCACCTCCATGATCACCACATATATATCTGCTATAGGACCAGCCCACCTCCATGATCACCACATATATATCTGCTATAGGACCAGCCCACCTCCATGATCACCACATGTATATCTGCTATAGGACCAGCCCACCTCCATGATCACCACATGTATATCTGCTATAGGACCAGCCCACCTCCATGATCACCACATATATATCTGCTATAGGACCAGCCCAACTCCATGATCACCACATATATATCTGCTATAGGACCAGCCCACCTCCATGATCACCACATGTATATCTGCTATAGGACCAGCCCACCTCCATGATCACCACATGTATATCTGCTATAGGACCAGCCCACCTCCATGATCACCACATGTATATCTGCTATAGGACCAGCCCACCTCCATGATCACCACATATATATCTGCTATAGGACCAGCCCACCTCCATGATCACCACAAGTATATCTGATATAGGACCAGCCCACCTCCATGATCACCACATATATATAATCTGATATAGGACCAGCCCACCTCCATGATCACCACATATATATCTGATAAGGGACCAGCCCACCTGCGTGACCGTGTCCAAGGGGAATGACTGAGGGGACGGGGGGTATCCGGGCTACGCTCCCTGGCTCACCTGGAGCCTCTATCTTCTCCCCCTATCTACGGAGCCATCACAGCACTCCAAACAAAAGGAAAAAATGAATTTCCACTTTCCAATTCCCCCGGTTAATAGGACTCGCCCGTGTGCCTGTCAGATAGAGCACTTCCCCGTCGCAACAGTGATAAGAGCTTCAACATCTGCTCAATGTTTTCCATTAGTTTTGAATGATAAACATAAACTCTGTGATTTTTCCATCATGGCCAGGGCTAATACCCAAATAGGAGTCTGTGGCATATCGGGCTGCGCGGACTTTGTTCGCGTCTGAACTAAATGCGGCTGTATTGTGTATCGCGTCTAATGGAGATTTGAGGGGCACGCTTGACCCCGTGACCCCGTTTGTCGAGGCATGGAAAGGCCAACAGCCTGCGGGCTGGTGGTCCCCCTGTAACTAAACAATTACCCTGAGCAGTATCTGTCGCTGCTGTAAAGTGGACAAGATTTAGACGTCAAAATAGCAACTCATTTTTAGTTAATTTAGAACACTTATTGCGTTAATTGCTTGAAGGAAAGAAATGCGCCTTTTGTTCCCTGACATCTTTTATAGTTGTGTGTGTGTGCGTGTGCGCGTGCGCGATGTCACGTGATGTGATCGTAGTTGGTTTCAAATAAAGTTTTTTTTTAATATATTGGAACAGTTCTTAATTTAATAATTCGGTTTAAATAGAAAGATTACCTCAGTGACATATTTCTCCGTCAAAAGAAGCTGTCTTTAGTGTGTAAGATGAGATTCAGTTGATCGAGATGCATGTCTTTTGTTAATATATTCAATTCTTATGACGTATGTATTACAGCCATACAGAATTATTGTTCTGTTGTTGTCATTATTGCCCATAATGTGGCATGGTAAACATGCTTGGAAATAAAATTCATATCACCTGCCGACTCACTCCCTTGTCTTCCTGGGCAGTCCGGACAAAAGTCTAGTGTAATAATGAACGAAGCTGCATTTCAAAATCAAAGAAACAGTATTTTGTGTAATTTTAACAAAGCCTCTGAAATATGTAAGACGTCCAATCAAAATGTCTGGAAATCAATAGAGGCTTTGATAGCAGATTCAATATGTGGTTAAAAGGAGAACAGAAATGTGTTGTCAAGTGGACATTTTTGCACAGACGTAGGACTTTGTGTTCGTGCATGCTTTTTTGCCAACATTTAAAATATATATTGAACGTTTGGCTTCTAGAAAGTAAATTACTTTTTTACTAGTCAGCCAATCGGATGTCCACTCAAAGTATAATTATCAAGTAAGAGGATGTCGCCCGAAAAAATGCCCTTTAATTACTTGGTTGTTAAATCACATATCGATCATAGCACCATCCTGTCCTTGGTGTCAATGTGTTTCTTTTCTAACCATTATCTCAGTCTTGACAGGAAGATTCGTTACTGTATCTATTTCCCATAGGAGTCTTGTCAGTCAGAATCAATAACAGTAAATACAACTTGAATTCATTTAATACATTGAATACATGTGTTACAAGTATGTGCACTAAAGTTTAAGGACGCTTGTGTCGAATAAGACGTATGGCAAAATGAATAGGATATATAGCCACCGACAGGGTTCGTCAGCGGCTAGTCATAATGAATTTTAATTGAAATAATATTCATGTCTTTGTGTTATTCAAACCTTGATCCCCTCGAAGAATCATTTCTTTTGCAGAAGTTACAGCATTGCAGACTTTTGTCATATTAGATGTTAGTTTGTTGAGCTAATCGGCAAAGACTTGAGCTAATCTGTAAATTTGAAGTGCTCGTATCCTTTGCGATCTGAAAACTTCAAACTTGCACCAGTAGCGACTGGTGTTTTGCGGGTACTATTTAATGCCAGTTGAGGACCTGCGAGGTGTCTGTTACTCGAACTAGACAAAGGTCTAGCTGCTCCCCTTTCTATTCTAGTTAGAGCCAGTTCTCCGAAGGGATGTAGGACACAAGGTTGTGCAAAATCTTCAGTTTCTTGGCAATTTCTCGCATAAAATATAATTTCTCGGGACAACAATAGACCAATGAGTTTTAGAAGGATCTTCTCTGGACTGAGCCTGTAGTCAAACCCACCATTGCTGACGTTCCAGATACTGAACTAGTCTAAAGAATGCCCATTTTATGTTCCATTTTGTTCTACTATTTTCACAGTGTGTTTTGCAGTCCTGATAACTCTGTCTAATAGCACAGAGAACCCAGAACTCAGTTAGCTAATGAATTGACATCTTACCTACAAGGTCATGGTTCTCTGCTGTGGCAACTCTTTCAAAGGCAGTTTGTAAAGATTGAAAAGGCCAGCCTCCAGTTTGCCAAGCAATCACACATTAAACACCATCTATTTGCCCGTCTCACAAGTCATGGATCAAACCACTGGATATTGCAACAAAAAGTTAACGCCTGCATAGCAGTTTTCTGCTTTCTGATTTGTATGTTTATTTGGCTTTTGGGTGGATTCATCACAGCTGTGTTATATTGCTTGGTATAATATGCTTGCTTATTTTGAAATTAAATTTAATCTAAACTATCTGTCTGTCTGCTTCTACATACCGGTAGAGATACCAACTCATCCAATAGGAACCCAGGACATCATACATACAGAGCATTCACTCTACCACTGAGATACCAACTCCTCCAACAGTAACCCAGGACATCATACATACAGAGCATGCACTCTACCACTGAGCTACCAACTCCTCCAATTGGATCCCAGGACATCATACATACAGAGCATGCACTCTACCACTGAGATACCAACTCCTCCAATAGGAACCCAGGACATCATACATACAGAGCAGGCACTCTACCACTGAGATATCAACTCTTCCAATAGGAACCCAGGACATCATACATATAGAGCATAAACTCTACCACGGATCTCTCAGGGTGTCTTCTATTGAGTGAATCTCTCAGGGTGTCTTCTATTGAGTGAATCTCTCAGGGTGTCTTCTATTAAGTGAATCTCTCAGGGTGTCTTCTATTGAGTGAATCTCTCAGGGTGTCTTCTATTGAGTGAATCTCTCAGGGTGTCTTCTATTAAGTGAATCTCTCAGGGTGTCTTCTGTTGAGTGAATCTCTCAGGGTGTCTCCTATTGAGTGAATCTCTCAGGGTGTCTTCTATTGAGTGAATCTCTCAGGGTGTCTTCTATTGAGTGAATCTCTCAGGGTGTCTTCTGTTGAGTGAATCTCTCAGGGTGTCTTCTATTAAGTGAATCTCTCAGGGTGTCATCTATTGAGTGCTTCTCTCAGGGTGTATTCTATTGAGTGAATCTCTCAGGGTGTCTTTCGTTGAGTGAATCTCTCAGGGTGTCTTCCGTTGAGTGGATCTTGGTTTCAATAAACCCGCGTCAACTTCAAGACACAACCGGGACATGAATGATGCGTCACATAGTGTTATTATTATTAAAATCTGTTAACCTTAACAAATTACATTTAATTTATTTTTCAGGTCTCAAAATTTGAGATAAACAAATGCCTGTCTTATGGAATTTGAAATGCCTATTCATTCAGCTGAAACAGATCTTTTTTTGGTGCACCGTTGACCACTCAGTGGGAAGGTGCCGGCGACCAGTCTAATTAGCCTGAACACCTTTGATCCTTTTTACTCTGTTGGTAATTGCGACACCTGTGCAAATGGCTAAGGGGTAGGTGAACTTGCAAATTAAGGACTCAGGGCTGGGTGAAGGACAAAGGGAGTCATTTGGGATCTCCCAGTAATTATTTCTCCTCAAGCTAACAATGGCTAGCTGGGGGCGACCAAAAGACCCTTGTCATAAAAAAAACACCGGACAGTGTAAACAATCATTGCGTCATCTAAATCTTTTTTTTCAATATTTTTTAATATTGTTTTAACAGCTTGGAAGTGAATGTTGAGCTGAAAAGAGAAATCTACTGGCTAGGAGTTGGAGTTGTTACATTTCAGCACCACTGTCTATTGCTTTTCCACGAACGCCGGAAGGGTGTTGGTTAAATCAGAAGCACAACATTAGTTTAAAAAAAAAATGGCAAGTAAACGGATTGAAATCGTCACGTTGAAATCGGATTGAAATCGTCACGTTGATATCATGAACAGTCTGTCTATTTGTTTCGACGGATTTCGTAGCGGTTCTTGCGACCAGGTCAGCGTTTAACAGAAACGGAGAGTTGGTTTTGTTATCACTTCGACTGATTACGCAAACTTTAATCTCCAAGATGAGTCTACAAGGGCGCAAGGGGTGCACGCCTTCATTTTGACCTGACCTGCTTGCGAACGGTCGTGCGTTCACTAAAGCCGCCGTCGTGTGTCTCTGCTTTCTTGTTTACAGTCATCGCTGCTGCATTAACGGTGAAGATCTGAACAGACAATGGTTGAAGCCTGATCCTGTTCTGAGCCCAACCATCTACCACGCCAAGGGGTTCCTCTACTACCTAAACAGCATCGGCCGGACGCCTCTGGTAAAACGCCACTCATCGGCTTCACTTTTCACAACTGGAGTCAAATAGAATACATTGTCTTCGTTTCACTCTGTTGCTCACAGGTCATTTTGACGCTAGTTTCATGCAACAGCTCCTATGCTGTTTATCCTGATGCACGCACGTGTGTTCTCCCCTGTACAAGACGTTGTGCAGTTCTCTATGAGCATATCGAGCTGCTTCATGTGATATCTACAAACTCCCACAACCACTACACGCCAGGGAGAAATCTACCTCCAGGTAGTTGAGCTCTTCTAACCACACCGGAGGAGCATTCGTGATGCACGTCGTCGACCTTGATACATTGTGAATGTATGTGTCCATTTGTTCCCGCGCTCTATTCATCAGGGCCAACGATACGAGGTCATCAACGTCATGTCTCTTTTCTTTCCCTTAATTCCCAAATGCATCTTAGAATGTTAAGAAGAAGCGTGTCCAGGTTGGACGTGAGCGGATGCATACTGGTTATTAAAACAAAATCATTTGAGTAGACGTTTGGGACTGTCACGATTGGTGTGGTGGCGTTGCTACACTTCCATTTCGGTGATCCACTTCCGTGTTTTTGTTCTCACTAGCTGTGATTACTTCCTCTTTCACGTGGTCACAGCTGTTAGTAATCTGTCACTTTATGTCGGGATATAAAGGGGTCGCTAGCAAGTCACTCCTTGCTTAGCATTGTGTGTTTGAATGTCACTGTATTATAGAGGTGAGTGCTGGTGTATATCGGACTGTTATTAAGAAACGTATTTGTGTTAAGACGCGATATGCGCACTTTTACTTTCAGTTTAACAGTATAGGATTTTCGCCGTGATCGGTTTGTTTTGTGTTCAACGTCGCAATAAACCTTATTTTGAACGGTTCCTACGACTCTGCAATGGCTTTCACCGCACTACGCCGTTCAGTGCGTGACAGGGAAGGTTTTTAAAGGACAGGTCCTCCGAATAATGTCCTCTTTTAAAGGTGATATTTTTTCACCGAAGCAGTTACATGAAATGGAGTAGTAAATTGTTTGACAACCGGCGTCATGAAATAACTAATTGCATTTTCCGTGCAGTTGAACTGTTAACGGTTTGTTATTGTAATTATCGCCCGGTGTACCTGAACATAATTATAATTAAACAAAAAACAATTGCTTAATGTAATTGATTGGTTGTGATTGACCTCTTTGTGTAATTGTTGCAAACCCAAGTGTCTTCTTTGTTAATTAACGCAGTAAATGCCCGTTATGACTAAACAGCATTACTAATGCCAGTGTATTTATAATAGATCAAATGTATTTCAAAACCATGTCATTGTACTATTTGTACTGTGTAGTGTCTAGTATCACTGCCGGGTGCTCGTCCCGTTTCTGCCATTAAATCGCAGCAATTTGGAAGCAATTTTCCAAACGAGGTAAACTTTGGTGCAAATGTGCAAATCAATCCCAGAAGGATGCAGCAAAGGACCTTGTGAAGATGCAGCAGGAAACGGGTACAAAGGTATCTATATCCAGAGTAAGACGAGTCCCATTTAGTCATAGCTTAAAACAGAGCCTAAAAGGGCGCTCAGCAAGGAATAAGTCACTGCTCTCAAACCGCCGTAAAATTTCCAGATTACGATTTGCAACTGAACATGGGGACAAAGATTTTACTTATTTGAGAAATGTCCTCTGGTCTGATTCATTACAATTGTAGCTATTTGGCCATAATGATCATCTCTATTTGGAAAAACCATGACAACTCTGGTGTACAGCAGCATCATGCTGTGGGGCTACTTTGTTGCAGGATTGACTAGTAAACTTCACACATTAGATGGCATCATGAGGAAGGAAAATTATTTGAATATATTGAAGCAACACTTCAAAATATCAGTCAGGATGTTAAATATTGGTCGTAAATGGGTCTTCCAAATGGACAATGACCCCAAGCGTACTTGGCTTAAGGACAACAAATGAGTGGGCAGAACTGTATAATTGTGTGTGAGCAAGGAGACATAAAAATCTTACTGGGTTACAGCAGTTCTGCCAGGAGGAATGGGCCAAATTCATCCATTTTATTTTGGGAAGGTTGTTACTTCCAGGTTTCGGCTACCTGAAACATTTGACCCCAAGTTAAAACAATTTAATAGCTATGCTACCAAATACTAATTGACTACTAAACTTGTGACCCTCTAGGAATGTCATGAAAGAAATAAAAGCTGAAATAAATCATTCTCTCTACAATTATTCTGACATTTCACATTCTTAAAATAAAGTTGTGATACTAACTGATCTAAAACTGAATATTTACTAGGATTAAAGGTCAGAATTTTTGAAAAACTGAATTTAATTTTTTTTTGCAAAGGTGTTTGTAAACTTCCAACTTCAACTGCTTGAGTAGGGGAAATAGATAGATCTTATGACTCTGTACATATCACATGTGTCACATGTCCTCTACAGGTGTTATGTGATTACCATGAGAGAGAGAGATCTTATGACTCTGTACATATAACATGTGTCACCTGTCCATCACAGGTGTTATGTGATTACCATGAGAGAGAGAGATCTTATGACTGTACATATAACATGTGTCACCTGTCCATCACAGGTGTTCTGTGATTACTGAGAGAGAGAGAGATCTTATGACTCTGCAGATATAACATGTGTCACCTGTCCATCACAGGTGTTATGTGATTACCATGAGAGAGAGAGATCTTATGACTCTGTACATATAACATGTGTCACCTGTCCATCACAGGTGTTCTGTGATTACTGAGAGAGAGAGAGATCTTATGACTCTGCAGATATAACATGTGTCACCTGTCCTCTACAGGTGTTCTGTGATTACTGAGAGAGAGAGAGATCTTATGACTCTGCACATATAACATGTGTCACCTGTCCATCACAGGTGTTCTGTGATTACAATGAGAGAGAGAGATCTTATGACTCTGTACATATCACATGTGTCACCTGTCCATCACAGGTGTTCTGTGATTACAATGAGAGAGAGATATCTTATGACTCTGCACATATAACATGTGTCACATGTCCTCCACAGGTGTTCTGTGATTACCATGAGAGAGAGATCTTATGACTCTGCACATATAACATGTGTCACCTGTCCATCACAGGTGTTCTGTGATTACAATGAGAGAGAGAGATCTTATGACTCTGTACATATAACATGTGTCACCTGTCTTCCACAGGTGTTCTGTGATTACAATGAGAGAGAGAGATCTTATGACTCTGCACATATAACATGTGTCACCTGTCCTCCACAGGTGTTCTGTGATTACCACGGCCACTCGCGGAAGAAGAACGTCTTCCTGTACGGCTGCAGTGTGAAAGAGACCGTCTGGCAGTCTGGCTCCACGGTCAACACTGGCACTCTGAAGGAGGACCCCGGATACAGGGTGACTATCCGTCTGCGACTGACATTAAGCTTCTGTTATAACAGAACTCCAACACGTCCCCCGTATACGTTTGTCTTCATTTACAGACCATCCCTAAGACCCTGGACCGAATCGCCCCGGCGTTCTCAATTAACAGCTGCAACTACCTGGTGGAGAAGTCCAGGGGGGCCACGGCCCGGGTGGTGGTGTGGAGGGAGATGGGGGTTCTCCGGAGCTACACTTTGGAGAGCACCTACAACGGCTGTGACCAGGGGGTTCTTAAGGTTGGCTCACACACAGATGACTCACGCACTGTTGACTCACGCACTCTTAACACTGAGATTATTGAATCGGAATGGGGGCCAGTTCACTAACGGTTGGCTCACACACAGTTGACTCACGCACTGTTGACTCACGCACACTTTACACTGATATTATTGAATCGGTATTGGGGCCAGATCACTTTGGTTCACTAACGGTTGGCTCACACACAGTTGACTCACACACTCTTTAAACTGATATTATTGAATCAGTATTGGGGCCAGTTCACTAACGGTTGGCTCACACACAGTTGACTCACACACTGAGATTATTGAATCAGTATTGGGGCCAGATCACTTTGGTTCACTAACGGTTGGCTCACACACAGTTGACTCACACACTGAGATTATTGAATCAGTATTGGGGCCAGATCACTTTGGTTCACTAACGGTTGGCTCACACACAGTTGACTCACACACTGAGCTTATTGAATCGGTATTGGGGCCAGATCACTTTGGTTCACTAACGGTTGGCTCACACACAGTTGACTCACACACACTTTACACTGATATTATTGAATCGGTATTGGGGCCAGATCACTTTGGTTAACGGTTGGCTCACACACAGTTGACTCTCACACTTTTTACACTGAGATAATTTAATCGGAATTGGAGCCCAGTTCACTTTGATTCCCTTCTGCCAGTTCCTAATGCTCTATAGGGAGAGAGAGAAGCGTTTCATGAAGCTCAGATGCAGTGTAATCCTCAGCGAAAGTACTGGTGTTCAACAACCAAGTGGTTGCCTGCCTGTGAGTCAAAGACTTGTGATTCCTTTGAGATTGAACTGTGGAGTAGAACCAATGTGTCGGGAGAAGCACGCTTGACGTCAAGCAGAGAACTTATCTTCTTGAGCTGCGTCAGATCTCTTCAGATGACAAAGTTGCATCACAATGAATGAAAACGCATCGACGATTTGATCACATTGTGCTATAACGTCCATGCTCTAATAGGTAGACAGGCTTGTAAGAGCTCAGTTTGTTCTGTGTTGATACTGTGTGCTATAACGTCCATGCTCTAATAGGTAGACAGGCTTGTAAGAGCTCAGTTTGTTCTGTGTTGATACTGTGTGCTATAACGTCCATGCTCTAATAGGTAGACAGGCTTGTAAGAGCTCAGTTTGTTCTGTGTTGATACTGTGTGGTATAACGTCCATGCTCTAATAGGTAGACAGGCTTGTAAGAGCTCAGTTTGTTCTGTGTTGATACTGTGTGCTATAACGTCCATGCTCTAATAGGTAGACAGGCTTGTAAGAGCTCAGTTTGTTCTGTGTTGATACTGTGTGCTATAACGTCCATGCTCTAATAGGTAGACAGGCTTGTAAGAGCTCAGTTTGTTCTGTGTTGATACTGTGTGCTATAACGTCCATGCTCTAATAGGTAGACAGGCTTGTAAGAGCTCAGTTTGTTCTGTGTTGATACTGTGTGCTATAACGTCCATGCTCTAATAGGTAGACAGGCTTGTAAGAGCTCAGTTTGTTCTGTGTTGATACTGTGTGGTATAACGTCCATGCTCTAATAGGTAGACAGGCTTGTAAGAGCTCAGTTTGTTCTGTGTTGATACTGTGTGGTATAACGTCCATGCTCTAATAGGTAGACAGGCTTGTAAGAGCTCAGTTTGTTCTGTGTTGATACTGTGTGGTATAACGTCCATGCTCTAATAGGTAGACAGGCTTGTAAGAGCTCAGTTTGTTCTGTGTTGATACTGTGTGGTATAACGTCCATGCTCTAATAGGTAGACAGGCTTGTAAGAGCTCAGTTTGTTCTGTGTTGATACTGTGTGGTATAACGTCCATGCTCTAATAGGTAGACAGGCTTGTAAGAGCTCAGTTTGTTCTGTGTTGATACTGTGTGGTATAACGTCCATGCTCTAATAGGTAGACAGGCTTGTAAGAGCTCAGTTTGTTCTGTGTTGATACTGTGTGGTATAACGTCCATGCTCTAATAGGTAGACAGGCTTGTAAGAGCTCAGTTTGTTCTGTGTTGATACTGTGTGGTATAACGTCCATGCTCTAATAGGTAGACAGGCTTGTAAGAGCTCAGTTTGTTCTGTGTTGATACTGTGTGCTATAACGTCCATGCTCTAATAGGTAGACAGGCTTGTAAGAGCTCAGTTTGTTCTGTGTTGATACTGTGTGCTATAACGTCCATGCTCTAATAGGTAGACAGGCTTGTAAGAGCTCAGTTTGTTCTGTGTTGATACTGTGTGGTATAACGTCCATGCTCTAATAGGTAGACAGGCTTGTAAGAGCTCAGTTTGTTCTGTGTTGATACTGTGTGGTATAACGTCCATGCTCTAATAGGTAGACAGGCTTGTAAGAGCTCAGTTTGTTCTGTGTTGATACTGTGTGGTATAACGTCCATGCTCTAATAGGTAGACAGGCTTGTAAGAGCTCAGTTTGTTCTGTGTTGATACTGTGTGCTATAACGTCCATGCTCTAATAGGTAGACAGGCTTGTAAGAGCTCAGTTTGTTCTGTGTTGATACTGTGTGCTATAACGTCCATGCTCTAATAGGTAGACAGGCTTGTAAGAGCTCAGTTTGTTCTGTGTTGATACTGTGTGGTATAACGTCCATGCTCTAATAGGTAGACAGGCTTGTAAGAGCTCAGTTTGTTCTGTGTTGATACTGTGTGCTATAACGTCCATGCTCTAATAGGTAGACAGGCTTGTAAGAGCTCAGTTTGTTCTGTGTTGATACTGTGTGCTATAACGTCCATGCTCTAATAGGTAGACAGGCTTGTAAGAGCTCAGTTTGTTCTGTGTTGATACTGTGTGCTATAACGTCCATGCTCTAATAGGTAGATAGGCTTGTAAGAGCTCAGTTTGTTCTGTGTTGATACTGTGTGGTATAACGTCCATGCTCTAATAGGTAGACAGGCTTGTAAGAGCTCAGTTTGTTCTGTGTTGATACTGTGTGGTATAACGTCCATGCTCTAATAGGTAGACAGGCTTGTAAGAGCTCAGTTTGTTCTGTGTTGATACTGTGTGCTATAACGTCCATGCTCTAATAGGTAGACAGGCTTGTAAGAGCTCAGTTTGTTCTGTGTTGATACTGTGTGCTATAACGTCCATGCTCTAATAGGTAGATAGGCTTGTAAGAGCTCAGTTTGTTCTGTGTTGATACTGTGTGCTATAACGTCCATGCTCTAATAGGTAGACAGGCTTGTAAGAGCTCAGTTTGTTCTGTGTTGATACTGTGTGGTATAACGTCCATGCTCTAATAGGTAGATAGGCTTGTAAACTAAACACACGTTGACTGACACCGATTACCTCACTGGGCTTATGACATCAATGGTTGAATGGGCCATACGCAGACAAAAGACTGATAGATTGACATATACAATAGATTGACTGGCTTGGTTGAATTTGAATGAACTAGAAAAAAGAGGTTAGTTGATAAATAAACATGTTTCACTAAATAAACAGAACGAATTCATCCAATTGCATCTATGTATACAGCCCATTCATTGATTTAAAAAAAGTATTTATCAGTTCTGTGTCAAGCGCCTATTGCCCTCAAAAATTAATAACGAATAATAATCGAATAATCATCAGTATATTGATTTAGCCTACAAGAGACTTCAACAAAATATAATTTTGTATCGAAACTAAACGAATATAAACTTTATCAATAGGCACACGGAGAAGGACATGTCTGTTGATGAACTCAAAGCCTTCATTGCGCTTTTGTAAGTCCGGGGCGCATACGGCAGAAAGAGCATGAAACTGGACTGGTTTTGGTCCGATCTATATGAACACTGTGCGCAGTGCAACCGGGTTAGTTTGCTGCTGTCTCATGTGCACTCGTAACAAGAATAATGAACACTGTGCAACCGGTTTAGTTTGCGTGTCCTGCTCAGGACACAAACAACTGAAACTGTGTGGCGATGTGGACCCGAGAGATACATATAAATAGATTCGTTTATCGGCCAATCATGCGCAAATCATTTGATTGCACGTCGCTTGTGATCTAAAATGTTTTAGCACTACATCAAAATAGGACAAACAGTTTGATGGATTTTCATTTATTCGATTTTTTATGTTTTTTTTATGGTTACAAGACCATAAATAGGCCTACATACTATTTTAGTAAAATGTTTTATTTCATAATTCATCGTAATGCATTTAATTCAGATAATAACACAGTAGATGATCTGATGCTGTAATGGTAAGTAGAATTATACTCTCTAATAATAATAATAAATATAACTGTAATCATTTAGATACCTTAATGCTTAATATCTGGTTAGTTTGCATTGCAAATCCACTGATTTACAGTGTATTAGGTGCCAATGATTTTTTTCTAAGCCATATATATATATAGATAGATATATATATATGCTTTGAAAAAAAATCATTTATATATATATATACTGTGTTACATCTTGTTTTCTGATCTTTTTTGTTGGACAAAACCAAGGAATATGTATGTTAATATGGTAGCGGTTTGTGACGACGTCACGTGTTATTTTAGTGCAATAAGTGCCCCAGTCTACATACCCCACCTCTCTTTACTGCGGCTAAATGTGCAGAAGCCACCCCACCCTCCGTACCCCACCCTCCGTACCCCACCCTCCGTCTCCTCACCACAGCTTACATTAGGTCATGATCATTTGTTGCGCCACTGATTGGGTCACATGTGGTTTGTAATCATGTTTTAAAAGCCACCTTCCGGCGTCTCCCCGTGGGGGTTTTGCCTCCGTTCGCCCGCCTTTCCTTCCGAGGCGAACAACGTTTTATCGCCGCTAAGGCGCTTCTTTCACATAAATATAATAGCTCGCCACATATCACCCGCTTTCGGCTTGGCCTTTCCGTGCTCTCGTTAAACAGCGTTTGCCTATTAGCGAGTACTGAATATTCACCGTATGATCCATCAGCTTGGCTAAACAACCTCGCTGAACGCATTATACATCCACTAATGTTCACGCCATCAGAAATCAGAGGCACTCAATTGGGCTACAGGGGCACAGAGGAGACGGTCGGGCGTATGGCCAGAATACCATCCTATTTGGTGATGAGTGCCATGGGTCCAGTTATGCCCGCGGTTCGTCTCGACCTTGGTGGCAACGTCTCAGCGTACGCTACATCCGTGCTTTAACTTTCCGTTCTGCAATAATGGTAATTCAGAGTGAGCGTGAAGAAATCGAGAACAGTACGGAAAAGGTCACTTTGAAATAATATCGTGAGGAGTAATTACAGTAAATCAGCGATTTTGGGTTGGTCATTACAAGTTAAATTAAGTACTTTATGTTAACCCCCCTGTAAAAGTTTATGTTAAATTACTTTATGATGTGATTCCAGAATTCAGTGAGATATAGAGGAATAGTCTCTCTAGAGTAACGCACGCAGATTTTAACAGCAATAAGAGTAATTTGAAGCAATTAATACTTTTTTACTTTATGTTCTCTGTAGCACAGTCAATTACTTAGCAGACTGAGTCCAGCTGGCTAGAGTAGAACTCACTGGCGGTTGCCATGGTGGCTCTTTGATCAGACGTGGAATTCTCAAGGATATAATGTAATGGATGAGAAAATCAGACTTTTCATTAAGATGGCCTGGCAAGCAGGTGGCTGGCCAGATGTTTGCTACATGTACTTTAGGGCCGGGCAAAAGCCTGAATGTTACTTGATTAAAAAGTCTGTACTAATATCGTCAGGCCATGTCAGAAGTCTGGTGGGCCATTAGACTACAAAGTGAATTCAAGTGGGCCCACTCTCTCCCTCTCCCTCTCTCTCTCTCTGCCCTCACTCTCTCTCTCTGCTCTCTTTCTCTCACTCTCTCTCTCTCTGCCCCCTCTCTCTCACTCTCTCTCTCTGCCCTCTCTATCTCTCTCTCTCTCTCCCTCTCTCTCCCTCTCTCTCTCTCTCTCTCACTCTCACTCTCTCTCTCTCTCTCTCTCTCTCTCTCTGCCCTCTCTCTCTCTCTCTCTGTTCTTTAATGTGCCTGAGCAGTCAGCGAAGAAACGACCTCAGTTCACTGTTAATTCATGCCAATTAGCAGGTTGTGTGCGCGATGTGGGATTGGCGGTGGGATTTGACAAGGACTAGAAGCTTAATTACCCTCTGACAGTCTTGGAATCAGAGACTGGGTCATTTAGTTAGCACTGCCAGGGGTTTCGCTGCACAACTGGACAGTTAAGGTAGTATATCATTTTAGAGAAAATCTGATCTGCGTTGGAGATGTTCGTGTTTCTCTATACCATATCAGTGCAAAAACAATATGTGCCTGTTCACTACCGTAGAGGTGTTTCAAAAGTATGATCTAGTAAACATAAATAAACACCTTTACCACTACGTTTCCATGTATCTAAGGAAAATGTAGGTTAAAATTATTTTTTGTCCAACAAACTTGGCTCTATTGGTCAGCGATAATTGGACTGGTTTGAGCATGTTATATGCTCATATGTTGATTCTTTTCATATCAGTTTTTTGCGTATATCAACTTCGGCCACGATTGTTGCATTGTCAACATTGGGCCATTTCGTTGGCCGTTTCCAAAAAGCCGGTCGTGAGGTTCTTTTTTGTATATGTTTTGGTGTCAGGCTATTTTAAATGTACATTCTGCACTTCCATCCTCCATGGGTTTGTATTTCTTTTTGTTTCCTGAATTTCCACTGGCTTAAGTTTATAATCTCTTCAATTCCTATTTTCAGAACAATATGGATTATTCAAAGGGGATTGGTCTGAGCTAATTACATAAAGGGATTCTGTTTGATCTGTTTTTGTAATGATAGCCTGTCAGAATTCGTGCTTGCTGCTGTTATTACTATTGAATAGTGTTTTTCAGGGGGGATAAGTGAAAAACCCAGATACTGGCTAAGGGAATTGGGACAAATGCATAATGGACGACTTGTTCGTTTTTTTTCTTTTCCACTTCAACCGTCCCTTCACCAACCTGCCACTGGGTCTCGCTGTCAGATTGTCGATGCGAAAGTAAATCTTTAACAGAATCGCATTTGCACCACAACGATTTGACCTGTGATCAAATAAGTTTTGCACTTCTAGCTGGGGATGTAAAACGTCTGCTGACTTGGATTTTTTACACCCAATTAATCAACTCCTGTGTTTTACAGGAAGACTCGTGAGTTTAGACAAATTAGTACAGAGGTTTTGAATTTGTGGAGTTTTCCTCTTCCTGAGAGACATTTGGCAGCATTTCTTTCACGGTACATCGTTATTTATATGGTTGTAAACCTTTAAGGATATACACTTAGTCAGATGAACGTCAGGTGTTCCATATTTATGTCAAAAGCAGTTTCACCCGACAACACAACTGGCGTTCGGCCACTGATTGGAAATCGTCAGGTTAATTAGCGACTCAAATATTCTTCCTGACGAATTTACCGGATCCACTCGTACTTTGCAAGTAGACTCACTGCTTCTTATATTCTTGACGTTTTTTTTCTGTCACAGGGTTTCATTTTATTTTCAGCGATGTGTCTAGGTGCTCTTGAACGTTTTTGTTTTGTTAGATAACTAAAAATGCACACACTTCACTGTAAGGGTTTGTTGTAAACGTCCCTGGACCAACTATTGGGACCAGAATAACAGGACTGGAGATCCAACGCTTCAACTTCAAACACCAGGGCACTGACCCCAGAATATCTTTCCAGAAGGTCAGTCTTTCACTGAACTAGTCGGTATCCATCCAATATTCATCCGGATCTAATATCAAATAGAAGTCATGATGACAGAGCCTTTAAAAGATTGAGGAAATGTCAAATCCCAGACAGAATCCTCCTACGCTTCGTGTGTGTGTGTGTGTGTGTGTGTGTGTGTGTGTGTGTATTTGTGGTTATGTCAACATGTGAGATTTATTAGACATGTGTGTAGACTGTGTGTCCTGCTAACTTAACCTGTTAACGTGTTCATAGGGCAGTTGTGTTTTTTTACATGATGTACAGGTGCATGAAGATTAGAGGAAAACACAGCAGATCTGGTTCCCCCTTCACTTTCATGTTGTGTTAATCCAGAAGTCTGAAATGGCAGCACAGCAGATCTTCCCTCTTCACCTTCATACATTGTTAATCCAGAAGTTTGAAATGGCAGCACAGCAGATCTGGTTCCCTCTTCACCTTCATACTGTTTTAAGTTGTTCGTTTTATTATGTCCACGATCTGATCTTTGTGACAGGTTTTATATGTCAAGTGAAAGTATGCAGTTATAAGACTGTTGTGTGTGTTTAAAGGTTCAGCAGCAGGATGTATCATACAGTGTGACATACAGAACTGCCATCAGTATAAAGAGCAGATATGACCGTGTTCCTGGAGTTCAGCCTAGTCCTGGGCATCAATATCAACTAGATTAACCAACACCTGTGCTATGATATAGGTTTTTTAAATGGCATCAAAGGTTTTTCAGAAGCATCAGTTAAATATAACGCCCTGCAGTTGTTCTGTTAGGTGGAAGCATCAGTTAAATATAACGCCCTGCAGTTGTTCTGTAAGGTGGAAGCATCAGTTAAATATCACACCCTGCAGTTGTTCTGGACGGGGGAAGCATCAGTTAAATATAACGCCCTGCAGTTGTTCTGTAAGGTGGAAGCATCAGTTAAATATAACACCCTGCAGTTGTTCTGGACGGGGGAAGCATCAGTTAAATATAACGCCCTGCAGTTGTTCTGTAAGGTGGAAGCATCAGTTAAATATAACGCCCTGCAGTTGTTCTGTTAGGTGGAAGCATCAGTTAAATATAACGCCCTGCAGTTGTTCTGTTAGGTGGAAGCATCAGTTAAATATAACGCCCTGCAGTTGTTCTGTAAGGTGGAAGCATCAGTTAAATATAACACCCTGCAGTTGTTCTGTAAGGTGGAAGCATCAGTTAAATATAACACCCTGCAGTTGTTCTGTAAGGTGGAAGCATCAGTTAAATATAACACCCTGCAGTTGTTCTGGACGGGGGAAGCATCAGTTAAATATAACGCCCTGCATTTGTTCTGTAAGGTGGAAGCATCAGTTAAATATAACACCCTGCAGTTGTTCTGGACGGGGGAAGCATCAGTTAAATATAACACCCTGCAGTTGTTCTGTAAGGTGCAAGCATCGGTTAAATATAACACCCTGCAGTTGTTCTGGACGGGGGAAGCATCAGTTAAATATAACGCCCTGCAGTTGTTCTGGACGGGGGAAGCATCAGTTAAATATAACGCCCTGCAGTTGTTCTGTAAGGTGGAAGCATCAGTTAAATATAACGCCCTGCAGTTGTTCTGTTAGGTGGAAGCATCAGTTAAATATAACGCCCTGCAGTTGTTCTGTTAGGTGGAAGCATCAGTTAAATATAACGCCCTGCAGTTGTTCTGTAAGGTGGAAGCATCAGTTAAATATAACACCCTGCAGTTGTTCTGTAAGGTGGAAGCATCAGTTAAATATAACACCCTGCAGTTGTTCTGTAAGGTGGAAGCATCAGTTAAATATAACACCCTGCAGTTGTTCTGGACGGGGGAAGCATCAGTTAAATATAACGCCCTGCATTTGTTCTGTAAGGTGGAAGCATCAGTTAAATATAACACCCTGCAGTTGTTCTGGACGGGGGAAGCATCAGTTAAATATAACACCCTGCAGTTGTTCTGTAAGGTGGAAGCATCAGTTAAATATAACACCCTGCAGTTGTTCTGTAAGGTGGAAGCATCAGTTAAATATAACACCCTGCAGTTGTTCTGTTAGGTGGAAGCATCAGTTAAATATAACACCCTGCAGTTGTTCTGTTAGGTGGAAGCATCAGTTAAATATAACGCCCTGCAGTTCTGTAAGGTGGAAGCATCAGTTAAATATAACGCCCTGCAGTTGTTCTGTTAGGTGGAAGCATCAGTTAAATATAACGCCCTGCAGTTGTTCTGTTAGGTGGAAGCATCAGTTAAATATAACGCCCTGCAGTTGTTCTGTAAGGTGGAAGCATCAGTTAAATATAACACCCTGCAGTTGTTCTGTAAGGTGGAAGCATCAGTTAAATATAACGCCCTGCAGTTGTTCTGTTAGGTGGAAGCATCAGTTAAATATAACGCCCTGCAGTTGTTCTGTAAGGTGGAAGCATCAGTTAAATATAACGCCCTGCAGTTGTTCTGTTAGGTGGAAGCATCAGTTAAATATAACGCCCTGCAGTTGTTCTGTAAGGTGGAAGCATCAGTTAAATATAACGCCCTGCAGTTGTTCTGTAAGGTGGAAGCATCAGTTAAATATAACTCCCTGCAGTTGTTCTATAAGGTGGAAGCATCAGTTAAATATAACGCCCTGCAGTTGTTCTGGACGGGGGAAGCATCAGTTAAATATCACACCCTGCAGTTGTTCTGGACAGGGGTAGAGGGAGCTAGTGCTCCAAACAGAGCGGCTGTCTCATGTCTTAGTCTCTCTTGATTTAGTTGACAGCTTACGGCCTGTTTTTAATTATTCATAAAAACCAAACACCATGTTGTTTGTAACTTTCTGTGTTTTGTCATATTGCTCTGTCTAATACAATTCTTGTCGGGTATTGTTATTGGTTTTTATATTCAGATAGAGAAGGTCATTAGTCATTTGGAGTGGGGTTTGTGCTCAGAGACGCTTCAGATACTTTGTTCTCCAGATTAGCGTTAACACTAGCTCCAGAAATAGCTAATTAACGTTCCTACATTTCCACCGTACATATCCGCGGTCGCTCACGAAATGCCACGTTTAAATGAGCCAAAACGAGAAAAGGAAAAGCTCTTTAATTACGTGACATATCCTGGTGCCAAACAGTTTGACATTTTGAAGAGCCGTAAAGCTGCGGCGAGTCGGCGATTGCGACGGTCAATGTTGCCGCCGCAATGCAAACAGAGGAAGAATTGATTTTCCACCCGGAGACAACAGCCAGGGCTTCATGAGTTCCGCATTCTCCATTCGCAGGGGTGTTTTTGAAGACGCGCGGCCGGCCAACACACACCAACACATGAAGACAGCGCACACGTGTGCATGCATAATCACACACACGCACAGACGCGCTTCTTTAAGTCATAACTGTCTCCTCTCGGGGCAAGCGCCCACCTCTGCAGTTCTCAACCCGGTCTCATTGTTCATGCAGAGCACAGAACAAGCGTTCCACTTATCTGCCGTGACACGCTGCCTACAGGGGGAGGAGAAAGGGATATTGGAAGGAAGGAAGGAATGAAAGCACGGCCTAAACACAGGATTAAAGAGGAGGAGAGTCGTCTGGAAAATTGCTACACTATTTGTTTTGCCATTAAGGCAATTGCGGATGAAAACATCACACCTGCGCTAAAGTGAGAGAGCATACAGAGCGTTTGATTCTGGATTCCTCCTCCTCAGTCTCTCTCTTCCTCGATCCTCGATCCTCTTCCTCGATCCTCTTCCTCGATCCTCTTCCTCGATCCTCCTCCTCGGTCCTCCTCCTCGGTCCTCCTCCTCCTCGGTCCTCCTCCTAGCTCAAGCATGGACGACATGAACGGCTCACTGGACGCACAGCCGCTTCGGGCCGATCGGCACGCTTATTTGCATAGCCGCGTCCCATTGGAGGAGCTTCTAACGTGCTAATAACACGGTTCACCAATCCGGCGCAGTTGCCTGTCGGGGCGATTATTTGTTTTCATTAGGACAGTGTGAAATTCACAGGCAAAACATGCAGACGCTAATGTCTTCAAGGTGCTGGTCTTTGACGTACCGGGCTTCTGGGTTAATGAGGGGCTCGCGGATGTGAGAAAGGAGGTACTGTGGCTGCTTTTCAGTGACAGTTGCTGCTATTGTATTCATATAATTATTAGGCTTTTTACACAACACACTAATTAGTTATGGACTGAAGGCTAAATGCAACGGCCTTCCTCATGACTATCACCACTGAGTAACCCCGACTAATGTATATACCAGTCGCAAATTTTGCAATTCTTCAATTCCGCTCTGACGGGAAAATATTAGATAAACATTGATTGATTTCGTCTACTTTGTGCGCAGTAATGGGTAGGCTATTTATCTCCTGCATTGCTTATGACTGGTAGCGTTTCATATCGAAGTGTCTAATGCCAGTGGTTGTGTTTCTCATCCTGTTCGTGTTTCAGGGCCTCCAGACTGGTACGAGTGAGCTGGAAGAGATTGGGTCCAAGCTCTGTCAGTCACTGCTCTCCTTGAGGAGAGGAACCAATCCATATCAGACGGGAGTTATACGCCATTCAGCCCTGGTAGAACTGGACCACAACCTCCTGGATCATAGTTCCCTCAAGTACGTCATTTTAATTACCAAGGTCCATACTGTAGGTCCTATCACATCCCATACTGTAGGTCCTATCACATCCCATACTGTAGGTCTTATCACATCCCATACTGTAGGTCTTATCACATCCCATACTGTAGGTCTTATCACATCCCATACTGTAGGTCTTATCACATCCCATACTGTAGGTCTTATCACATCCCATACAGTAGGTCCTATCACATCCCATACTGTAGGTCTTATCACATCCCATACAGTAGGTCTTATCACATCCCATACAGTAGGTCTTATCACATCCCATACAGTAGATCTTATCACATCCCATACTGTAGGTCTTATCACATCCCATACTGTAGGTCTTATCACATCACATACAGTAGGTCTTATCACATCCCATACAGTAGGTCTTATCACATCCCATACAGTAGGTCCTATCACATCCCATACTGTAGGTCTTATCACATCCCATACAGTAGGTCTTATCACATCCCATACTGTAGGTCTTATCACATCCCATACAGTAGGTCTTATCACATCCCATACAGTAGGTCTTATCACATCCCATACAGTAGGTCTTATCACATCCCATACAGTAGGTCCTATCACATCCCATACTGTAGGTCTTATCACATCCCATACAGTAGGTCTTATCACATCCCATACAGTAGGTCTTATCACATCCCATACAGTAGGTCTTATCACATCCCATACAGTAGGTCTTATCACATCCCATACTGTAGGTCTTATCACGTCCCATACTGTAGGTCTTATCACATCCCATACTGTAGGTCTTATCACATCCCATACTGTAGGTCTTATCACGTCCCATACTGTAGGTCTTATCACGTCCCATACTGTAGGTCTTATCACATCCCATACAGTAGGTCTTATCACATCCTATACCGTAGGTCTTTGGCCCATATAAAAGGTATTTTCCCTTATCGCTGTTTACACAATGTCTCAGTCTTCCATTCAGTTGACTTTATTAATTCTAGTACGATTAATGTCACCTATTTGGTCCAACATTTTAGCAAATTTTCAACTTCAATGAATACCAAAAATAAATTATCTGAGAACCTTTATACTGTTACCTCATACTATTGTTTGATTATAACCAAACGAACAAAGAATGCGTTACTGTCCTAATAATTACATGCAAAACAGAATATATACCTAATGAGTTTTATCTCTATTTATTTGGTGTGAAATGTTGCTTATTCTGAGTTGTTTTTTAGGCCCATGGATTCATTCCATACATGTTTTACAACAAGCAATTATTCATCTCTGTCCAAGCCTGAATTAGCAGTCAAGTCATCATCCAAAATCATGAATTTAAAATGTGCGTCTAAAACAACAGAAGTTGAAATGCAAGGGGAAACGTACTCCAAAACATACCCCGAAACATACCCCGAAACATACCCCAAAACATACTCCAAAACATACTCCAAAACATACTTTAATTTAACATTTGGGGAGCCGCATATCCCAACACTACTGCTAGTTTGTTATTTTGATATAAACCCACATTTTGTCAATCATCATTCTGTTGTTTCAATAACAATAATAATAAAACTTTTATTGTATGAGTAAATATGTAGATATCATGATGACATATGTCTTACCCCAAAAGCGCTTTGGAGGGTTTGGAAAATTATCCACTATGCAATATTCAATTTTCTTTCTTTCTCTCACTCACTCTCTGCCTGTCAAAAAAAAATTCACTCACACACTCACTCACACACACACACACACACACACACACACACACACACAGCGCACACACACACACACACACACACACTCACACTCACACTCACAGCGCACACACACACTCACACTCACACTCACAGCGCACACACACACACACACACACACACACACACACACACACACAGCCTAGACGACTGGAAGAGCCCCTGAGAGTAGACCATGAGAAACGCAATCAAACAGGCCTAGATTGGATCAATGAAAAAAGTGTGCGGCGGTTTGCAACGGTGCTTTGTGACGTTTTAAATGTGTGTTCGTGATCACATCCTACCGTATGATGAAGCACTCCGAAGAAGGTAATAGAGGATCCACTTTTCACAGACAGCCCCGAGTACCTTAAATAATATGGCCCAGGTATTGCCGGGTAGGAGTCCGTCCTGGCCACTTAATCAAACGCTACATTCCCGCACACCACCTCGACCGTCTCGTTATAATCGTGTACATCTGAGTTCGGATTAAAAGGAACGCCAAGCACATTTCGCTGGATATCCACCATTTTAATTAGTCTAAAGAAGATAATGGAGCGTTTACTTTTTTCTCGACTTTTTTTTACGTCGTTCGTTCAAGGGTGATTTTGGACACCGCTTTCACTTGCTGCCACAATTTATGAAACAGTTAAAACTGGGCTTTTGATTTTTAAGAACTATAATCAAGTACACTCTGACTTGTTTTGTCTACTTTTTTTCTGAAGATGGAGGACCTAGTCGTGTGAAGTTAGTTGTTGCTTCCCTGGAGCAGTACACAATGTGATGAAACAGACAGGCCACTGTTCCACTGGTTTGCCGTTCGCTCAGAATATCTGACTAGAACACTAGAGTTGTCGAAGGCACGAGAAGGACGCCATCCCGGACAGACACATTCATGAATATATTCTCTCGCTAATGCCCACGCTTTCTGTTGCTCTTATAAATGCCTCTCATATGTACGTGCACCTGGGAGTGCTTTGTGCTTTCGTTAGTGATACGTACTCCAGGTTCATTCTCCACTCCTACTGCTTTTACCGTTCCTTGAGGTGGGAAAGGTTAAAGGTTAATCGTCGCTACCTTGCCTCCCCTTTGATTCCCCCGAAGCAATTCGGGTCTTCGTGCTTGTGTTATGCGTTTGGTATGTATTTATGTATGCATGTGTGTGTGTGTGTGTGCGTGTGTGAAGGTGTAGGAGAGACTGTGTGGCCGTGCGTATGTAGGAGAGAGAGTGTGCGAGCGCGGGGGGAGTGTGCGGGCGTGTGCACTTGGTGTTTGTTTGTGCCGTATGAATAAAGGCTGGGCTCTCTTTGTGGGTGCATGTCTTCTCCAGTTACTGTTGTGGAGTTCTGATCTGCTTCCTGCTCTGACGGCCAACACAGCTGCGGGCCACAGTCGGGCTTCACAATTTGCCGGTTCACACCAGGACCACACCCACAGAACTCACCTGTCGTTGTACACTTTTGTTATGGTCTCCACAGAACCATGGAGAACCATAGACACCTTTCCAAGCAGTCATTGAGAGGGTTTGCAGATGCAGAGGAATTTAAAACGATCTGTTCCGTCGGGTAAACATTTGGAATGTGCTAATTGAGAAAGGGAAACCGAGCAGTCCAAAAGCCAAATTGTTCGCTTTCTTTTTAACGTAGTTTACATGTACAGACGTTTCAGCGGTTTTGGTCTATAGTCACGTGAATACTGTCTGTCAGCCTGCATTAGGTTTACCCAAAACATAGTTTAAACAAAATCAGTTTAAATTAACTATTCAGACCTGAAAATGTATCTAAATGATATATAGCATATTGTTATTTAAGTTAATTGTTCAGATGATGGTTTCAACCCGCTGGTCAATAATATGGACACTGTTGAAACGAATAAAAGAAATGATTGAAACTTGAAAAAATCTTATTGTTCAGTCATGCTTATGATATAATGACCAACACCAGTCTGTAGTTAATATCCACATGCAATATGTCAGTCATGCTAATGATATAATGACCAACACCAGTCTGTAGTTAATAGCCACATGCAATATGTCAGTCATGCTTATATAATGATATAATGACCAAATGATATAATGACAACCAGTCTGTAGTTAATATCCACATGCAATATGTCAGTCATGCTAATATAATGACCAACACCAGTCTGTAGTTAATATCCATGCAATATGTCAGTCATGCTAATGATATAATGACCAACACCAGTCTGTAGTTAATATCCACATGCAATATGTCAGTCATGCTAATGATATAATGACCAACACCAGTCTGTAGTTAATATCCACATGCAATATGTCAGTCATGCTAATGATATAATGACCAACACCAGTCTGTAGTTAATAGCCACATGCAATATGTCAGTCATGCTTATGATATAATGACCAACACCAGTCTGTAGTTAATAGCCACATGCAATATGTCAGTCATGCTAATGATATAATGACCAACACCAGTCTGTAGTTAATATCCACATGCAATATGTCAGTCATGCTAATGATATAATGACCAACACCAGTCTGTAGTTAATATCCACATGCAATATGTCAGTCATGCTAATGATATAATGACCAACACCAGTCTGTAGTTAATATCCACATGCAATATGTCAGTCATGCTAATGATATAATGACCAACACCAGTCTGTAGTTAATAGCCACATGCAATATGTCAGTCATGCTAATGATATAATGACCAACACCAGTCTGTAGTTAATATCCACATGCAATATGTCAGTCATGCTAATGATATAATGACCAACACCAGTCTGTAGTTAATAGCCACATGCAATATGTCAGTCATGCTAATGATATAATGACCAACACCAGTCTGTAGTTAATAGCCACATGCAATATGTCAGTCATGCTAATGATATAATGACCAACACCAGTCTGTAGTTAATAGCCACATGCAATATGTCAGTCATGCTAATGATATAATGACCAACACCAGTCTGTAGTTAATAGCCACATGCAATATGTCAGTCATGCTAATGATATAATGACCAACACCAGTCTGTAGTTAATAGCCACATGCAATATGTCAGTCATGCTAATGATATAATGACCAACACCAGTCTGTAGTTAATAGCCACATGCAATATGTCAGTCATGCTAATGATATAATGACCAACACCAGTCTGTAGTTAATAGCCACATGCAATATGTCAGTCATGCTAATGATATAATGACCAACACCAGTCTGTAGTTAATAGCCACATGCAATATGTCAGTCATGCTAATGATATAATGACCAACACCAGTCTGTAGTTAATAGCCACATGCAATATGTCAGTCATGCTAATGATATAATGACCAACACCAGTCTGTAGTTAATAGCCACATGCAATATGTCAGTCATGCTAATGATATAATGACCAACACCAGTCTGTAGTTAATAGCCACATGCAATATGTCAGTCATGCTAATGATATAATGACCAACACCAGTCTGTAGTTAATAGCCACATGCAATATGTCACATGCAATATGTCAATATGTCATCATGCTAATGATATAATGACCAACACCAGTCTGTAGTTAATAGCCACATGCAATATGTCAGTCATGCTAATGATATAATGACCAACACCAGTCTGTAGTTAATAGCCACATGCAATATGTCAGTCATGCTAATGATATAATGACCAACACCAGTCTGTAGTTAATAGCCACATGCAATATGTCAGTCATGCTAATGATATAATGACCAACACCAGTCTGTAGTTAATAGCCACATGCAATATGTCAGTCATGCTAATGATATAATGACCAACACCAGTCTGTAGTTAATATCCACATGCAATATGTCAGTCATGCTAATGATATAATGACCAACACCAGTCTGTAGTTAATAGCCACATGCAATATGTCAGTCATGCTAATGATATAATGACCAACACCAGTCTGTAGTTAATAGCCACATGCAATATGTCAGTCATGCTAATGATATAATGACCAACATCAGTCTGTAGTTAATATCCACATGCAATATGTCAGTCATGCTAATGATATAATGACCAACACCAGTCTGTAGTTAATATCCACATGCAATATGTCAGTCATGCTAATGATATAATGACCAACACCAGTCTGTAGTTAATAGCCACATGCAATATGTCAGTCATGCTAATGATATAATGACCAACACCAGTCTGTAGTTAATATCCACATGCAATATGTCAGTCATGCTAATGATATAATGACCAACACCAGTCTGTAGTTAATAGCCACATGCAATATGTCAGTCATGCTTATGATATAATGACCAACACCAGTCTGTAGTTAATATCCACATGCAATATGTCAGTCATGCTAATGATATAATGACCAACACCAGTCTGTAGTTAATAGCCACATGCAATATGTCAGTCATGCTAATGATATAATGACCAACACCAGTCTGTAGTTAATATCCACATGCAATATGTCAGTCATGCTAATGATATAATGACCAACACCAGTCTGTAGTTAATATCCACATGCAATATGTCAGTCATGCTAATGATATAATGAGCAACACCAGTCTGTAGTTAATATCCACATGCAATATGTCAGTCATGCTAATGATATAATGACCAACACCAGTCTGTAGTTAATATCCACATGCAATATGTCAGTCATGCTAATGATATAATGACCAACACCAGTCTGTAGTTAATAGCCACATGCAATATGTCAGTCATGCTAATGATATAATGACCAACACCAGTCTGTAGTTAATAGCCACATGCAATATGTCAGTCATGCTTATGATATAATGACCAACACCAGTCTGTAGTTAATATCCACATGCAATATGTCAGTCATGCTAATGATATAATGACCAACACCAGTCTGTAGTTAATAGCCACATGCAATATGTCAGTCATGCTAATGATATAATGACCAACACCAGTCTGTAGTTAATATCCACATGCAATATGTCAGTCATGCTTATGATATAATGACCAACACCAGTCTGTAGTTAATAGCCACATGCAATATGTCAGTCATGCTTATGATATAATGACCAACACCAGTCTGTAGTTAATAGCCACATGCAATATGTCAGTCATGCTAATGATATAATGACCAACACCAGTCTGTAGTTAATATCCACATGCAATATGTCAGTCATGCTAATGATATAATGACCAACACCAGTCTGTAGTTAATATCCACATGCAATATGTCAGTCATGCTAATGATATAATGACCAACACCAGTCTGTAGTTAATAGCCACATGCAATATGTCAGTCATGCTAATGATATAATGACCAACACCAGTCTGTAGTTAATAGCCACATGCAATATGTCAGTCATGCTTATGATATAATGACCAACACCAGTCTGTAGTTAATATCCACATGCAATATGTCAGTCATGCTAATGATATAATGACCAACACCAGTCTGTAGTTAATAGCCACATGCAATATGTCAGTCATGCTTATGATATAATGACCAACACCAGTCTGTAGTTAATAGCCACATGCAATATGTCAGTCATGCTTATGATATAATGACCAACACCAGTCTGTAGTTAATATCCACATGCAATATGTCAGTCATGCTAATGATATAATGACCAACACCAGTCTGTAGTTAATAGCCACATGCAATATGTCAGTCATGCTAATGATATAATGACCAACACCAGTCTGTAGTTAATATCCACATGCAATATGTCAGTCATGCTAATGATATAATGACCAACACCAGTCTGTAGTTAATAGCCACATGCAATATGTCAGTCATGCTAATGATATAATGACCAACACCAGTCTGTAGTTAATATCCACATGCAATATGTCAGTCATGCTAATGATATAATGACCAACACCAGTCTGTAGTTAATAGCCACATGCAATATGTCAGTCATGCTAATGATATAATGACCAACACCAGTCTGTAGTTAATATCCACATGCAATATGTCAGTCATGCTTATGATATAATGACCAACACCAGTCTGTAGTTAATATCCACATGCAATATGTCAGTCATGCTAATGATATAATGACCAACACCAGTCTGTAGTTAATATCCACATGCAATATGTCAGTCATGCTAATGATATAATGACCAACACCAGTCTGTAGTTAATATCCACATGCAATATGTCAGTCATGCTAATGATATAATGACCAACACCAGTCTGTAGTTAATAGCCACATGCAATATGTCACTCACCACAGCTACCATTTCTACTAAACTTGAATGAATGATTCGATTTGTCATGGAGTTGGCATTTATGAAAGAAGTGATTAATAACTGCTAATTTGCTAGGTTACACCCCTCACCTAGTTTGTAAGTCATGAAATCTGGTGCACAGGTTCCTAGCCTCAGACACATTCTTGCCTCAGAGACACATAAAGCCTGCAATGATGGATTTTTTGTCATTTAGAATTTGTGGAAAACACAGAAAATGTTAAACCTCCGGCATCTAATGACTAATGTGCATGAAACTGCATATGTGAAATCTGTGGGCTGCCGGTCGAAAACTGCAGTGGTTCACTGTTCAATAACTTTAATATATGTCTCCTATTTACAAATTAACATTTAAAAATGCATGGTCCTGCCAGATCCATACAGGCATGTGACAATTTACTTTTTGTAACATTTCAAGCAGAGACGAGGCTGGACACAGTCACGAGGAAAACTGAAAGCTTTTAATGAACGAGCCAATGAGTAACTATTTTACGATTGGTTGAGAACTAAACAATGACAGAGAAGTGACACTATAGTGAAGGAGGAGCTTAAATGGAGTCAGCGACGAGGAACACAAGGGGGGTTCAATTAGGACAAATGAGTTGGAGGAGTTAGGATATGACACTTACTGTACACTCCCTGGAAAGTATCGGCATATCTGGACGCACCGAATTTGTAATCTCCACTACAACATCAGCAACAGGTAAAGGTAACGAAATAGAACAAACGGCGCTGAAACGTTATCCCTGTTAATTTTTGTTAATTTTACAATCAAGGCAGTGCTTTTCATATTGCCGGAAAAACATATCAGTTAGAGCGTTTATCAGAGAACTTGTGCACAGCTATGGCATGGGAATGGTCTGCTCCTCTGGAGTAACTAAATGTCATGATGTGATCGTGTATACAACCACTGCCGCCAATAACAACACTGTAATATTATTGGTAATAGTAATCCCGATTAACAATGAGCGAGGGACACCCCACCGGCCCCCCTTTCAACTGCACACCTCCGCCTTGGCCTCTTCTGTGCAGAGCAGAGTGTTGTCTTGTAAATATTAGTCCTTGTTTTGACAGCGGTTTTTTGGAGGGCAGTGGACTCCTCTTCCTGACCTCTGATGTAGGTAAAGTTTGTGCAATGTCTCTCTGACAGTCGATGTATGCGGTTGATTGCGGCAAGAGCGTCTTGTCGCTCCCATGAGGTTCATAGAGACTTCTGGAAAAGTATTTTTGCAGATTCTTGGGCTAAGGTGTGGCAACTTGTTGTACGTAGATGTATAGTTGTATGTGGGGTTTTTTTAGACTGTAGAATGATACAATTTAAATAGGTGATGGTGGTATATATTTAAATATCCAGGAAAGGAAACACGCATCTCATTGCACAATCACGAATACACGGTCCGAACGCAGAACCAAGTCGAACATACTCACCTGACTTGCTCCATCTGATTGACAGCAAGCCTGCCAATGCTCAGATCCCATGGGCGTGTCTGTCCTTTCAGGCACGGCACCAGGAACAGCTCCAGGAACGGCACCAGGAACAAGCCCTTTCAACGGCCCAGATAAGAAAACACGTAACCTGACAGGTTACGAGACTGGTGTTCAGATACATTATCATCGATGGACGTATTGAGGCTGTGATGGACCGGCTTCTCCGCACGTCGAACACAGACTAAGACCGTATGAGACAGCAGATTGGACAAAGGAAAAGCCGACGTAGACAGAACAACGTTTGCGCTACCTTTATGAGGCATTGTTATCTTCTCGGAGATCTGGGTACTAGTATTGCCCGTTCGTCACGTTTCAGCGCCATTGCCAGGCTGTACACATTCACTAACGGGCAGAAATACCTGTGCGGCAGTCCCTTTGGAAGTGTTTGAGATGCGCTCCGTCGGATATGCGAGCAAGGATAAACGCAGGGCTGTGTTTCCTAACACACTGTTCCATACGTAAAAGACTACGTGCAATAGTGGGACAACAGGAGATCTAAGAGGCCTTATCAAGGTGGAATTGCAATGTCACCTTTGACCAGTTATAATAATATCCCTTGTTTTTGTGGTAAACAATTATTGTAATTGACGTTATTAATCTTTTGGCAACCCCACTGCAGTTCTCCTTTGGTCACCCTAACAATGAATATTGCTGTTCCACGGACGTATTTAGAGATCTGTGTGTGTGTGTAACAGAGGCTTGTCTTCCATTATAATGACAACACTATAATAGAAGCAGAGAGAATCTAGATGCGAGAATGCAAGAGGCCAACAGAAACTAATGGATAGCCTGTCTCCACTGTGATCTCGATTCATGGGGAAACGCAGGTACATCTGGTGGACATTGTCTATGTAGGTTCAAGTTCTGGTTCCATATACAGAAAATGTTAGTAGTATATTTAAATAATTACAGATGCCAAGCTAACTATGACCTCATATCAAATCGACACTGCCAACTATGACCTCATTACAAATCGACACTGCCAACTATGACCTCATATCAAATCGACACTGCCAACTATGACCTCATATCAAATCGACACTGACACGTATGACCTCATATCAAATTGACACATGCGATTCATTGTAACGGGTCATTACACTCTAGTGACTCATTGTGACGGGTTATTACACTCTAGTGACTCATTGTGACAGGTTATTACACTCTAGTGACTCATTGTGACAGGTTATTACACTCTAGTGACTCATTGTGACAGGTTATTACACTCTAGTGACTCATTGTGACAGGTTATTCCACTCTAGTGACTCATTGTGACAGGTTATTACACTCTAGTGACTCATTGTGACAGGTTATTACACTCTAGTGACTCATTGTGACAGGTTATTACACTCTAGTGACTCATTGTGACGGGTTATTCCACTCTAATGACTCATTGTGACGGGTTATTACACTCTAGTGACTCATTGTGACGGGTTATTACACTCTAGTGACTCATTGTGACAGGTTATTACACTCTAGTGACTCATTGTGACAGGTTATTACACTCTAGTGACTCATTGTGACAGGTTATTACACTCTAGTGACTCATTGTGACAGGTTATTACACTCTAGTGACTCATTGTGACGGGTTATTCCACTCTAATGACTCATTGTGACAGGTTATTACACTCTAGTGACTCATTGTGACGGGTTATTACACTCTAGTGACTCATTGTGACAGGTTATTACACTCTAGTGACTCATTGTGACAGGTTATTACACTCTAGTGACTCATTGTGACGGGTTATTACACTCTAGTGACTCATTGTGACAGGTTATTACACTCTAATGACTCATTGTGACAGGTTATTACACTCTAGTGACTCATTGTGACGGGTTATTACACTCTAGTGACTCATTGTGACAGGTTATTACACTCTAGTGACTCATTGTGACGGGTTATTACACTCTAGTGACTCATTGTGACAGGTTATTACACTCTAATGACTCATTGTGACAGGTTATTACACTCTAGTGACTCATTGTGACGGGTTATTACACTCTAGTGACTCATTGTGACAGGTTATTACACTCTAGCGACTCATTGTGACGGGTTATTACACTCTAGTGACTCATTGTGACGGGTTATTACACTCTAGTGACTCATTGTGACGGGTTATTACACTCTAGTGACTCATTGTGACGGGTTATTACACTCTAGTGACTCATTGTGACGGGTTATTACACTCTAGTGACTCATTGTGACGGGTTATTCCACTCTAGTGACTCATTGTGACGGGTTATTACACTCTAGTGACTCATTGTGACAGGTTATTACACTCTAGTGACTCATTGTGACGGGTTATTACACTCTAGTGACTCATTGTGACGGGTTATTACACTCTAGTGACTCATTGTGACAGGTTATTACACTCTAGTGACTCATTGTGACGGGTTATTACACTCTAGTGACTCATTGTGACGGGTTATTACACTCTAGTGACTCATTGTGACGGGTTATTCCACTCTAGTGACTCATTGTGACGGGTTATTACACTCTAGTGACTCATTGTGACAGGTTATTACACTCTAGTGACTCATTGTGACGGGTTATTCCACTCTAGTGACTCATTGTGACAGGTTATTACACTCTAGCGACTCATTGTGACGGGTTATTCCACTCTAGTGACTCATTGTGACAGGTTATTACACTCTAGTGACTCATTGTGAAGGGTTATTACACTCTAGTGACTCATTGTGACAGGTTATTACACTCTAGTGACTCATTGTGACAGGTTATTACACTTTAGTGACTCATTGTGAAGGGTTATATGTCTGCAAGCTGTCTTGAGGTTGACGACAAAACATTGTCCCCTCTGAGACTTCTTGTTTAAGCAAGTGCGGCTTGGCAGCGCATGTTTCTGAGGATGCAATTCTCAATGTTTATCTCGACCAAAACCACTGGGAGCTGCTGCAATAAGAAACTACAAATTGGCTACCAGGAAATGGGGATAAATATTTGGTGAAATTGGATGAAATAAAAGAGAAACCTGTGCAGTGGTGTCGATTTTAATGCCGTCCCGTACTTCCAGTTCTCTGGGCACTGGTCAAAAGGACCATGTCAAGGTTGTATGGTGCCATTTGGAACACAGAGCCTGTAAAAAGATGTGGCAGGGAGAGAGACACGTGTAGGCTGGCTGTGTACCGTAGCTATGCCCCCCCCACACACACACACTCACCCCAGGGGGACCTGATTAAATCTGTGTCCCCCGCCATCACACTGACACACACTCCTCTCCTGACACACCGCACAGCACCTTTTAATCTGCAAATTAAATGATTAGCGGGACTTCAACTCTCTTTTGTTCCCGGCGTGTGAGAGCTATTTGTGTTCGAGCGAAGTCTCTTAGTCATGGCACTAAATTGAACCTGAGAAAAGAAAAACAAGGACGACCTTAAATTCTTTTGATCTTGGACGATTTGACCGCACGCACAATGTTATTTCTTCTAACGCCGGACACACTTTGCCTTTGTTGCAGCTGATGTGGAATCTCTGAACCAACTCACAGTAAGCTCCCTGATACGTATGTGTCTTCATAATAAAGCCATCCATTCAATCCGAGTCAATAAACCTAGTTATTAATTGCAAGACGAATAGATGAAATTAGCTTTGAACACACATAGATTGATTATAACGAGTGGGCGGAGTTTGCTGTCCTCAAGACAAATCACCTGTGTTGCTGTTTCAGCCGTACAACTAGAGTCCATTGATTTGAGTTTCTTGAGTTTGGGCGATCTCAATTAATTAACGGTATTCTCACAGGCAGTCCGTTTGGTCGTAGCAAGATTTAACTCAGTATTTTTTACAACGTTTCCCTTAAATACAGCAAAATTCAAGGTGTTTGTTGACCATACAGCGGATTATCTTATTATATGTCCAGGAGCACGGCATTGAATGCATTTGTACAACATCTGGACCCAGTTTTCCAAACTGGACTCGTGAAACTTCTGATCTTGTTATGACTGTGAAACAATTGTGTATAATTAGTTTGGAGAATTTAAAAAGTAATTATGAACGTCGAGGCGTTGTAAATCTCCTCGCTAACATTGTAAGTGAACGTATTTAACGTTCAACATAATGAAGGAATGCGCATGCATTTAAATGACCGTATTACTGCTCCAGGGTAATTACAGATAAAGAATGTTGCAGACATGTTGGCACAGAGGATTTCACTGGAATTATAATCCAATTGCTCTACGGCACATGTGTGTACAGTTTAATTGTCACACGTAGAAGGTCACTTTAAAACAACGTTTGTCAGTCTACATTCTCGGCTGCCTACTGAGAAAGACAACACACATCCAGGTCCGTTTCTAAAATCGAGTGTCGTATGTCGTGTGTTAATTTAAAAGTGCAATGTCCGGACGGAAACTCGGCTGGCATGAGAACATTACTTCTCTAACGCTGTACCATGTTGACTTTGCCTTTCTATTGGAAGCTAATAAGTAATTTATAATTCCTAAAGTTGATGGGAAAGTGAATCAATAAGCTCACATAATCACACGCGTGACTTGAGTGACACTGCTATAATGGAGGATCAGTGAGTAATTACTCTCAGACGCCACCAGCAGAACGTACATTTCATTTTACGTTTTGGGTGGAGAAGAGGCAGGACACATTCCTCGTTCCGGCTGTATTATTCCAGCTGATGTTCTGGATGGCGCTTCTCTACACTTCAGCACTTCAGAAATGTTTTCAGTTGGCCTAAATTTATCCAGTCCGGGCTGTGATCGTGCTCGTCACATGAAATAGTCAACTGAACGGCTGATTAGAGATATGTTCAAATTAATTATGTGTTGAAGTAAAAACAAATAATAAATAACAGTTTGTCACACACAGTAGTTTGAAGGTTAATATAGTAAAGAGCCTGATTCCACAGCCCTGGAACCGGGTCCACAGCGACGCGAAAAGCTGCCCGCTGAAAATAAAATGGAGGCTTTTCGGGTTCGCATCTTGGATCTTTGGATTAAAATACAACAGTGACAGAGTATTTTATTTTTCGCGGACCGAGTTTAAATCCTCCGTTAATAGAATAATGTGATTGGCAACAGCCCGGGCCGCTATCTCCTATTATCAGGGGGAAACGAGTGTGACGGAGCAGGAATGGTAATGACCTTGGATTAGTTATCCTTTGGGTCATTGGGAGGCGGTTGGGAGTGAGATGTATGTCTATCTCTCTGGCCATTGTGTGAACAGTAATAGAGTTGGGCTATCTCCCCAGATCACAGTCCTTGATTGCAATGTGGCTTGCTGAACGGGTGACATGAATAATCCGATTAAGATTACGTTTGCACATAATTATAAAACCCACGAAAGGATTTGTCTACTTCGCTCGTTGTCTGGCTGGGCCTTTGTGCTGAGAGAATTACCGCCCAAAAAAACACGTTGCACCGATGACTAATGCCTTGGGGACGAACTGCCGTTTCCGGGCCATTTTTCTCATACCATTGGAGTTGGTATCAATTGATGTAGTGCTATGGGACATACCATGATAGCACGACACAGGTGGAACCGTCAGCGCAGTTAGCTCGCTACAGTAATCATTTAGTACATAGTCACGTTCAACGGTTTGCTTATGCACGCTGCCAACATCTTCCGAACAAAGCCGGTGACGACACGGTTCTTCACAAGTTTGTTGTCCTGTTCTGTTTTGTTTCTTGCTGTCTTCATTTGGACTTTTGCCAAGCCACTACCGCGCCTTCACGATTGGACACTCGTGAAAATATCGCCAATGGAATCAGTGGAAGCAGCCAGAGATTTGTGTGTCGACGAACGGTCGCGGACACATTGTGAACATTGCGTGCGTGTCGCGTTCAATGTCACGGTTGTTGATTTTTTTTACGTTCCCATCCACGTGAACGTCACTTTGCTTAGTTATATAACAGCCATTGTTTTGTCAACGCAGTTTGGCCAAAGTGTCATTCATGGGGCATTCTGGAGTACCTTCTGGCAGAAGCTTTGAGGTTTAGCTTTGTTTGTGTGCCTGATCCGTAAAAAATCCTAGCACCAAAGAAACGGGGGAATCGACTGTGTCACGGGCCTACGTCACGAAATATCAACTTGCGAGATGAACAGATAAAGAGCCAACTGAAGGGATCAGACAAACCGAATGAATGAAAAATCCAATGCTATATCTTGTACGCTTGGATAACTGCTTTGGTTTTGGTTACTGGTGCCACAGCAGGCATTTGCCTAAAGCTGTATCTGTTTGAGTATATTCACCTGGTCCTGTAGATTGTGAAGCATATTCTAATCCTATCGGTTAATATGCACGGATTGTCTAATTACCAAAGTCTCTGACAGCTTTGCTGCTGATAAGAAAAGACCAATGTGAAATGCTTAGTGTGCTAATGTGTAACATTGTCCTGTGTTTTTGGAAGCATCACCATTCTGTCCGACTTCATGGCCTCCTGGAATATAAAAATTACCAAGACATAATAACCCTGCCTTCTGTTAGAATCACACAGCATCGCTCCTCATGCTACAATATGTTTTTTGCATTAAATTTTTATTCAGTCCGGAGATAGTCAGGTGTGTGTGTGTGTGTGTGTGGAGGGGTTGTAAATCAGTGTGTGTGTGTGTGTGTGCCTGTGTGGACGGGTTGTAAATCAGTGTGTGTGTGTGTGTCTGTGTGTGTGAGTGTGGGTGTGTCTGTGTGTGTGCCTGTGTGTGTGTGTGTGTGTGGGTGGACGGGTTGTAAATCTGTGTGTGTGTGTGTGTGCCTGTGTGTGTGTGCCTGTGCCTGTGTGTGTGTGGACGGGTTGATAATCAGTGTGCTTGTCACATCCCCGTTCCCCATGGATCTCACAGTGTTCTAATCTGATTAGGGTAGAAGGGCTTTAGGTTTGCTGTCAATTAAGGATGGGGGTATCTGAAGGTCAGTGGCACCTTCACACACACACACATCTAAACCGCAGGTGGAGTCAGTGGCACCTTCACACACACACATCTAAACCGCAGGTGGAGTCAGATGACACCTTCACACACACACATCTAAACCGCAGGTGGAGTCAGATGGCACCTTCACACACACACATCTAAACCGCAGGTGGAGTCAGATGGCACCTTCACACACACACATCTAAACCGCAGGAGGAGTCAGATGGCACCTTCACACACACACACACACATCTAAACCGCAGGTTTAGTCAGCTAGCACCTTCACACACACATCTAAACCACAGGTGGAGTCAGATGGCGTCTACACATTGCGTATTCCTGTAGGCTCCACTGTAGATGCTGGTTTTAAACGGCTGACAGCTGGTGGGGTTGTTTACATGCTCTGTCACCAACCCGGCTTCCCGCACCTCCGCTCGCATTGCAACAAGCATCATTGCAACAAGCATCATTGCAACAAGCATCATTGCAACAAGCATCATTACAACAAGCATCATTACAACAAGCATCATTGCAACAAGCATCATTGCAACAAGCATCATTGCAACAAGCATCATTGCAACAAGCATCATTACAACAAGCATCATTACAACAAGCATCATTACAACAAGCATCATTGAAACAAGCATCATTGCAACAAGCATCATTACAAGCATCATTACAACAAGCATCATTACAACAAGCATCATTACAACAAGCATCATTGCAACAAGCATCATTACAAGCATCATTGCAACAAGCATCATTACAACAAGCATCATTACAACAAGCATCATTACAACAAGCATCATTGCAACAAGCATCATTACAAGCATCATTGCAACAAGCATCATTACAACAAGCATCATTACAACAAGCATCATTACAACAAGCATCATTACAACAAGCATCATTACAACAAGCATCATTACAACAAGCATCATTACAACAAGCATCATTACAACAAGCATCATTGCAACAAGCATCATTGCAACAAGCATCATTGCAACAAGCATCATTGCAACAAGCATCATTGCAACAAGCATCATTGCAACAAGCATCATTACAACAAGCATCATTGCAACAAGCATCATTACAAGCATCATTACAACAAGCATCATTACAAGCATCATTGCAACAAGCATCATTACAACAAGCATCATTGCAACAAGCATCATTACAACAAGCATCATTACAACAAGCATCATTACAACAAGCATCATTACAACAAGCATCATTACAACAAGCATCATTACAACAAGCATCAATACAACAAGCATCATTGCAACAAGCATCATTTCAACTTGCATAGTTGGTTTTTCTTGGAAAGCAACATTTTTGAACGAAACGCTGAGGAAGGAGTCTGGTTTAATCAGACATCTAAATGATAACATTTCGCAACCAAACATGGCGTATAGTACAGAATATGTCTGTGTATAATAAAGTGTGTGTGTGTGTGTGTATAATACAGTGTGTGTGTATGTATATATAGTACAGTGTGTGTGTGTGTATAGATAGTACAGTGTTTGTGTATATGTATAGATAGTGCAGTGTGTGTGTGTATAGATAGTACAGTGTGTGTGTGTATAGATAGTACAGTGTGTGTGTGTATATGTATAGATAGTACAGTGTGTGTGTGTATGTATAGATAGTACAGTGTGTGTGTGTATGTATAGATAGTGCAGTGTGTGTGTGTATAGATAGTACAGTGTGTGTGTGTATATGTATAGATAGTACAGTGTGTGTGTATATGTATAGATAGTACAGTGTGTGTGTGTATATGTATAGATAGTACAGTGTGTGTGTGTATGTATAGATAGTACAGTGTGTGTGTGTATAGATAGTAGAGTGTGTGTGTGTGTGTGTGTGTATAGATAGTAGAGTGTGTGTGTGTGTGTGTATAGATAGTAGTGTGTGTGTGTGTATAGATAGTACAGTGTGTGTGTATATGTATAGATAGTACAGTGTGTGTGTGTGTGTATAGATAGTACAGTGTGTGTGTGTGTGTGTATAGATAGTACAGTGTGTGTGTGTGTGTGTGTGTATAGATAGTACAGTGTGTGTGTGTGTGTGTGTGTATAGATAGTACAGTGTGTGTGTGTGTGTGTATAGATAGTACAGTGTGTGTGTATATGTATAGATAGTACAGTGTGTGTGTATATGTATAGATAGTACAGTGTGTGTGTATATGTATAGATAGTACAGTGTGTGTGTGTATAGATAGTACAGTGTGTGTGTGTATATGTATAGATAGTACAGTGTGTGTGTGTGTGTGTGTATGTATAGATAGTACAGTGTGTGTGTATAGATAGTACAGTGTGTGTGTGTGTATGTATAGATAGTACAGTGTGTGTGTGTGTGTGTATAGATAGTACAGTGTGTGTGTGTGTGTGTATAGATAGTACAGTGTGTGTGTGTATAGATAGTACAGTGTGTGTGTATATGTATAGATAGTACAGTGTGTGTGTATATGTATAGATAGTACAGTGTGTGTGTATATGTATAGATAGTACAGTGTGTGTGTGTGTGTGTGTATGTATAGATAGTACAGTGTGTGTGTGTGTGTGTATAGATAGTACAGTGTGTGTGTGTGTGTATATGTATAGATAGTACAGTGTGTGTGTTTGTGTATATGTATAGATAGTACAGTGTGTGTGTGTATATGTATAGATAGTACAGTGTGTGTGTGTGTATGTGTGTGTGTGTGTGTGTGTATAGATAGTACAGTGTGTTTGTGTATATGTATAGATAGTTCAGTGTGTGTGTGTATGTGTGTGTGTGTGTGTGTATAGATAGTACAGTGAATGTGTGTGTGTATATAGATAGTACAGTGAATGTGTGTGTGTGTATAGATAGTACAGTGTGTGTGTATATGTATAGATAGTACAGTGTGTGTGTGTGTATATGTATAGATAGTACAGTGTGTGTGTGTATGTATAGATAGTACAGTGAATGTGTGTGTGTATATAGATAGTACAGTGAATGTGTGTGTGTGTATAGATAGTACAGTGTGTGTGTATAGATAGTACAGTGTGGGTGTGTGTATAGATATTACAGTGTGTGTGTGTGTGTATAGATAGTACGGTGTGTATGTGTGTGTTTAGATAGTACAGTGTGTGTGTACAGTTAGTACAGTGTGGGTGTGTGTATAGATATTACAGTGTGTGTGTGTGTGTATATGTATAGATAGTACAGTGTGTGTGTGTGTATATATAGTACAGTACAGTGTGTGTGTGTGTGTATATGTATAGATAGTACAGTGTGTATGTGTGTGTGTGTATAGTTAGTACAGTGTGGGTGTGTGTATAGATAGTACAGTGTGTGTATAGTGTGAGTGTGTATAGTGTGTGTGTGTGTGTGTGTGTGTGTGCACGCCACTCCAAGCTCTAGTTTGTAATAACCCTCTAAGGATGAGAGTTCCAGTCTGAGCCTGTGACTTGTGCCCAGGATGTCAATGAGCTGAGGCTCAATGGAGAAGATTGGGGCACTATGATGGAGCTGTGGAACGAGGTGGCAAAACTCACATTTTACAGTGAATGAGAGAGGAAATGGAAACGTGTAAAAGGAATTGGAAATGTATTAAAGGAATTGGAAATGTATAGAAGGTATTGGACATGTAAAAAAGGAAATGTCAGTGTATAGAGGGAACTGGAAATGTACAAAAGGAAATGAAAATGTATCAAAGGAAATGGAAATGTATTAAAGACAATGAAAATGTATCAAAGTAAATAAGATTGTATCAAAGGAAATGGATTTAAGGAATTTGAAATGTATAGAAGGAAATGGACATGTAAAAAAAGTAAATGTCAGTGCATAGAGGGAACTGGAAATGTACAAAAGGAAATGGAAATGAATGAAAGGAAATGGAAATGTATAGAAGAAACTGGAACTGTATAAAATAATTAGAAATGTATAAAAGAAATGGAAATGTATAGAAGGAACTGGAAATGTATAAAAGGAAATACAAATGTATAAAAGGCAATGGAAATGTATAAAGGAAATGTCAATGTATAGAAGGAACTAGAAATGTACAAAAGGAAATATAAATGTATAAAAGAAATGGAAATGTATAAAAGGAAATACAAATGTATAAAAGGCAATGGAAATGTATAAAGGAAATGTCAATGTATAGAAGGAACTAGAAATGTACAAAAGGAAATATAAATGTATAAAATAAATATACATGTATAGAAGGCACTGGCAATGTATAAAAGGAAATAGAAATGTATTTAACCAACTGAAAATGAGTAGAAGGAACTGTAAATGTACAGAATGAATTGGAAATGTATGGAAGAAAATTGAAATATTTTGAAGGAAATGGAAATATCCGGAAGCAAATGGAAATATTTGGAAGGAAATGGAAGTGTACTGAAGAAAATTCTAATGATTGGAAAGAAATTGAAATGTATCAAAGTAAATGGGAAATTGCGGAAGGAAATGGAAACTTGCGGAAGGAAGTGAAAATATGTGGAATTAGAAATAAATGAAAGGTGGTTTTGGTAAATCACCGAAATAGTACTCGTTGATTCACTGCACTTCACTACCCACATTAATCCATTTGGTTTCTCTCCTCCAGCTGCTTCGAGGATGACGAGCCGCCCTGCGTGGAGGAAATTGAATACCTGACCGACAGCTTCCCAAAGTCCAAAGGAAACGACCTGGACGCCGAGGTCAATGGCAACACGTCTAGCACTGATGAAGAGGATGAAGACGAGCCGGAGTTGAACAGGAATGGTCGACGACGCTCCGGGGAGTCCCGCCTCTGTTCCCGCTTAATAGGGCAAGAAAGTGTGAACCTCAGTTTCTGAGCTGAGGTCTCACCAGGGACATTTTATTACTGCAACCGTCTGGAATGGAGAAAGTTTTGGTTTGAATATTGGAATTGTCACCATCCTGATGAGCTAAAACATTATGACCAGGCACAGGTTAAAACGCACAGGTTAAGATTCACAGGTTAAAACGCACAGGTTAAGACGCACAGGTTATTCCTGTTCAACTCAAACAAAGGTTTGTCCCGTTGTGTTTTACATCAATCCGGTGGAGAAGGTGGGAGGCTCTGGGCGATGGTTTGCTGCGAGGCATTCATGTGAGCGTCAATTCGACACGTTCCACCTACCTAAACAGTATAGCAGACCAGGTACGCCCCTTCGTGACAGTGGAATTCCCTGATATCTGTGGCCTCTTTCAGCAGGATAATGCACAGTGCACACACTGCTTGGGAATGGTTTGAGGAACACGCTGAAGTGTTTAAGGTGTTGGGGAATGGTTTGAGGAACACGCTAAAGTGTTTAAGGTGTTGGGGAATGGTTTGAGGAACACGCTGAAGAGTTTAAGGTGTTGGGGAATGGTTTGAGGAACACGCTGAAGAGTTTAAGGTGTTTGGGAATGGTTTGAGGAACACGCTGAAGAGTTGAAGGTGTTTGGGAATGGTTTGAGGAACACGCTGAAGAGTTTAAGGTGTTTGGGAATGGTTTGAGGAACACGCTGAAGAGTTTAAGGTGTTGCCCTGGTCTCCAAATTCCACAGATCTCAATCCAGGCCGATCCACAGCGGCTCCACTTACACAACTTGCAGGACTTGAAAGAACTGCTGCTACTGTGTTGGTGCCAAATGCCACAGGATATCTTCTGGCACGTGGAGGTGTAACGAATTATTAGGCGAACGAGTCATAAGGTTTTAGCTCATCAGTGAATTGGCTACTCAGTTGCTCATTCTCTTTGTCTTTCAGACCAATGGGTGTAGAGTGGGGCGAGTATACACACGGATTAGCACACTTTGTAAAATGACCACCTATGTTAAAATATCATTAACAATTTATGAACTGATGTAGTTTCTGACTGCCTGTAATATTTTAATATTCAGACAAATATTTTGGTAGAAAAAAATTGTCCGGATTTTGCAGAACCACTGATCTGTAGACACTTTTGTATTCGGTGCATATTAACGACCAGCTGGAATAGCATGAGCTTGTTGACGTCACATGACCCACTGAGACATGAATTTGTATTAGTTACAACACTCAGTTTTAACGAAAAATTTATCCAAGTTCTTAAAAGTTACAGATCCAAGTGAACAGAGCCAACTTAATTCCTACTGGATGTGTAATAAAGGCGTACTCTACAATCTGAAACTACCAGAAGTTAGCATATTGCCAATTTAGCATCCACTATCGTTGTTACCTCTTCTCCCTACTAAACTGCCTACTTTTTTCTGTGTCTGTTAACAGGAAGCATTCAAGTAACTAACGAATATGTATCCACTTGTCTGATTTCCTGTCTAAATATTTCCTAATGTCTGTTCCATCCTCCTTACTCTTAAACATGTTGGAACCGAAGTGCACTGCAAATAAAATCACTTGACTTTTGAGTCAGGTGTTACTTTGACACCTGTTTAGTATTGTACCAATTATTTGATCCAGACAGTGGTCTGTTCCTTTGGGAAAACCCAGTGCAAGAATAAACCCAACTGAGACGTGTCACACACTCACCAAAAGAACAGCAGTGATGCCCCATGGCGGTTTCACATCTTCCACCTCCCTACATTAGAGGTTTCATTCCAGATCTTCTCAGCTTTCTCCCACAGACAGGAAGCCAACATGAACTCTGACCTCCACAGAGCCACGCTGGCATGGGCCACATGTTGCTCTATTCCAGAGGAACGGATGAATTCATCATATTTTGTATTGCTGCCATGTTTCTTTGACATTGTGTAGGCGCCTTTCAGTGTCCTGAGGCGAAGAGGAGTCCAAGGCTTTGTCCCAAATAACACCATGTATTCGCAATAGTTCCCTACATTCGATTGAGCGTTGGGCCCAAAATTACATATAGGTTGTCATTTGAGACTAAGCTAGAGGGCGTCTGAGGCTGTCGGTCGTGTGGCCCCTGCCTCTACAAGCTCCCGGCGAGTCCCATCACTGCAGATTGAATGGAAAGACCTGCCCACTGACCTGAGGCCGCGAAGATTTAATGGCCCGTTTTATAGTGTGCTGGTGACCAACCGAGACTGAAGCCATTATAGCTTAGTTAGACAACATGTGTATTAAACTATAAAACGACGAGTCAATGGGGCCAGTAGGTGCTTAACTGTCTATGCATATGTTGGCCTTCAGCATTTTCTTTGTAATAATAATGAACTATTTTGTGTTAAATAAGTTCCAGAAGAAGGTATGCGGTGTGGTCCAGAAAGTTACAGGAGATGACTGGTGCGTAGAGATCTGTATGGCGTCTTGGCATGTCGGCGCGATGAAAGTTGAGGCTAAGCCGGTGTTTTTTTGGCTGAACCAGTGTGAATCACCAGTACTTTCTGGGGGGTTTCATTGGACGAACTAAATCAGATGACAGTCATCTAGCATTGTAGTGGATCAAATGTCAAATCTGGTCTAGAGAAACGGAGAAATGGCACTTATAAAAAAACTATTCATCACATCCACCACGTAATGGCTTTCTGGTCGTTAGTCCAATAATAAAAGAAATCACTAGACGCGCCACAGAATGAAAACATCAGACGCTCGTCCATTTCTCATGGTTCTATTCATATGTTGTGTCTAATTGTGATCAATTTAAGATAGATGTAATGACTTGCCTGTGACCTAGACCGCTGCCTTTACGGCAAACGCGTAACAAATGCGCCGCGTGGCCCCGCTGTCCTGTAATCTCATTCCCTTTACAGATAGACGGTCTAATTAGATCCTGGCGGGGTGAGCTACCTGAACACCGAGAGGTAAGCAGGCCTTCATTGATATGCTACGAGCAGAACCGGGGTCTCGGTCGGCTTGCACACACGACTGCGTTTCTTAATTAGTGTTTCATTCCAGCACGGCCTGCCTCTTCACAGCGGAATCAGTCCACCATTACCTCCCCCTTGCTCTCCATGCCCTCCCTGTGAAGACGCTCTGAAGGAAAAGCGTGGATGGTTACAGTACAGCGATCATATCTGTGAAATTATATTACACTGTATTTTTGCATTGCAGACTTTTCCACATCCTCGATCTTCTGGGGTATTTATTTTACACGTACTCTCGATTATCGCGAGATTCTTCCGGAATATTTTCATCTGTTTCTTTGTTCGGAGTCGAACAGTGATCTCACGGACGGTCCAATGGGAGTAGTTTGCGAAGGGACCGCGACCTTTTCGACTTTCGTTTAAAGAAATTAACCCTTTATTGAAAGACCACAGTTGTACATATTCTTTGACAATTTTAGAGGAAGTGTTAATTTCGTTTTTCATAGGCAAGGCAGGTGCATTTTCCATCGTGCTCTGAAGTCTTTATGATTTAAAAAATGTCTGTGGGGTTGCATTGTTTTTTATGCTACAAAAATGGATTAAAGGTGTTTGCTTTTTCTCTGATCGGTTTGTAAGATATATTACGCAGATGAATAAGGTCCTGTTCTAGTTAATATCATAGAGGTGGTCTCTGTCTTCTATAGCTCTAAAATATATTACGCAGATGTATAGGGTCTTACGGTTCTAGTTAATATCATGGAGGTGGTCTCTCTTCTATAGCTCTAAGATATATTACGCAGATGTATACGGTCTTATGGTTCTAGTTAATATCATAGAGGTGGTCTCTGTCTTCTATAGCTCTAAAATATATTACGCAGATGTATACGGTCTTACGGTTCTAGTTAATATCATGGAGGTGGTCTCTGTCTTCTATAGCTCTAAGATATATTACGCAGATGTATACGGTCTTACAGTTCTAGTTAATATCATGGAGGTGGTCTCTGTCTTCTATAGCTCTAAGATATATTACGCAGATGTATACGGTCTTACGGTTCTAGTTAATATCATGGAGGTGGTCTCTGTCTTCTATAGCTCTAATATTACGCAGATGAATAAGGTCTTACGGTTCTAGTTAATATCATGGAGGTGGTCTCTGTGTTCTATAGCTCTAAGATATATTACGCAGATGTATACGGTCTTACGGTTCTAGTTAATATCATGTAGGTGGTCTCTTGTCTTCTACAGCTCTAAGATATATTACGCAGATGTATACGATCTTACGGTTCTAGTTAATATCATGTAGGTGGTCTCTGTCTTCTATAGCTCTAAGATATATTACGCAGATGTATACGGTCTTACGGTTCTAGTTAATATCATGTAGGTGGTCTCTCTTCTATAGCTCTAAGATATATTACGCAGATGTATACGGTCTTACGGTTCTAGTTAATATCATGTAGGTGGTCTTGTCACGAGTGGTTAGGGGGCGTTGCTGCACTGTTTGTATTTCATTGAAGCACTTCCTGGGTTTTGGTTTATTAGTCACGGCTGTTTTCATTCAGTCATTAGTCCGGGCTATAAAGGGGATCTAGGATTATTCACAGTTGCTTAGCATTGTTTGTTTCTATGTCACGGAGTGAGTAGGGTGAGTGTTTGGTGGATAACTGTGTTTCGAACGGTATTGTTTAAGACGCTCTGTGCGCACTTTACTTTCGTTTAGCCAGTTAGCTTTTGTTCGCCGTTATCGGTTTGTTTTGAGTTCCTGTCCTTATTGAATAAACCTGATTGTTAAAACGGATCAACGACTCTGCACATGGCTTTGACAACACTACGCCGGAGCATCCGTGACAGAATGCTAAGCCACCCAAGAAGCCCGCAGAGCCGGACGGTGAGTGGATTCCTCGGAGGGGCAAGCTATAGCGCTCCGAGGTATGAAGCTCACCGTCAACCCACGGAGCAGCAGGAGCAGCGCTACACCTGGCAGGGTGATTGGGGGTCCGACTCCCTCTCCTCGGATGATGAGGAGGCAGTCTACGAGCGAGTGGAGGAGGACTCCCTGGAAGACGCCCTGCTATGGGATCCCGTCCTCAGTCGACTAGTCCCCGCAACATCGGACGTCGGCTGGGGCGGGCAGAAGACACCGCCCACTGTTCCGGGGCTGCAGCCAGGGCCAGCAAGAGCCCTGGAGCTACAGCCACTACCCCCGCCGTGGGAAGACCCTTTCCGACCACCTACCTCCGGGACAGAGAAATCCCCGGAGGGGTTACATAAGCAGCCCCCGGCTGTCATTAGGGCGTGGTGGAAGGCATGGCTGGACTTTCAAGATCTGACGCCAGAGATCGCCTCCGCCACGCCTGCGCCCGAGATGGCCTCAGCTACGCCTGTGCCCGAGATGGCTTCAGCTACGCCTGTGCCCGAGATGGCCTCAGCTACGCCTGTGCCCGAGATGGCCTCAGCTACGCCTGTGCCCGAGATGGCCTCAGCTACGCCTGCGCCCGAGAGGGCCTCAGCTACGCCTGCGCCCGAGATGGCCTCAGCTACGCCTGCGCCCGAGATGGCCTCAGCTACGCCTGCGGCCGAGATGGCCTCCGCTACGCCTGCGCCCGAGATGGCTGTTGCCGTCGTCACGCCAGCGCTCAAGATGGCTGCCGTCGTCCCGCCAGCGCCCAAGATGGCTGCCGCCGTCTCGCCAGCGTCCACGATGGCTCCCGCCGTCTCGCCAGCGTCCACGATGGCTCCCGCCGTCACGCCAGCGCCCAAGATGGCTGTCACCGTCACGCCAGCGCCCAAGATGGCTGTCACCGTCACGCCAGCGCCCAAGATGGCTGTTGCCGTCACGCCAGCGCCCAAGATGGCTGTTGCCGTCGTCACGCCAGGCCCCAAGGTGGCTGCCGCCGTCACGCCAGCGTCCACGATGGTCCCCGCCGTCACGCCAGCGCCCAAGATGGCTGTTGCCGTCACGCCAGCGCCCAAGATGGCTGTTGCCGTCACGCCAGCGCTCAAGATGGCTGCCGTCGCCACGCCAGCGCCCAAGATGGCTGCCGCCGTCACGCCAGCGTCCACGATGGTCCCCGCCGTCACGCCAGCGCCCAAAATGGCTGCCGCCGTCACGCCAGCGTCCACGATGGTCCCCGCCGTCACGCCAGCGCCCAAGATGGCTGTCGCCGTCACGCCAGCGCCCAAGATGGCTGTTGTCGCCACGCCAGCGCCCAAGATGGCTGCCACCGTGCCGCCAGCGTCCACGATGGCTCCCGCCGTCCCGCCAGCGCCCAAGATGGCTGCCGTCGTCCCGCCAGCGCCCAAGATGGCTGCCGCCGTCTCGCCAGAGTCCACGATGGCTCCCGCCGTCCCGCCAGCGCTCAAGATGGCTGTTGCCGTCACGCCAGCGCCCAAGATGGCTGTTGCCGTCGTCACGCCAGCGCCCAAGATGGCTGCCGCCGTCACGCCAGCGTCCACGATGGCTGTTGCCGCATCGCCGCCCACGATGGCTGTTGCCGCATCGCCGCCCACGATGGCTGCCGCATCGCCGCCCACAATGGCTGCCGCATCGCCGCCCACAATGGCTGCCGCATCGCCGCCCACAATGGCTGCCGCATCGCCGCCCACAATGGCTGCCGCATCGCCGCCCACAATGGCTGCCGCATCGCCGCCCACAATGGCTGCCGCATCGCCGCCCACAATGGCTGCCGCATCGCCGCCCACAATGGCTGCCGCATCGCCGCCCACAATGGCTGCCGCATCGCCGCCCACAATGGCTGCCGCACGCGCCCAAAATGGCTGCCGCATCGCCGCCCACCATGGCTAACGCACGCCGCCCACGAAGGCCGCGCCACGACGACGCTCACGATGGCCGCCGCCACGACTACGCTCACAATGGCCGCCGCCACGACTACGCTCACGATGGCCGCCGCCACGACGACGCTCACGATGGCCGCCACGACTACGCTCACGATGTCCGCCGCCACGACTACGCTCACGATGGCCTCCGCCACGTCGCCCACGATGGCCTCCGCCACGTCGCCAACGATGGCCTCCGCCACGTCGCCCACGATGGCCTCCGCCACGTCGCCAACGATGGTCTCCGCCACGTCGCCCACGATGGCCGCCGCCACGGCTACGCTCACGATGGCCGCCGCCACGGCTACGCTCACGATGGCCGCCGCCACGGCTACGCGCACGATGGCCGCCGCCACGGCTACGTTCACGATGGCCGCCGCCACGCCGCTCAAGATGGGGGTCGCCCCGCCGCTCAAGATGGCGGTCGCCACGCCGCTCAAGATGGCGGTTTCTATGCCGCTCAAGCTGACAGTCGGCCACCAAGGCCCATTAAGGGCCAGACGCGCGGACATTCCCCCTGTTGGGACTGACCCTTTGGGGTGGACTGTTGGTTCTCTCCTGTTGCTCCCGTGTTGTTTTTTTGTTATCTTTTGGCTATCTGGGGAGCTAGCCTTTTGGTGGGGGATACTGTCACGAGTGGTTAGGGGGCGTTGCTGCACTGTTTGTATTTCATTGAAGCACTTCCTGGGTTTTGGTTTATTAGTCACGGCTGTTTTCATTCAGTCATTAGTCCGGGCTATAAAGGGGATCTAGGATTATTCACAGTTGCTTAGCATTGTTTGTTTCTATGTCACGGAGTGAGTAGGGTGAGTGTTTGGTGGATAACTGTGTTTCGAACGGTATTGTTTAAGACGCTCTGTGCGCACTTTACTTTCGTTTAGCCAGTTAGCTTTTGTTCGCCGTTATCGGTTTGTTTTGAGTTCCTGTCCTTATTGAATAAACCTGATTGTTAAAACGGATCAACGACTCTGCACATGGCTTTGACAACACTACGCCGGAGCATCCGTGACAGGTCTCTTGTCTTCTACAGCTTCTAACCCTCTCAGTCTTTCTCCATGCAGATTGCATTGGGATTATCAATTCTACCTGCTGGATCCTAACTCTGGCTGAAAAATAAAATCATTTGGCTTGGTGTTGCCTCATGTGGCCTGTACACTAAGAGTTTCAATAGTGATGGGCATTCTCTGTATTTTCAGTGATCCGAGACGACCTATTTATCTCCCGTGCGGCTCGTTTAAAATGCTTAACCCAAATCTGTCAAGAGGTCCTACTTTGTCGAGTCAATGTTAAAAGTAAGCCAGAATCAGATCACATTAAAATAGGCAACACAATTACTTGATTAGGTGCAAAAAACGTTTCCTTTCGCCGTGTGATACTAGAGAAATGGGTGCGGAAAATAACTATGTGCTGCTTGTCTCACCATTACGGTTACTGCAGTGTGGATACACACAATATTGACAAAATTACTTTGTAACTTACTGTATCTTACTGTAGATGATTGTTTGCTATGTGATAATGTAGCTTGTGAACAAAGCACAGAGCCACGTGAATATGACAAAGAGTTGTTCAAAATGGGCTCTGTGAACGAACCGTTGCTAAAATCTATACCCGCAAAGACAGGAGAACGATCTGATATTATGTGTCGTCATTAATCATATTTTAAAGTGGCAAACGGGTTGTGTGATCATATTTTAAATCTCTTTCAATCTAAAAGTCCCATCCTGCAAACTAATGATCAAACAATTAATAAATGCCTGTGACAAGGTTTACTTATAAAGAATTAAAACCTGATTTGTTATATAAAATCTTGATTGATCTTTTTTTGTAATAAACTGTGCACTATTCAAACAACTGAGGTACTTTTACTCCCAATATAGAAGTAGCATTTTTCAAAGCAAACATATGTGGTTATTAAGCTCTGAGGAAACTTTTAATAAAATGCTTTTACTTGTCCTTCTGTAGAGTAAACTTGTCACTTTACACTTTCTCTGCCTCTCAATTTGTTTATCATGGCTAATGGAATTGGACCGCTTCCCTTTGTCCAAAGTACACAATCACTCATATTGGCATCGAAGAAGAATGAATTAAATCAAACTTTAGTTTTCTGTCTGAAAACATAATCTGGTTTGAAACAAATACAAACGACTATTACAGATGTCAAATCCAGACAACAAACTACTGAGCTTTCGACAACATTTTGTGGTAAGTTGACAGAATGGCAAACCGATTGGTCAACATGCGTTTAGAACTCACTGTCTTGGGTCTTCAAACCATTTTAAAAAAATCACATGAAGACCTTCAGATTTACCAGATTTGAAGTGTCTTTTCGTATCCTCATTATCGGAAAACGTCACTCAAAAATAAGTAATTTGTCACCAGCAGAAGAAAACCCCTAACATAAAAAAAACAACGAATATGTACTTTGATCCGAACAAGAATGATGAATTATGTGAACATTTTCAGGGACCCATATTGGGATTGTTAAATAAGGATGTATTAGCCAATCAGATTTCGTTTCCCTTAAAGTGACTTCGCCTTGTTTTCATTATGCAGATTAATTATTGTAATTGTTGGTCTAACCCAATTTAATTCCAAGACTTTAAGAGCTCTTTGTATTCTCTGATGGTTACCGGCCCACATTGATTGCCAAGTTCCTGAATCTGAAATTCCATTATCAGCCACCACAGGGAGATTCTGTAATTGAGATTTAATCAGTCTAGACTGTCCGGTGACTGATACCACAGCTGTACACGTCTGTTCAGTAATGGCAGTTAAATTACAACAGAATGGCACAACCACTCGTCTCGCAAATGTGGACATTTCGTTTTGACAACAAATGCGCTGCCTTAGTGGTGAGTTTTTTATTTCGCTCATCCGTTGAGGTTAAATTATTTTAGTTCAATTCGAACCTCTAAACTAAGTGAAATACTTCTCAATGGCAACGGTCTTATCTGGGAGATAGAAAGTCTCTCAGCTATGCGATTAGATTTTTGTCGGATGTGCTAATTCAAACCATCTCAACCCATGTTTTTTGTCACAGAAAAATCCTGCTGATTCTATCCACCAATTCTTTAATGCAGGCCTTGTAAATGGTGTCAATGGTGTCAATGGTGTCAATGGTGTCAAATGTGTCAATGGTGTCAAATGTGTCAAGTGTGTAAATGGTGTGAAGTGTGTCAATGTTGTCCAGGGTGTGAATGGTGTCAAGTGTGTCAATGGTGTCAAGTGTGTCAATGTTGTCCAGGGTGTGAATGGTGTCAAGTGTGTCAATGGTGTCAAGTGTGTCAATGTTGTCCAGGGTGTGAATGGTGTCAAGTGTGTCAATGGTGTCAATGGTGTCAAGTGTGTCAATGATGACAAGTGTGTCAATGGTGTCAAGTGTGTCAATGGTGACAAGTGTGTCAATGGTGTCAAGTGTGTCAATGTTGACAAGTGTGTCAATGGTGTCAAGTGTGTCAATGTTGTCAAGGGTGTCAAGTGTGTCAATGTTGTCAAGTGTGTCAATGTTGACAAGTGTGTCAATGGTGTCAAGTGTGTCAATGTTGTCAAGGGTGTCAAGTGTGTCAATGTTGTCAAGGGTGTTAATGGTGTCAATGGTGCCAATGGTGGTACGTACCTGTTTGTTCTTGTCAACTATTTTCAGTTCAGCCAGTGTGGATTAACAAAAAATGCGGACCAGTTCCCCACGGTTTGTTTGTCTCCGAACTTACCAACTCAAGCACCAGTGTTTAGACCACCAGCACGTCTGCAGCAGACCATAATGAGTTCACACGTGAAGGCGTAGTTTAATTATTCATGTTTTGCTCATGTTTCTTTTTTAGTGTTCTTCAGCATCCTCACCTTCTCCTCTGATTTGCTAATTCTTTATTCATTAAGAACAAATGTATTTATTAATTTGTGTCCCCCTCTTTTTTTTGGCCCATAATGCCGTTGAGAGAGAAAATGGGGTTATGGCTTTTTCTTGTCGCAGCACCTTGCTGTAGGCTCAGGAGAGTTGAAGATTAGTGCACGTCCTACAAAACATTTGCTGCCACGCCATTCTGCTTCCTTACACTGCTCGCCCACCCAGGAAGTAGGCCACGACCTGCATAGTTAAGGTGAGCCCTCCTTTGACAGACGACCCCAGTTGAGCGTGCGGACGGCGAATCACCTAAAGGATTGTAGGAGCATGATTTGGCAAGTCCTCTCTGTCACCTCAATGATTGTAGAAGCGCGATTTGGCAAGTCCTCTGTCACCTAAAGGATTGTAGGAGCACGATTTGGCAAGTCCTCTGTCACCTAAAGGATTGTAGGAGCACGATTTGGCAAGTCCTCTGTCACCTAAAGGATTGTAGGAGCACAATTTGGCAAGTCCTCTGTCACCTAAAGGATTGTAGGAGCGCGATTTGGCAAGTCCTCTGTCACCTAGAGGATATTAGGAGCACGATTTGGCAAGTCCTCTCACCTAAAGGATTGTAAGTGCGTGGTTTGGCAAGTCCTCTCTGTCACCTAAAGGATTGTAGGTGCGCAATTTGGCAAGTCCTCTGTCACCTAAAGGATTGTAGGTGCGCGATTTGGCAAGTCTTTGTCACCTAAAGGATATTAGGAGCGTGATTTGGGCAGTGCTCTCTGTCCAGCCTCCCTGCTATTCAAACCACTTTTGGTGCTCATCCAATTAGAACTTTGGCAAGGCCTCTCTGTCCAACCCACACCGTGCTCATCCAATTAGCACCATGCGGGACTCCCAGGGACCACCAGTATGACACATCCAGGATATCAACCCGGGTCACGATAACGCAGCCCAACTGGAATACATCATTTAATCACTGTGTCACTCAGGAACCCAAATGCATTTCATTTCGTTTATGCGTTAATGTCAAGATATGCTCTAATCAATTTAGAAAGAACATTCTGAATGAATTCTAGGTTAATGGCTCATGGATCTGCATGAAACAAATAGGTACACAAGTAGGTAAGTGGGTGCTGTGTTGAATAATGCATTGTCCATTCTTTCTCTGTACCTTCAATCGCCTGTCCTGGATGTTGTATTTTAATTATATGTTTGATAGGTTTAATTATCACCACAAACAACACTAGACCGAACGAAAACATACACTGAAGTAAATAAAATGTGCTTACACAAAGCGTCTTCCTCGTAAACATAACACAGTGTAGAACAAACCACAAACACTCACCACTACGTATCGCGACAAATAATGAGAAACAAGGTGTAAACCAAACTAAAGTGTTAAATAGCCCCGGTGATTGCTAACAAGTGATACTCAATTCTGCCACTGGCTGTTCTTCGTCCCGACTTTTGTGCATCACATTATTTTTCCTGATTATTTTATTATGTCAAAATAACTAACGGATGACTAATATGAGTTGTCATTTTAATTTGTATTGCAATGGATCCTGGTAGGTTGTTTGTAAAGATCTCTCTATGCTGTGTCAATATTCATGAGTTTAAAACGTTCACTTAACCATAACTGATAACATGCAGCTAATAAATGCTTATTTACTCACTGCAGAAATGTGACTTTCCCCAAAGAAACTGTTTTGTGCCACCACCCATTCAGTTGGTCTGTCTCCGCTTCAGCACACACACACACTGCTTTCAACTGTATGTTGGCTGTGGGCATCGCTGTGACCAGCGATAAGAGACCTAAAGAAAGGAGCTATATCAAATTACGAGCGTAAAATATGTCTGTAGTGGATAATTGACCACTTTCCTGTTCACGCTGGGGCGGGATATTAAGCTGCCTTTAGGAAACCGCAGGGAAAGTTCCAAATGGAAACTGCGTACAATACAGAGAGAAAAAAAGAAAACAATATATAACAACAAGGAAAGCCCATGAAAAGAGGATGGGAATCAAGACAAAATCTGCACTTAGTTGGGTGAAAGTGGTCTATTCTGTAGTACTTTCCTGTAATGGACTTCTCTGGTTAATACACGTTGTAATAAAAAAACATCTCAGTGAGTTCATAGAAAGTCCATTGTTTGTAACTTCTTGAAAAACCTGCTTTCACATTTGCGCATTTCCAAGAATTCGTCATTTCAAAATAATTGGTTTAAAAATGCCACGTCGATTAAAGTGCATTCAGTTAAGAGGCTCTGGTAAATGTGCCCATCGTACATACGGTGTGCGAGTTTCCTAAACTTATTTTTGTAAAGCCAAATGTTTCGGCTATAAAACATTTAAATTTCACTCCACCTGCAATTGTTGCCTCTCACGAAAGATTTTTTTTTTTACAGTGGTCAATTTAGTTGAGTCCATATTGAGTCGGGAGCCCGGTCCTTCTCTTTTGAAAACAGTTAGGTACACATAGAAAGGCCTTCCCTGTAGTAACAACACAAGGAATGTGGTCGCAATACCCAGACATTTCTCTCTCGACCAACAATGTTTTCCCAGAATTTGCAGGCAAATTTGAGAAATCCCTCTGGCCGCAGACAGACACATAATATGACTGCAACACAAAATTGTTCACCGTTACCCTGTTTTGCTTTTTCCCTTATATTTTGGAAACAAAAACAGCAACACAACAAGTGTCCATCTTCCGAATAGGAGAGGCGAGAGCATTAGATCTCACTGGCACCGCGACCTATTGTGTCAGGGTGTGACAGTAATGACCAAATATCAAGTCTGAATACACTTTACCCAATATTAACCCTCTTATCACGTCAACCAAGTTCTGTTCATTTGCGTTTCTGCCTTTTGATCCTTCAGTCGCTTGTGAAATACCCTTCTGATGACACAAACTGAGCAAATAACTGCGCAGCTGTCTTCGCACGCCTTGTGTCCTCAGCTCGGGCTCCGTTTGCTAAGTCAGTCGCTACAGGAAAGCCTAGTGAGGAGACTTCCGTCTCTCTTTCCTTCCCGCTGAAACGGTAGGAAAACACATCCGCAGGTGCCACTCGAATGCTCTGGAGAGGAGGGGGAGAAGGGGGAAGGGGGGAGCGAGAGGAGGAGAGGGGGATGCAAATTCCCCGGCCCAAAAGTTGGATGCCAATGTCCATATTTCGGTTGGAAGCTCCGAGAGCCAACGAAACATGAAATTGAATTAGCGTCTCCATGAGTTATGGAGACAACCCAGCCTTACAAGTTTGATAGAGTCTTTCTTACTTAGCTCTCTCCTTGGCATCCGCAGCATACGGAAAGTGTGCGTCCTCGACTACCGTTCCGTTCTTTGTCTAATTAATACGTTGCGACTCTCGCTCATTCAGACTTAAAAATGAAACTGTTACTGCAGTGCTCGAATACTCGGCAATAAGATACGGCCCTTAAACTCTGGAGGGTTTAGAGAAATTCAACGCCTCCATAATTGTACCCTGAACATGACCTAACGTTTTAAAGGCTTTGTTTCTTTCTTTGCTTTTTTGTCACTATAATTATTCTCTTATGTGTAAAATCTGACTGACACTTGACTGTTCATAGTTTTCCTCTACGCAACTGTCTTGAATAGGTAGACAGACACATGTGCAGAGCGAACGAAGGACATTTATTGAATGAAAAATGTAACTATAACTGAAAAAACACAAGACATGACAGAAGCAAACGTAACATTGGTAAAAACCACAAAAAGGCGGACGACACACACTGGGAGAAAGCGTGACAGCAACCATTGTTTGTAAGCCAACCATGTGAGTACACAGATTTAAGAAAAATATAATGATACTAAAAACATTTTTTTTGCTGTATAAACAATAACATTGTGCAAATGAAAGGATAAACACTGAGTATTATCGGTTGGTTTCGGGTACAACTAGGTTGTATGTGTGATGGTAATTTTTAATAGGTTATGTTTGAACCATATTGGAATAGACTCAGTATATGTTTCTGTTAACCAAACATTGGGCTTCGTCAGCAGGATTTTGACATGATTTGTAGTCTCGTTCGTACTTATGGTAGCGTTACAGTACAGCCAGGAAAGCAAAGCCAGGTTTCATACGCCCATCACCACCTACCCTGATTCTAGGAGTCCGAGGAAAAATCGATATTCTGAAATAAAGAATTGCAAGTCGGTAGAAAATAGAACGCGGTACACAATGTCTTCCTGGAAGTGAATAAAATAGTTTCTGTACTTTTAAAGTACTTTTTTAAAGTACTTTTATCATTATGTTGCCTAGGCAGAAGCAAGTGCTCTTTCAAGGACAAAATCACTTACTTATGACTTTTCAGAGTCATAAGACATTTCAGACTCTCAAAGAGTGCTTGAGTGAGTGATGCATAAGGTTTGTGATGGATTTATTCATTACCATTAGGGTAATGAGATTCTTGTGGACAATTACAGGGATGGGTATTCCCTAGAAGCTAAACTGACCACAGTTCTGTATCTGACAAGGTCTTGTAAAAATACTGCAAATTATCTTTCATGTAAAGCTGTATACTGTTAACTTGTTTTGGTAATTACCGTATGTTTATGTGTAACGGATGTTCCTGTCCTATCAACGGTTTTGGTACTTCTCTCATGTTTCAGTGTAACAGATATTTTGTTATTATTTTATTATGATGTCCCAGAATGCCTTTCATGAACATCACGTCTGCCTGTTATGTTCTCATATGTACTAAAACAAGTGTAGCTTGAAGCACTGGGGGACGTTTATAAATGGCTGTGAGCCTTTCCTGGCCTGATTGTTTTTCCACCGCAAATACCCCTCGCACGGTTGAATCCTTCATGTTGGCTGCACTGCCCACAACAGGGCCAACCGGGTCAACAGGGCCAACCGGGTCAACTGGGTCAACAGGGCCAACCGGGTCAACAGGGCCAACCGGGCAAACCGGGTCAACAGGGCCAACCGGGTCAACTGGGTCAACAGGGCCAACCGGGTCAACAGGGCCAACCGGGTCAACAGGGCAAACCGGGTCAACAGGGCCAACCGGGTCAACAGAGCCAACCGGGTCAACCGGGTCAACAGGGCCAACCGGGTCAACTGGGTCAACAGGGCCAACAGGGCCAACCGGGTCAACAGAGCCAACCGGGTCAACTTGGTCAACAGGGCCAACCGGGTCAACAGGGCCAACCGGGTCAACAGGGTCAACAGGGCCAACCGGGTCATCCGGGTTAACCGGGTCAACAGGGCCAACCGGGTCAACAGGGCCAACCGGGTCAACAGGGCCAACCGGGTCATCCGGGTTAACCGGGTCAACAGGGCCAACCGGGTCAACAGGGCCAACCGGGTCAACAGAGCCAACCGGGTCAACAGAGCCAACCGGGTCAACAGGGCCAACCGGGTCAACAGGGCCAACCGGGTCAACTGGGTCAACAGGGCCAACCGGGTCAACAGAGCCAACCGGGTCAACAGGGCCAACCGGGTCAACTGGGTCAACAGGGCCAACCGGGTCAACTGGGTCAACAGGGCCAACCGGGTCATCCGGGTTAACTGGGTCAACAGGGCCAACCGGGTCAACAGGGCCAACCGGGTCAACAGGGCCAACCGGGTCAACAGGGCAAACCGGGTCAACAGGGCCAACCGGGTCAACAGAGCCAACCGGGTCAACAGGGCCAACCGGGTCAACTGGGTCAACAGGGCCAACCGGGTCAACAGGGCAAACCGGGTCAACAGAGCCAACCGGGTCAACAGGGCCAACCGGGTCAACTGGGTCAACAGAGCCAACCGGGTCAACTGGGTCAACAGGGCCAACCGGGTCATCCGGGTTAACTGGGTCAACAGGGCCAACCGGGTCAACAGGGCCAACCGGGTCAACAGGGCCAACCGGGTCAACAGAGCCAACCGGGTCAACTGGGTCAACAGGGCCAACCGGGTCAACAGGGCAAACCGGGTCAACAGAGCCAACCGGGTCAACAGAGCCAACCGGGTCAACTGGGTCAACAGGGCCAACCGGGTTAACTGGGTCGACCAGTTCATCTGTTTTGAATTTGCCCAATTTAACATTTAGACAGACGGTAACTCTGAAGCCAACGAGCCTGTTGTCTCACGGGCTGTGAAACTGCTCTGAAGTGATACGGGCCTAGTGTGGAGTGGGTGGAATGAACTTACACGTCTGTTTGGATGACGTATGAAAACACGCGCGTGACGTACTGTGGTTCCTTCCTGTCCTAGACCGACCGGCGGTATCAGTGCCAGGCCGCTGCAGAAAAACATTCACACGCCCAGCCAACAGTTTTACTAGACATGCTTATAGTGGCGACCTCTTTGCTCTCCATCTGAACCAGCATATAACCATTATCATTTAACGGCTATGGCCTCATTCCGCTTATAATAGACCTGTTCACTGTTTCTCTGGATTTGTCATTCAACTCACCAGCCATTTGTCCAAATGGCATCGTCAGTAACGCAGGGGCGGGACGTTACGTTTGTAATACGCGCACACACTAAATGTGGCGTTATCTGTGTCATGGGCGTGTTGTGGATTTGAATCTCAGTCCTTGGTGTGTGTGTGTGTGTGTGTGTGTGTGTGTGGTACATAACCAGTCTCCTTCAGTGGTGCCGTGTACTCGTCCTGAGCCATCAGGAGACCGCTGTAGACCGCTGTAGACCGCTGTTGTCGCCATCTGTTCTCACCAGACAGAGAGACAAGCTGGGCTTGAAGAGCAGTATTTAAGTTCAGAAGTTGGTAGACGTGAAACTGTGTGCTAGCGGTGTGGCACTAATCATGATGATATTCATCACGACGTTTCGCAATATGCCGTTTTCAACGTTCAGACATGAACATGCCACAAAGCCCATTTTATTTGAGGTTTTAAAAATAGTTTCTAGTCAGGACGAAAAATGTATATGATGTGGAATATTTACCACTGAGACTTGGCATTATTCATGAGTTAGGAAATTGCTGAATTACACAAGTTGTAAATGAAAGTCTTGTTTGTTGTTTGCTGCCTTCAGCCGTTCCGAATCGTGTTTCACTCTCAACGACGGAATGTTTTTTTGACAGAAGTGGACCAAAGTCATTTTCGGTTTAGAGACGTTGAAAAGCACAACGAAGGAACATTCAGAACCCAGCAGAGAAATCCAGTGATGGCTGTCACGGCAACACGTCAATGCATTATCCATCCAACAAATCAATTGTTCCTTCATTTCCACTCACCCCCCATGGCTCCACCCCCCGCATCTTTCTCATCACTGACAGCCCACTCAGAGTTTACCTGCTGGGAAGGCCCTACGACATCTAGTCATGTGTGTTGCGCAATAACTTTGGAATATACATATAACCGCTTCGCCTGTTTCAGCGCTATGACTCACTGTCTGGCTGAGCGTCGCTTCGAAAGGCTGTGTCGGTGAGACGGCTGGGGTCAGGTGACGAAGGCTGGAGGTGACTACGTGACTGCCTGTCCACGGAGGCCCTGTCAAAACCCTTCTCAGACATGTTTCCTTTGTTCTGATCTCGATTTAATTTTGGCGTTTTTACCCTTCAGATTGTGTGGTCGTGTATACGTGCGGACAGATACACAGGGAACGTAAGTATGGTTTTCTGGACGAGGGGAAAGTGCGACCTAATACGTTTACAGTGTAATAAATTGAATGTAAGCAATAGAATGGATATTTTTTAGACCTCATTCAACATTATCTATGTACTCCCTTCTAACAACATTTGTTAGACATGCAGATAAAGCGACGCGTATTGGCACCTGCATTTGCTTGACGTTAACAAGACACATTTGTATACGGTTTAAAACTGGACTCGTTCTTCTAAATAACTTTAGGAGGACAACAAGGAGACCGACTTCTCTCTGAGGTAACCAGTGTTCTCCTCTGAGCAACCATCTAAGAATGGCTTCAAACCGGATGAAGACAAACTTCAGAGGACTCGTGGAGATGTTGTGTTATTGACTGAGCCTTTCCCCGACGCAACGATAAAACGGTATGATAAAAAAATCGTCTCCCTTTGAAACGAGAACTAAGAGGGCGGCATCAAAAAAGAGTGTGATCTTTAAATCCACACTTAATTTCCATGAAGGCTAGGAATAGTGCATTGGGAATACAAACGAATAATAGAATAAGCGCAGCCTATTCCGGGCACTTGTTCGGGATGACATTTCTTTTTATCGATTTAAGCAGCTGCTTAAACACCAAGCGCTTCAATTGTTTACATGCGGGCCTTTTAATAAAAAACTAGTCAACGATTGATGTTAGACATATTGTCTGTATGATATAACACCGGGATTTGAACGCCCTTTCAGCATGTATTCATTATATTGTTCAATGAGAAAACAGGGACGACAACACATTATGTAGTATGTAGTTATGTGCCACGGTGACGACAACACATTATGTGGTATGTAGTTATGTGTCATGGGCGACGACAACACATTATGTAGCATGTAGTTATGTGTCACGGTGACGACAACACATTATGTAGCATGTAGTTATGTGTCACGGTGACGACAACACATTATGTGGTATGTAGTTATGTGTCACGGTGACGACAACACATTATGTAGCATGTAGTTATGTGTCACGGTGACGACAACACATTATGTAGCATGTAGTTAAGTGTCACGGTGACGACAACACATTATGTAGCATGTAGTTATGTGTCACGGTGACGACAACACATTATGTGGCATGTAGTTATGTGTCACGGTGACGACAACACATTATGTAGCATGTAGTTATGTGTCACGGTGACGACAACACATTATGTAGCATGTAGTTATGTGTCACGGTGACGACAACACATTATGTGGCATGTAGTTATGTGTCACGGTGACGACAACACATTATCACTACTGCCGTGAAACTGTATTTCCTATTTTTTGCGTTGTGTTCATCTGGCTGACTGAAATTGATTCCAGGTAGGTTAAGCAGTAGGGAGTCTGTGGCTAATTTGTTCAGGAAACTCAGACCTTTGAGGAACGAGTTAAGGAAACAAGCTTAGTGCTTGTAAACAGGGCCCACATGATTGGAGGGGAATTTCCCTCAGCAGGTCCAGTAAAGCTCCAGGGCATCGAGGATCATGGTGACGGGGTCATTAACAATGTTGTTTATGTATAATGTAATCCAAAGACCTATATAGTTCTGGGTATTTTATCGAAAACTCTTGCTCAGGATATTACCTTTTTCCATTTAAACACTACAGACGTCGTCGTGGCATTTTCATCAAGGACAGAAACGCACAATGGGCTGCACATTAAGAGCACTGGTAATACCGAAAGCCACACGCAAAATGTTTTTTATGTTAGTCAACGTAGCGGAGTGAGTATGTCAGTGAGTCAAGGTAGCTGAAAACGGCTCTACAGCCACGTCTGTCATTATCTTACCACAAATAGCAGTCCAAACACTCGAAGACAACCTGTCAGACTACAAAGGCATTTCTCTGTGCGCTATGACAATTCACACTTGATTAATGTACATTAATGGACATATAATTTCATCCACGGCACAGTCAGCTGGATAACAGAAGGCTGTGGGAAAACATGTCCAGTCAGTTGAGAGCGTGATTTAATGTGAAGCCATAGTGACAATAATCTCTTTAGTTGTTAATGAAAATTACCACAATTCAAATACTGCATTTACTAAAATGACAAGTTAATTGTATGTACAGTTAGTGATACACTGTTGTCCTTTCTCTGCAGATCTGTGGGTGGGGGAGTTGGTGGGGGAGTCGACCGAATTGGTGGGGGGTGTGGGGGTTGGTGGGGGTGGGTGGGGTTGGTGGGGTGGGTGGGGTTGGTGAGGGAGTTGGTGGGGGTCGGTGGGGGAGTTGGTCGGGGGTTGGTGGGGGAGTTGAACTAAATACAGGGACTAACGAGCAAACTCAACACAGGTGCGGACGAGACACAGGTGAACCAACAAGTCCCTGATTTTCCCTCTCTCAGGATGCGGGGGAGGTGTCAGCACCACCATAACGTGGGGAGACAGGACTCTGTCCCTTACAGTGGGTTTGGTGGGTGGGATTGGTGGTAGAGTGTCTGTATTCTAATGTTTTATCGTACCAAATAAATGCCACATCCATACACTGTTGTTTGTCATTCTCTTTTTTATTAGGTTCATAACAAGTGAAGTTCTCGATTATTTAAACAAGTCTAAATACATCAAGAATGAACATCAGACAGGTCGTCTGACCTTGATCTCTGACCTTTACTCTCTTCACACATTTCTATGCAGAGCTTTCATTCCCAGGTACATTTTGAGTGAATCCAGCAGCTCTCATCTCTCTCCTTGTATCTCTCCCCTTGTATCTCTCCTTGTATCTCTCTCTCTTTGTATCTCTCTCCTTGTCTCTCCTTGTATCTTTCTCCTTGTATTTTCTTCTTGTATCTCTCTCCTTGTATCTCTCTCTTTGTATCTCTGTGTATAGCTCTCCTTGTATGTCTCTCCTTGTATTTCTCTCCTTGTATCTCTCTCCTTGTATTTTCTTCTTGTATTTCTCTCCTTGTATCTTTCTCCTTGTATCTCTCTCCTTGTATTTTCTTCTTGTATTTCTCTCCTTGTATCTCTCCCCTTGTATCTCTCTCTTTGTATCTCTGTGTATATCTCTCAATGTATGTCTCTCCTTGTATCTTTCTCCTTGTATTTTCTTCTTGTATTTCTCTCCTTGTATCTCCTTGTATCTCTCTCCTTGTATCTCCGTGTATCTTTCTCCTTGTATCTCTCTCCTTGTATCTTTCTCCTTGTATCTCTCTCCTTGTATTTTCTTCTTGTATTTCTCTCCTTGTATCTCTCTCCTTGTATCTCTCTCCTTGTATCTCTCTCCTTGTATTTTCTTCTTGTATTTCTCTCCTTGTATCTCTCTCCTTGTATCTCTCTCCTTGTATTTTCTTCTTGTATTTCTCTCCTTGTATCTTTCTCCTTGTATCTCTCTCCTTGTATTTTCTTCTTGTATTTCTCTCCTTGTATCTCTCTCCTTGTATCTCTCTCCTTGTATCTCCTTGTATCTCTCTCCTTGTATCACCTTGTATCTCTCTCCTTGTATCTCCTTGTATCTTTCTCCTTGTATCTCTCTCCTTGTATCCATATAGCTGGAACCTGCTACTGTGGTGACTCCAGATCTTCCCCCCATTTCATATAAACCTGTGACCTTCGTGCTCAATCACTGTTTAGATTTTTCTTTTCAGAAAGAGATTGAACCAATCAGTTCAGCGTTGGACTCAATACAGACTATTGTAGGGTGAAATATAAAAGGCAAGCGAGTATAGAAATCGCCTTAGGTTTTATCTAAACACGGAGGAAAACTTGAAGAATGTGAGTGGATGAGTAGCCTTCTGCTGGGCTATTAATCTCTTTTTCTGACATGTCATTTGCTTGTAGTGTTTGTTTGCGGAGCACACCACATGGGCACGCACCGGTGAGGAGAAAAAAACAAATCTGGCAATACATGGTATGCAGCAAAACGGTTACAAATACACACGGTTTTAAATATCCCATCACGCTGTGCGTTCAACCTTAAATTGATACACAGAGGGGGTGTAATAATTTCCACCTATTCCTGCATTTTCTCAGGAAGTTTGAGAGCACTTGTCCTAGATAAGGAGTCTAGAGTTACAGTATAGTGCCGTGCGACGGGAGAGATAAATTTTCTGGCACTTTACGATTGCCACCAATGATATCGAAAGGTGTTATGTTCAGAACGGAGAAGAGGGACAATTGTGTATTGAAAAAGTATAGCTGGCCACATCCTTCCACTGACTTGGCTCACTGAGGTAATGGCGAAATTAAAACATTGGTGATTGGGCCTGTGGTGATTTGTTATGCATAAGAGAAAATGAGCATGTTCCTTTTATCTAACAATCTTCGCATAACAAGGTTTAATCAAAATGTAATTGGACACCATTTGCAGATTATAACTATTAAAATGGTGTTTCTCAATCAATGCGAGAAAATACCAGAGCCACGCTACTTGTAATCATAATTAAATAAGGTAATATTCATATAAACAAGAGTTGACGTAGACTTTGAGACACACTGAACTTTGCTCATATGCAACAAAAACATGGCCTACAAAACAGACACGGATGCTGCGCTTTGACCAGGTGAAATAACTTTTAATTCTCTGTGAAGAGGCTAATGGAACTCTATACAAACCAAAAGAAAAATACCATAGGACCTCACAGCGGAATTTATCTACATTCAGGCTATTCATTGAATTGTGTATTTCACTAATATTACATAGTTTACATCAAATTCTCAGTGTCCCACCAAAATGTAGCTAGCTAGCTATTGTCGCTAACTAGCAAACATAATGGCATTTCTTGAAGCAGCTACCTCCTGACTGCTGTCCAATATTGCCTGATTTCCAGTATTGCTATTGGATTGCTATTGTTGTCAGCTGAACCAGTCAAACTTAACGTTTAATGAAACGGGAAATCGTCACCAATAAAATGATGTTCTTCAAGAATCTTCAAAAGTAAGGCACAGTGACAGTGTTGCTGAGTTAGCTAACAGCTAGCTAATAACTGTAGCGTTCATGAAGCCACTGCCTCCTGTATGATTTCTCATTTTGGGACTGAATGTTTACAACTTTAAAAAACAACCCTAGCAATGAATATCTATTGGTGTGTGTTTGCAAATGTGTCTGGATCTGTCATTTGACATCAAACCAAGACATTGTGCACACCAGTCTTTTGACTCTTTTTTTCTCATTCAACCTTTATTTAACCAGACTAAACAACACATTGGCCAAATGTATTCACTCTGCAACACTTGAATTAGAGGGGCATCTTTGGTAGAATCCACAATACTTCGGAAGGTGCAAATGTACTTTAAAAACGATTTGATTGCTGCCGTAAATTGTGGGGAAGGTGTTGTCAATGTCAACTTCCCCCCCAAAAAATACACCATAGGACCGGAGGTTGAGGTAATATCTTGCCAGGCACCATTATTAAACTGTCATATGTCCTAAACTGAAATAGCTGACCATTCTACATTTTATTCTGGTGGTAATTTGTTTGGACAAAGGGGAATCATATTGATTTACTGAGTTAATTGCTCATTTAAGTGTTTAATCCCAGAGGTCTTTTCAGGACAGGGGTTGTGTTACAGTCTAACCACAGTCCACATGATAACCTGTCCACAGGACCTTCGGAAAACACGTTAAGCTTCTCTTTTTGCATGATGTGCTTTCATCAAAAAATAACCTATATTATTAAAATCTCCATACTGCTCAATTTCAGCCACACAATCTTTGTCGTGGTGATTATGTCTTGGCTTGAAAAAAATACTTAAGTTTGGCAACACAGTACTGCAGTTGCTAAGCAATGGTAATGTGTTAAAAGATATTACATGGTCTTCAGCCCGGTGCTGTTGTGCCTCACACCTATTGAAGGGGCGCAGTCTTAAAGTATATTAGGACAACATTGAACAATATTTCTATGCAGACATAATCAATGAACCAGATAGTATTTTCTGTGTTCTGTTACACCGGTGGCCCAGACAATCACAGGAGTGGATATTCTATCTGCCTCCAATATTGTTTTACTATATGGGAATATTGTTTTACTATGACAATCTCCACTGGGAAAGTCCTGCAGTGGCCTTTCAGAGTTGCCGTATCAAGTTAGAAAAACAATTAGGAAACTTGACCCGGGCTGGATCGGGTTTTTTAACGATTCTACGCTACTACTACCAATGGGAAATGCCATGCAGTGGTACATTGCTTCTACCTATGTATGTATTTTACACTTCAGTCCTAATCCGTGCCGCTGCCTTAAATCTCAATCAAACTTACTCCCAACAGGTGACCTGCAGCGCAATACGTTTCACAATCTGCCGACGAGAATATTCACACTGTGAATATGTCGGTTTTTAAGTAACCTGACCGCGAAAACAGGGGAATACACAATCGCAAATAAACGCCGGTTCTTATCGTTGTGCCAAGAAGCGAGTGTTTCGTCTCCCAACGCAATGTCTTCACAAGAACGATTTATATTATTACGCAGAATTTCATCGGCTCACGTACCTGGAAACATATGGGTTTCCTGGTAACCCGGTTCGAATGCCATTGCTCTAATGCACCCCAAGGCAACGCACATATCATTTTAAATACAAAAAAACACATCGCGGCAGATTGTCCCAGAGATCTGAAGGGCAGAATACTGAGGCTGTTGATGTGAAGACATGGATTGATGAATGCGTTTTCCCTGATTCCATCTAACGTGACAACGTTCTCAGTTCACTTCTTGGGTTTGACTCTTTCAATCACCTAAGAGGATTGACGATAATAATCATATAACCATCTGTATTCACTTTTATCTCGTTGTGTCTGTATCTGTCTCCTCACAAGTTGTTTTCTTGGTGTTTTTCTTACATTGTGATTCAGCTATCTTTTAAGTCACACGTCGTTACTTTTAAGATTCAGTGGACTGTATAATCACAATAGAAATCATAGTTACTTTGATAAAACGCCCTGTCAAGAGTTCTGAACGTAAATAGCACAATTGACAAATATCTACAAACGTATTTGGACAGTCACACATTTGTTTTGGATCTGTATTCCAGCACTTTATTTTAAATAATAAAGGAGTAATGATAAACAATTTAGAAATTGCAACACATTATTTACATAGTACTGTGCATTTGCAAAGCTTTAGACAGAACATTAATCCATTGCTTCACCACTAGTTGTGTGTTGATGCGTTTCTACGTTTCCTGTATGCACAGTCATATACTGTATGCACAATCCTTTACTGTATGCACAATAATTTACTGTATGCACAATCATTTACTGTATGCACAAACATTTACTGTATGCACAATCATTTACTCTATGCACAATCATATAATGTATGCACATCCATATACTGTATGCACAATCCTGTACTGTATGCACGATAATTTACTGTATGCACAATACTTTACTGTATGCACGATAATTTACTGTATGCACGATCATTTACTGTATGCACATCCATATACTGTATGCACAATCCTTTACTGTATGCACATCCATATACTGTATGCACAATCATTTACTGTATGCACAATCATTTACTGTATGCACAATCATTTACTCTATGCACAATCATATAATGTATGCACATCCATATACTGTATGCACAATCCTGTACTGTATGCACGATAATTTACTGTATGCACGATCATTTACTTTATGCACATCCATATACTGTATGCACAATCCTTTACTGTATGCACATCCATATACTGTATGCACAATCCTTTACTGTATGCACAATAATTTACTGTATGCACATCCATATACTGTATGCACAATCCTTTACTGTATGCACATCCATATACTGTATGCACAATCATTTACTGTATGCACAATCATTTACTGTATGTACAACCATATACTGTATGCACAATCATTTACTGTATGCACAATCATTTACTCTATGCACAATCATTTACTCTATGCACAATCATATAATGTATGCACATCCATATACTGTATGCACAATCCTGTACTGTATGCAAGATAATTTACTGTATGCACATCCATTTACTGTATGCACAAACATTTACTGTATGCACAATCATTTACTCTATGCACAATCATATAATGTATGCACATCCATATACTGTATGCACAATCCTGTACTGTATGCACAACGACCAGCATAGCATAACTCAGGTCTAATTTGACTTGTTTGTGAAATTCAAGCCACCTGACACAAGTCGTGATACTGCAGCAACATACATTTGTACGATATCAAGTAAATATAACCATTATAAAACCTTAAAACGTGGAGTTTTTATTGTGGCTGGTTTGGAACAGTTCCCAGGTAAGATGGCTGCCAAATTGTTCCATTCGGGTGTGTAATGGCACACCGACACCAGTCTCTGTGATGTTCTATCATCTATGAGTGTAACCGGAATATAAAATACATTCACACCTTTCAAGGCCATTAAGGGCTAGAGTCGGCCTGGGAGTTCTGCCTCTGGGTTTTATGGCTGGTTTTTCATGGGCCCCGAACCCACCTCATCACCTTTATCTGAGGCTGTACGTGTCCTCATGGAGCCCTCTGGTACTGGCCTCATGGAGAGTTCGGATTGTTGTCCCAATGGGAGTAGTCATATTTCATGTTCGTAGGAGAACCAACCAGTGGGTGAAAAACATGTGCACATGGATGTAGGTAGAGGAGTAGTCACAGAGAAAAACATGTGCGGCACACATATTACATAGATATAGGTAGAGGAGTAGTCACAGAGAAAAACATGTGCGGCACACATATTACATAGATATAGGTAGAGGAGTAGTCACAGAGAAAAACATGTGCGGCACACATATTACATAGATATAGGTAGAGGAGTAGTCACAGAGAAAAACATGTGCGGCACACATATTACATAGATATAGGTAGAGGAGTAGTCACAGAGAAAAACATGTGCGGCACACATATTACATAGATATAGGTAGAGGAGTAGTCACAGAGAAAAACATGTGCGGCACACATATTACATAGATATAGGTAGAGGAGTAGTCACAGAGAAAAACATGTGCGGCACACATATTACAGAGAAAAACATGTGCGGCACACATATTACATAGATATAGGTAGAGGAGTAGTCACAGAGAAAAACATGTGCGGCACACATATTACATAGATATAGGTAGAGGAGTAGTCACAGAGAAAAACATGTGCGGCACACATATTACATAGATATAGGTAGAGGAGTAGTCACAGAGAAAAACATGTGCGGCATACATATTACATAGATATAGGTAGAGGAGTAGTCACAGAGAAAAACATGTGCGGCACACATATTACATAGATATAGGTAGAGGAGTAGTCACAGAGAAAAACATGTGCGGCACACATATTACATAGATATAGGTAGAGGAGTAGTCACAGAGAAAAACATGTGCGGCACAGATATTACATAGATATAGGTAGAGGAGTAGTCACAGAGAAAAACATGTGCGGCACACATATTACATAGATATAGGTAGAGGAGTAATCACAGAGAAAAACATGTGCGGCACACATATTACATAGATATAGGTAGAGGAGTAATCACAGAGAAAAACATGTGCGGCACACATATTACATAGATATAGGTAGAGGAGTAATCACAGAGAAAAACATGTGCGGCACACATATTACATAGATATAGGTAGAAGAGTAGTCACAGAGAAAAACATGTGCGGCACACATATTACATAGATATAGGTAGAGGAGTAGTCACAGAGAAAAACATGTGCGGCACACATATTACATAGATATAGGTAGAGGAGTAGTCACAGAGAAAAACATATGCGGCACACATATTACATAGATATAGGTAGAGGAGTAGTCACAGAGAAAAACATGTATGGCACACATATTACATAGATATAGGTAGAGGAGTAGTCACAGAGAAAAACATGTGCGGCACACATATTACATAGATATAGGTAGAGGAGTAGTCACAGAGAAAAACATGTGCGGCACACATATTACATAGATATAGGTAGAGGAGTAGTCACAGAGAAAAACATGTGCGGCACACATATTACATAGATATAGGTAGAGGAGTAGTCACAGAGAAAAACATGTGCGGCACACATATTACATAGATATAGGTAGAGGAGTAGTCACAGAGAAAAACATGTGCGGCACACATATTACATAGATATAGGTAGAGGAGTAGTCACAGAGAAAAACATATGCGGCACACATATTACATAGATATAGGTAGAGGAGTAGTCACAGAGAAAAACATGTATGGCACACATATTACATAGATATAGGTAGAGGAGTAGTCACAGAGAAAAACATGTGCGGCACACATATTACATAGATATAGGTAGAGGAGTAGTCACAGAGAAAAACATGTGCGGCACACGTATTACATTGATATAGGTACATGGATTACATGGATTTATTTTATTTCTTTGTTTCTGTGACTGGACTTTCTGTTCAGTTCTGCTGGACTCTTCCACAATTTGTTGCGTTACATATTATTGGGCCATTGTTCTCTTTGCTATCAATGTACACACAATATTCTATAATGACAAAGTGTGCACAAGTTATTTTTTTGTAAATTAAAACCTGGGACTTTGCATGCGTGAAATAAATCAACCATTTGGCTAAGATGTTTCTCAGTGGGAGGAGCTTAGAGACTGGTCAGGATTAAGGCAATCATAAACAGAGAGCAAAATACATAGAGGTCCATAAATGAACTGATCCAAAACACACAGATGATATTAGAATGAAACCAAGATACATTTTTCTAAACGATCACATGCCAAAGACCACAGCCGAGACCACGCTAGAGCTAGAGTGGCTTGATAACATGTTGGAGAATGAGGCAAATCACCACCCTCAAATAGTTTTACGCATCCAGACTGAACCTTTAGCAGATTAAAAAATACAACATATTTTTATGTGACAAGTTTTATTTATTTAACAATTAAAACATGCAAATGAGGAAAGCGTCCTTAGACATCGGCAAATTTGCATATTATGATAATTCATTTTGTATGTCTGACTTATACAGACAGACTGTTTCATGAAATTATAAAAACAGACATTTACAGATAAAATTACAAATGAAAGCTATATTATGTATATTGTTGTGAAAAGCTTGTGTGGCTACAAGACTTAAACCTAGACCTAAACCTGTATCTGAAATATGTGAATGTACATCTTCTTTGTACGTCCTTTAAAAGCACATGGCAATAATGTGAATTTGAGAGATTGGGGGAGATGGATAATTACGAAAGGTTAATGCAATTAGAATGTACTTTCCGCAAAACAAGAATGTCTCGTCTTTCAGCACAAAACACTGCGTCTACAAAGAGTAGAGATATGTATGGACTAGCTTACCATTTGCTCCAAATAACAAGCTTGTTAGTGGTAAAATGTCTAAATGAAACATGCTGACAAATAACAACTTTTATGCTAGGTGTATTTGATGGCGTTGGGATGATTTCTTTTTTATTCGTTTTGTGTTATTTCTGTATTTATGACTAGTTGCAAAATATCCAATAATCTGAAAATTGACAGATGAAAAACCATGACTTTTAACTCTCGTGCCTGGACTCAATGGCCCAGTCAAAACCCATTACAGGTACCCTACACCTAATGGAAACCCAATTACAGGTACCCCACACCTAATGAAAACCCCATTACAGGTACCCTACACCTAATGGAAACCCCATTACAGGTACCCTACACCTAATGGAAACCCCATTACAGGTACCCCACACCTAATGGAAACCCCATTACAGGTACCCCACACCTAATGAAAACCCCATTACAGGTACCCCACACCTAATGAAAACCCCATTACAGGTACCCCACACCTAATGAAAACACCATTACAGGTACCCTACACCTAATAAAAACCCCATTACAGGTACCCTACACCTAATGAAAACACCATTACAGGTACCCTACACCTAATGAAAACCCCATTACAGGTACCCTACACCTAATGGAAACCCCATTACAGGTACCCTACACCTAATGGAAACCCCATTACAGGTACCCTACACCTAATGAAAACACCATTACAGGTACCCTACACCTAATGAAAACACCATTACAGGTACCCTAAACCTAATGGAAACCCCATTACAGGTACCCTACACCTAATGGAAACACCATTACAGGTACCCTACACCTAATGAAAACCCCATTACAGGTACCCCACACCTAATGAAAACCCCATTACAGGTACCCCACACCTAATGAAAACCCCATTACAGGTACCCCACACCTAATGAAAACCCCATTACAGGTACCCTACACCTAATGGAAACCCCATTACAGGTACCCCACACCTAATGGAAACCCTATTACAGGTACCCTACACCTAATGAAAACTCCATTACAGGTACCCTACACCTAATGAAAACCCCATTACAGGTACCCCACACCTAATGAAAACCCCATTACAGGTACCCTACACCTAATGGAAACACCATTACAGGTACCCTACACCTAATGGAAACCCCATTACAGGTACCCTACACCTAATGAAAACCCCAATACAGGTACCCTACACCTAATGGAAACCCTATTACAGGTACCCTACACCTAATAAAAACCCCAATACAGGTACCCTACACCTAATGAAAACCCCATTACAGGTATCGCACACCTAATGGAAACACCATTACAGGTACCCTACACCTAATGAAAACCCCATTACAGGTATCGCACACCTAATGGAAACACCATTACAGGTACCCTACACCTAATGAAAACCCCATTACAGGTACCCTACACCTAATGGAAACCCCATTACAGGTACCCTACACCTAATGGAAACACCATTACAGGTACCCTACACCTAATGGAAACCCCATTACAGGTACCCTACACCTAATGAAAACCCCATTACAGGTACCCTACACCTAATGAAAACCCCAATACAGGTACCCTACACCTAATGAAAACCCCATTACAGGTACCCTACACCTAATGAAAACCCCATTACAGGTACCCTACCCCTAATTAGTGTAATACATGTAATACATCACCTAGGCCAAGTCCTGTTCACTGGGTTGTGCAAGGAAGTTCGGGGACAATGTTCATGATCACCACTTTCTTCTACTCTCTCAGTGTGACAGAACAATCTAAAATCAAATTCATATTCTACAAAGCTGCGTTATTCCTCACCCAGTCTCCTGAATCTTGGGATGTCCAACCGCTCTTGTTTATTCTATTTCAAACTAGCTTGAGGCAGAGCTCACTTTAAGCACAACCGGTCTTACAGAGACTCTATCCATGGCAAGTGTTTGTAAAGGGTGTGCTGGTTTTCTTTTCTACGATATAGAGGCATGCGGGGCACTGTTTAAAGGATCGACTGTGGTGGACACATAGACTGTATACAGATATGGACGTAGTATCCGTGACGTCACCCGTAGGGTTCTGAAGACAGTTTTTGAAGCCAAAAGTGGGCCTAGCCGACCGTCGCCGTCTTGGCAGCGCGTCACTCCCGGATAAACGAAAATGGTCAAAGAGGCGCTACGTGGATGGAGCTGAGGAGCCTGGATGCTGTTTACTGAGTAATTATAGGCTAATTTCTTACACATATCTTTGAGGACATGTAAAAAAATACTTCCAAATATAGTCAGTGTTAATAAATGTTACGCTATTTATGAAAATGCAGGCATCCGGTAATGCGGGAATCTGCTAGACACACCCTTAATTATGCAGAACTTTAAATATTAATCAACTAAACGGATGAGTTATAAAAAAATTCACCCCCCTCACAGTTGTTATGAAGGGCAAAATTAGCTGTATAGACCAAAGTCAAATAGAGAACCAGGCTGTAAACATGTTTTTTTCTGCTGTAAAGTTGATCATTTTAACATGGGGGAGATACAGATTTGACTCACTTCTGCAGCCAGCCTCAAGCGGCCAGTCAATGAATTGCAGTTGAACTCACTTCCTTATTGGTTTCAGGAGAGAGACCGGAAGGTTGCCACTTGGGTGGACATCTGCAGTCTCAACCTGCTTGTCCCAGTTCTTAGCCTGTTTGGGAGTGTGGTGTTATTCAGGGCAGAAGAGGGTGAATTATTGGACTTTTCTCTATTGCTCTACTAGAGTGTCCAGACTTCTTGGGTAAATCCCTTTAAGATGGAACACGATAAGAAACTGAGAGGGCCCCAAGCCCTCAAGTCAAAATGAATAATGGACCTGAATCACTGTGGTTTGGTTTGAGCCTGTATTGTATCTACTGCGGGGTGACTCAAGTACTTAGTGGCGTTTTAACTAGTAATTTAATAACCTTAATCAAAGTTCTTCCGAAAGAACGAGATCGCGGGTACAAGCGGCCAAAATGGGTTTTCTCAGAAAGGTGGCTGGCCTCTCCCTTAGGGATAGGGTGAGAAGCTCAGTCATCCGAGAGGAACTCGGAGTAGAGCCGCTGCTCCTTTGCGTAGAAAGGAGCCAGTTGAGGTGGTTCGGGCATCTTGTACGAATGCCACCTGGGTGCCTCCCTAGAGAGGTGTTCCAGGCACTTCCAGCTGGGAGGAGACCTCGGGGAAGACCCAGGACTAGGTGGAGAGATTATATCTCCACACTGGCCTGGGAACGCCTCGGGATTCCCCAGTCAGAGCTGGCTAATGTTGCCCGGGAAAGGGAAGTTTGGGGTCCCCTGCTAGAGCTGCTACCCCCGCTACCCGACCCCGGATAAGCGGTTGAAGATGAGAGATGAGATGAGAAGTTCTTCCTGTAGGAAAACCCATTTTTGGCTGTTTATTGGTTCCATATCTAAAAAACTAAAACTAGTTTCGGGTTTCATGTATCCAAATTTGATTTCCAAATCATTTTCATTGGATTTGCTGTGTATCAAATTTTTATTTGAGTTTTACAGTTTTACAGTGATTTACGCACACTTAAAATTCAAAGACAATTTTACAGCAATTTAAAATAATAAAATAAATAATTGTAAAAGCTTTTTATTTAAATGCTGCTACACAATTGACTCCATGTATAGATCATACATAATTATCCATGCTATCTTCATTTTAGGACAATTAAAACACTTTGTAAATTAAGAGAAAAGAACTTCAAAGATTGATGTGACCCAGCTTATAAAAAAGGTTAATCGAAAAGTATAAACATTTATTTATTCTATTTTAAATCTGCACTTTAAACTGCTATTCAACCTAGAGATCTACACAATAGAAAAGTGCAAGTCTCCTGGGCGGCAGATAGTTTGTCATTAACAAAATGATTCACAGAAATAATTACTTTGTGCCGAGCCATGAAATACAATTATTTATTTAAAAAGCCAGAATATGTGATTGCCCGTTGATTTAAACGGTAATCTTCCTCTGCACTATTGTTCCCCACTGATTTTTGTCGGAGGCTCGTTCCATTTCACCGGAAAATCCTCAGGGAAGAGTTCCTATCCAGACTGATTGCGCAGGAGAAAACTGCTCAAGAACTTCATTTAACCAGGCAACTGTAAAAAAAAAAAAAAAAAAAAAAAACCCACAATGATGAGACTTTTGGGAATTGCAGTTGTTAAGGAAATCTTGTTTTTTTGTAAAATAACTGAGAATAAAAAGTAATGGGGCCAGGGAACCCGTGTCAACAATCACCAGTAGGCATTTGTTGTCACAGTATCGAAGAGAAGAGAGAAGATGCCATTACAAACAATGCCTGGTTTTGCACACTTTGCAGTATACAATGTAAACCACTAGGTTTTTTGTGGACACAGAAAATATAAAGAAGCTTTTAGCTCACATGAATCAAATGAATAGTATGGTATTCAAGCCCAACTCCATAGAATGCATGTAACAATCCTCAACAAGGAGACAAGAGAACTAAGGTCATATAAACAATACAATGACAAGAGGATCAGAACCAGGTGCGTATTGGTGATTGCAGAGATTGAGTCCAGGTGTGACGAATGGGAACGGAACGGAACAGGACAGAACGGAGTTGAAACTGGGCCTTTGGCCACTAGCAGACTGGGCGCCAGAGTGGAAGACCATTAGTAAAATAACATTGTACACAAAATGTGCAGCATGTATCTTATAAAATCAAATGATTATTTTTAAAATGTCCGTCAAAGACTTGCAAACGGTGTGATCCCTGATATGATTTCCCCTTCTTCTATAGGATCTATCCATTATCGTAGAATCCATATGCTGAAGCCATGATGATCGCTTTAATTTCATTGGCGTGAATAGTGTCCTACTTTTATCTTGTGTGATTTGGAATTTCAGGTGGATTGGTAAATTTTTTATATTTTCAGAGGTGGAGAGAAAATGTCTTGTTGCCATATTTATGTATGTTTAGTTTGATTCATGTTCAGTTTCATTCTCTATTTCTATAAGATAATTTGAATTGTAATTGATGCGACGACTAGAACCACTAGTCGTCCTTGTTTCGTTATGTTTGTTACTTTCTGTCTCATTTGACCATGAACACAGCCCAGACTGTCTTGTTCTAATCAATCACACCCGGTACCCTAATGGGATAATTCCCATTAGTAAATATATGTTCCCTCAGTTCCCAATGTCTTTGTGCTTCATTGTTTTACGTGTCATGTCCTCCATGTCTGTGAGTGTTCTGCGCTATGTGTAGATTAGACTTGTTATTTTTGTAAGTCGCTTTATTAAGTGCATTTTACTTCAAGTTTAGTTGCATGTATTTCAGTTCAGTGTTTAATTATAATAAACCCTTTTAACATTATATGCCTGCATTTGGTTCCTGCCACAACACTACACCAATGGGATTGTGACAATAGAGTTTAGCTGGATTAATTAATAATTGATAACAATTACTAATTAAAGTAAAACTGTTAATTCCACTTTAGTCTACTAAATCACTCAAGCATTAAACCAAATATTTTTTATACTATGCATTTTGGCTGGATGTGTACTTTTTGGTGGTTTTTTATTTTACATCTATTTGGTCTCATTTTTGACAGACAACAGTTTAGGACTCCTAAAGCGAATTCAAAATCCTAGAATCAAGACTAAACATTGACAGTCCTCTTATGACTGTACAATGAACACAGACAATCAACTGTTCCACTACTCCAAGAATAAAATTCTTAAGACATGGAAGATCATAAGACTTCTCGGCCATGTTCTAGGCCAGGTTCTAACGACCTGAAAAGGTTCTAAAGATATTTGAATAAAGTTCTTAAAGACTGGAAGTTTTAAAGACGCATTTGCCAGATTCTAAAGACCTGAAAAGGTTCTGAAGAACTTTTAAATAAAATGTACCCAGTTACCACTGAAATGTAATGTTTTAAATGTACATGTTACCAGTAAACAGGTTGCTATGAATGTAAAAGCATGTATTTTATAATTCCTTCTTTTTTCCTCTGTAAAGCACATTGAATTGCTTCTATGTATGAATTGTGCTATATAAATAAACTTGCTTGCTTATTGCCAAGTCCGTTTACACAAACAAGGATTTTGTTCTGGCCTGTTACTCCATGGAATATCTATATAGGCGTACAGAGGCCCATTATCAGCTACCATCAGTCCTGTGTTCCAATGGCACGTTGTGTTTGCTTTATTTTGGCCAGTTTTTTTTTCAGTTACAAGTTGATGTTGTTTAAATTGACAAGCATTAGCTTGCCTTTTGAAAAAAAAAACAGGAAATTTCTAAGTGACCCCAAAGTTTTTAATTGTAGTGTAACTCCAACTAGTGGATTTTGCTCTGGGCTTTCTGAAAGTGAACCTTTAAACTTGATAAAATAAACATAGACGACTAACCTTCGTTAACTGCAGTAGTAGCTGAGGGCCCTGGCAATTGTTTCCAGAAATGTTACTCTTCTCTTTTCACGCCTCCCAAACGTGTTCAAAAAATTTCTTTTTGTTGAATTGCACTTTTTGATAGACTGACCGTAGTAATGTTGTTATAGGTATGAATAGCTTTGTGTACATCTAGTAGAGCCCACCAAAACCAGCAAAGGACAGAATTCTTAAATAATTAACCGTGGGTAACTGAGAGACTGAAAGCAGTCTGAAACAAGAAAAACTGGGTACACGCAGAGGAATACTTGCAGGCAATGAAATATATACCATGGAAAATGTTTGTGTTGTTTATAGTGTGTGTGTCAGTGGCGGCTGGTGAAAAATATTCTTGTGGGGCTGTGCCATACTTTTTTGTAGACAATGGAGGAAATCGAGTGTATGCTGTGTTTGATCCGCGAGATGTGGGTGTTTCTCACGGCGTATTCTTTCGGTTTGCCATAGTATTCGGAATGGATAATACAGCTCTCACGCAATCTCTGGCTAAACTATTTAAAAATGGTGGGATTACTCAGGATACTACATCTGGCGCGTGCAATGATGATGCAGTGAATAGTGACGATTCTCTGACCAATCAGCAGTCTGCCTTGTTTTCACGTCACATTTTAGTATCGCCTCAGCTCGCTCAGAACCTCGCCTGAGGTGGTACGAAAAAAAGTACCTGGAAGCATGTACAGGTACAACTTTTACCCAGTGGAAAACCAAAAAAGCAGATTCGAGTCGAGGCGGTTCTGTGTAGTGGAAAAGCGCCATTAGTCCTCGGACGGAGTTTCAACGAATGTCACGAGTAACACAGGGAACAAATCCACAACCATTTTTTATAGTATAGCATCACCTCTCATGAAGAAACAATTAAAGAATTGTCTGAGAACACTGCTGCCACCACCTTGGATCAATTGACTAAATTCGACCCAGGTGGGACTCGAACCCACAATCCCCAGCTTCGGAGGCTGATGCCTTATCCATTAGGCCACTGGGTCGTTAGATCATGGAATCATTAGGCCCTGGTCCCTGGTGCGAATAAGCGCCCCAGCTTGCTTAATCCTCGGACGGAGTTTCACAAAACATAGCGCAGATGCAGCATTGACTAAAATGTCCTGTGTTTCGACGAATGTCACGAGGAACACAGGGAACAGATCCACAACCATTTTTTATAGTATAGCATCACCTCTCATGAAGAAACAATTAAAGAATTGTCTGAGAACACTGCTCAAAGTTGCTGCAGCCACCAATGGCACCACCTTGGATCAATTGACTAAATTCGACCCAGGTGGGACTCAAACCCACAATCCCCAGCTTCGGAGGCTGATGCCTTATCCATTAGGCCACTGGGTCGTCAGATCATGGAATCATTAGGCCCTGGTCCCTGGTGCGAATAAGCGCCCCAGCTTGCTTAATCCTCGGACGGAGTTTCACAAAACATAGCGCAGCTTGTATTTTTTAATTGAGAAACAATTAAAGAATTGTCTGAGAACACTGCCCGGAGTTGCGGCTGCCATCAACGGCGCCATCTTGGATCAATTGACTAAATCCGACCCAGATGGGACTTGAACCCACAATCGCCAGCTTTGGAGTTGTACATAATTTGTTCGCTTTTTCCACCTGTCCACAAAAGTTATTTTAAAGGATCTTTACAGGATCTAAGAAGAGACAGCTTTTTTTGTACGGAATGGAATTAAGCAACGTTTTCTCATGCACATCCAAGTTAAAAAGGAACTCTCTGTTGTGTTACTGGTGACCACCCTTGAATGTGTTTTGGTACTGGTGATTAGCCTCTGCCGTGTTTTGGTCCTGGTGATTAGCCTCTGCCGTGTTTTGGTCCTGGTGATTAGCCTCTGCCGTGTTTTGGTACTGGTGATTAGCCTCTGCCGTGTTTTGGTCCTGGTGATTAGCCTCTGCCGTGTTTTGGTCCTGGTGATTAGCCTCTGCCGTGTTTTGGTCCTGGTGATTAGCCTCTGCCGTGTTTTGGTCCTGGTGATTAGCCTCTGCCGTGTTTTGGTACTGGTGATTAGCCTCTGCCGTGTTTTGGTACTGGTGATTAGCCTCTGCCGTGTTTTGGTACTGGTGATTAGCCTCTGCCGTGTTTTGGTCCTGGTGATTAGCCTCTGCCGTGTTTTGGTCCTGGTGATTAGCCTCTGCCGTGTTTTGGTCCTGGTGATTAGCCTCTGCCGTGTTTTGGTCCTGGTGATTAGCCTCTGCCGTGTTTTGGTACTGGTGACCAACCTGGAGACCAGCATGAAAACGACCGTTCATCAATACAGTAAATACATATACATATAATGAGAGAGAGAAATGTACAGGTACTTGTTTTTCAATTGAGCTTGTATTTTGGATTGAGATTTAGATTTGCAACAGATATAGATTGATTCAAGGGCATTTCTAATTATTCTTCTTTAAGGATCAATGAATGAATACTTCTCATTTATAGGTCCACATGTGCGTAATAACTTCAAATTGCCATTTAAACTCAAATGTCAATCAGCCACATTGTGCTATAACCACTCCTAAAAGCAACTACTAATAGTCTATAATAACTTAAATGAGCACTGCACATGGAAAGAAAGTTAAGGAGATAGAGAGAATGTATTAGACTAATTTTATTAATGCTTGTTTTCAGTACAGATTGCTTACAGTACATGCCTGCTTCAAAACATTCACAATAAGACAATACTGAGTGGGGGGGGGAAACAGAAAACACATTTACAGACTTTGCATTCAATTGTAATATAAAATAATTTTTTTGTACATTTCTTTTAAGTGTTCTTTTTTTAAGGTTGTTGTACCACTTTATGACTTTGCCTGGGTTGGGTTATGCCAATAATGCCAATTGAAATGAAAAGGCGGGTGCTTTGGCAATTTATTTTTTGAACCAACATCCTTCGTTTGACAAGTATATTTGCATTCAGTTAACGGGCTGACCAGAATCTGCAAGCATGGACCACCTTTTACCAGTTTTCTTTATTGTATGTTCATGTTAACACTTCCTGCCTCCCCCGCCCTATTTTCCAACATGCTTTGACTCCTCCTAATTCCTCGATTGAGCCTCCTGTCTTCATCCACAGCTGAGAGAATGAATGTGTACTCACAGGACAAGGCTTCTCTTTAACTCATCTACTACCTCCTCTCTACCTCCTCTCTACTTCCTGTCTAACTCATCTACTACCTTCCTCTCTACCTCCTGTCTAACTCATCTCTACTTCCTCTCTACCTCCTGTCTAACTCATCTACTACCTCCTCTCTACTTCCTCTCTACTTCCTCTCTACCTCCTCTCTACCTCCTCTCTACTTCCTCTCTACCTCCTCTCTACTTCCTCTCTACCTCCTCTCTACCTCCTGTCTAACTCATCTCTACTTCCTCTCTACCTCCTGTCTAACTCATCTACTACCTCCTCTCTACTTCCTCTCTACTTCCTCTCTACCTCCTCTCTACCTCCTCTCTACCTCCTCTCTACTTCCTCTCTACCTCCTCTCTACCTCCTCTCTACCTCCTGTCTAACTCATCTACTACTTCCTCTCTACTTCCTCTCTACCTCCTCTCTACCTCCTCTCTACTTCCTCTCTACTTCCTCTCTACCTTATCTTTAACTCCTCTCTACCTCCTCTCTACTTCCTCTCTACTTCCTCTCTACCTCCTCTCTATCTTCTCTTTTAGCGAAACCAGGTTTGACAACATTCCTAATCTTTTCCCCAATCCTTGGAAAATGTATTTCCTAAATCATCCAAATCTCCCTTCCCTTTCCAGGGACAACATTGTCAAACACTTAGCCAAAGGTGGACGATTTACTTGAGCTACATAGTCCACTAATCCTATTTACACACAACTCCCTCACATGGTGACCTCATTCTCCCATCTCTTTCTCCCATCTCTTTTACCTCTTTTACTCTCCCGTCTTCTCCTCTCTCTTTCGCCCCGGCCCGTCTCCGGTTTATTTCTCCCCTGTTCTTCTCCCCTCCCTCTCCAGAATATTCCGGCAGTTAAAAGCTGCCAGGATCCTGACAACATCCCCACTCATCCTCACTCACCCACACTCATTCACACTCATCCTCACTCACCCCCACTCATCCCCACTCATTCACACTCATCCCCACTCATTCACACTCATCCTCACTCACCCCCACTCATCCCCACTCATCCCCACTCATTCACACTCATCCTCACTCATTCACACTCATCCTCACTCATCCCCACTCACCCCCAGTCACCCCCACTCATCCCCACTCACCCTACTCATCCTCACTCATTCACACTCACCCCAACTAATTCACACTCATCCTCACTCATCCCCACTCACCCCTACTCATCCCCACTCATTCACACTCATCACCACTCATCCCCACTCATCCTCACTCATCCCCACTCATCCCCACTCACCCCCAGTCACCCCCACTCATCCCCACTCACCCTACTCATCCTCACTCATTCACACTCACCCCAACTAATTCACACTCATCCTCACTCATCCCCACTCACCCCCACTCACCCCTACTCATCCCCACTCATTCACACTCATCACCACTCATCCCCACTCATCACCACTCATCACCACTCATCCCCACTCATTCACACTCATCCCCACTCATCACCACTCATCACCACTCATCCCCACTCATTTACACTCATCCCCACTCATCACCATTCATCCCCACTCATTCACACTCACCCCCACTCATCCCCACTCATCCCCACTCATCCCCACTCATCACCACTCACCCCCACTCATCCCCACTTATCCCCACTCACCCCCACTCACCCCCACTCATCCCCACTCATCACCACTCACCCCCACTCATCCCCACTTATCCCCACTCACCCCCACTCATCCCCACTCATCCCCACTCATTCACACTCACCCCCACTCACCCCCACTCATCCCCACTCATCCCCACTCACCCCCACTCATCCCCACTCATCCCCACTCATCCCCACTCACCCCCACTCATCCCCACTCATCCCCACTCACCCCCACTCATCACCACTCACCCCCACTCATCCCCACTCACCCCCACTCATCCCCACTCATCCCCACTCACCCCCACTCATCCCCACTCATCCCCACTCATTCACACTCACCCCCACTCACCCCCACTCATCCCCACTCACCCCCACTCATCCCCACTCATCACCACTCACCCCCACTCATCCCCACTCATCCCCACTCATCCCCACTCATCCCCACTCATCCCCACTCATCCCCACTCATCCCCACTCATCCCCACGTCTCCCATTCTTCACTTCGCTCATTATCTCATCCTTGACCATCGGCTGAATTCACTGCACACTTCTAGATTGCCTGAGTCAATCACTTCATCAGGACACAAACACTCAACCAATCTGATGAACTACAATCAGTTATATCTTTTATTTTTTCAAAATATGATCTCCTCGACCCCAACCAGTCAGGCTTCTCTGCGTCACAAAGGCTCTCTGAACTGTCAATGCTGACGTTCTCAATCTCTTTCTCTCTGTATCTCCTTTCACAAGGTCTGTAATAGCTCAACACAGTCGAAACTCGTCCCTTTCCTGGCCCTTAAATGGGGATACTAGCTTTTTTACAATGCCATTGTCTATATTTGTCATGTACTAATGCACTTCTAATTGTGACAAGTGAGGGTTTACTGGCGAGAAGCATTTGCCACGCTAGATGTTGAACAAATAACTCTTCACGACAACAACCATGGTCTGGTTATTGAAGGTATTGTGGCAGATCTTTTAAAAGTACTGTAATGCAGAAGTGGGAAAATAGCAAGGAGAGAGGAAAGATAAACACAGATGATTACAAAGAGAACGGCGGTAAAACACCATTACAGGTAGAAGACGTAAGAACCCCCCCCATCTCATTAAAAGCTGTCAGAGTCCCAGGCAATCCTGGAATTGTCCATTAAAATGATTAAAGTTCGAAGGTGGGAGGCAGGCAGCCCACAACAGCCCCCAGAATGCGGACTGGCTCTATGCACATTGGTGAGATGTACTCAACACACAGCTCTCCTAGGTACTTAGATCAGCGTCACACTGTGTCCGTGTTACATATAAAATACATAATCAAATCCATAAATCTGTTAACGGAACAGATTAATTTATGCCATTCCTCTGTTCTAACATAATACTATACATTTGCTGATATTACTCTGTCATGACACAATACTATACATTTGCTGACATTACTCTGTCATGACACAATACTATACATTTGCTGACATTACTCTGTCATGACACAATACTATACATTTGCTGACATTACTCTGTCATGACACAATACTATACATTTGCTGATATTACTCTGTCATGACACAATACTATACATGTGCTGACTTTACTCTGTCATGACACAAACTATACATTTGCTGACATTACTGCAAGGTAAACTCAACTGTTGTAAAGAAAGAAATCAACAAATGGGAAGCTACAGTAATGAAAGATGATTTATAAGTATTGCATAACGTTTTCTGCTATTATGCATGCGTCCTGGCTAGATAATATAATGTGTGACGTAGACAAGGTGCGGTTCCAGGTGGTTTGTTCAGCTTTGATTCTTTCCTAACGGCTAGAACTCAGAACTCAGCTCATTCTGTTCTGTTTCCTGCTGGAGGTCCTGTGAGCAATCTGCGTAGATAGAGGTTTATTTCCGAGGGGTGACTTCTGTGTGGAGTCAGACCCAAAGTCCGGCAGACTCCCGTGGCCCTAGGGGTATCATACTTTGCTGGCGAACCTCCAAGCCCAAGCATACTTATGAGAATGTCCTTTTCACCGGACAAAAACACATCCCAGAACCACTTTCCAAATCCTGGTGGCTTACAGATCCTTTAAAGAGTAGCAACAGATTATTGTAACTGTCAGGATCTGCCATGCAGATCACAAGGAGTAGACACAATCGCAGAGAAACCTTTCCAAAAAAGGGTTTTAATTCGCATCCAGGCAGAACAGGCACTAGAAACGAGAACTTAACAAGACACAGAAACAAAACATCAGAACAGAAACAGATCACATCCCCTCACCAAAGACAAAACTACCCAGCACAGGTAAACATTGACCCAAAAGATTCCTACAAACACATAACGAAATAACCAGCCTAGGAATAAACACAGACACGAAACATTCCTACACACAAAGAACTAACAATCATAGAATTAACACAGACCAGAAACAGAAACCACGTACCTTAACAAGACAATGATCCGACAAACACACAGGAAAACAGGGAAGACTAAATACTAAACATAACGAGGACTAACAAGCAACAGGTGAGAAAAAGGGCGGGAAAATTAAGGTAATAGGGGAAATTAAGGTACCAGGAAGAAACACTATGAACACCCACAAGATGGAGACAAACAAGCACACCACGACACAGGAACACACGGGAACACCCGTGAACCATGACAGTACCCCCCCCTCAAGGTGCGGCTCCAGAAGCGCCAAAAAAAAATAAACTAAAACCCAGACTACGAATTGCAGCGGGGAGGCGGCAGAGGAGGTGGGGTGGGATGGAGGTGAGAAACAAAAAACCTGGAACGGGGACAGAGTCAAGGGAATAGTGCAGTCACTCCGGGGGCAAGCGGAGGCCTAGAGGACAGTGCCAGCAAGACACAGAGTCAGGAGGCCGGACCGGAGAGGGCGGAGCAGAGACCCGGCCGGGCGGATGCGGGTCAGGAGGCCGTAACGGCTGAGGCGGGGCAGAGGACAGGACGGGCGGATGCGGGTCAGGAGGCCGGACAGGCGTAGGCGGAGCAGAGGTCCGGAAGGACGGATGAGGGTCAGGAGGCCGGACAGGCAAGGACAGCTCGGGCGACCGGACAGGCAAGGACGGCGGGTCAGGTGGTCTACCCGGCGGGAGCGGGTCAGGAGGTCTACCCGGCGGGAGCGGGTCAGGAGGTCGACCCGGAGGATGCAGGTCAGAAGGCAGATCAGGAGGGTGCAGGTCTGGAGGCCGGACAGGAGGGTGCAGGTCTGGAGGCCGGACAGGAGGGTGCAGGTCTGGAGGCCGGACAGGCGGGTGCAGGTCTGGAGGCCGGACAGGCGGGTGCAGGTCTGGAGGCCGGACAGGCGGGTGCAGGTCTGGAGGCCGGACAGGCGGGTGCAGGTCTGGAGGCCGGACAGGCGGGTGCAGGTCTGGAGGCCGGACAGGCGGGTGCAGGTCTGGAGGTCGACCAGGCGGGTGCAGGTCTGGAGGTCGACCAGGCGGGTGCAGGTCTGGAGGTCGACCAGGCAGAGACGGGTCAGGAGGCAGTGCCGGAGGAGACGGGTCAGGAGGCAGTGCCGGAGGAGACGGGTCAGGAGGCAGTGCCGGAGGAGACGGGTCAGGAGGCAGTGCCGGAGGAGACGGGTCAGGAGGCAGTGCCGGAGGAGACGGGTCAGGAGGCAGTGCCGGAGGAGACGGGTCAGGAGGCAGGGCCGGAGGAGACGGGTCAGGAGGCAGGGCCGGAGGAGACGGGTCAGGAGGCAGGGCCGGAGGAGACGGGTCAGGAGGCAGGGCCGGAGGAGACGGGTCAGGAGGCAGGGCCGGAGGAGACGGGTCAGGAGGCAGGGCCGGAGGAGACGGGTCAGGAGGCAGGCCCGGAGGAGACGGGTCAGGAGGCAGGCCCGGAGGAGACGGGTCAGGAGGCAGGGCCGGAGGAGACGGGTCAGGAGGCAGGGCCGGAGGAGACGGGTCAGGAGGCAGGCCCGGAGGAGACGGGTCAGGAGGCAGGGCCGGAGGAGACGGGTCAGGAGGCAGGGCCGGAGGAGACGGGTCAGGTGGTCGGGGAACCGGCTTTGGCCCGGCAACAGTCCTTGGCCCGGAAACAGTCCTTGGCCCGGGAACTGGCTCGGCCAGGATGACGGCCTCGGGCATTGGACGGGGCTCGAAAACAGGACGGGGAACCGGACTGGGGTCAGGCAGGGGGACAGGACTGGGGTCAGGCAGGGGGACAGGACTGGAGTCAGGCAGGGGGACAGGACTGGAGTCAGGCAGGGGGACAGGACTGGAGTCAGGCAGGGGGACAGGACTGGAGTCAGGCAGGGGGACAGGACTGGAGTCAGGCAGGGGGACAGGACTGGAGTCAGGCAGGGGGACAGACTCCGACAAGGGGTCTGAAGTGAGCTCGGGGTCTGGAGTGAGCTCTGGGGCTGGAGTGAGCTCTGGGGCTGGAGTGAGCTCTGGGGCTGGAGTGAGCTCTGGGGCTGGAGTGAGCTCTGGGGCTGGAGTGAGCTCTGGGGCTGGAGTGAGCTCTGGGGCTGGAGTGAGCTCTGGGGCTGGAGTGAGCTCTGGGGCTGGAGTGAGCTCTGGGGCTGGAGTGAGCTCTGGGGCTGGAGTGAGCTCTGGGGCTGGAGTGAGCTCGGGGACCGGGACAGCCACGGGGACCGCCACGGGGACAGACTCTGGGACGGACACGGGGGCTGGCTCAGGCAAGGAAACGGGGACAGGCTCAGGCAAGGGCACGGGGACAGGCTCAGGCAAGGGCACGGGGACAGGCTCAGGCAAGGGCACGGGGACAGGCTCAGGCAAGGGCACGGGGACAGGCTCAGGCAAGGGCACGGGGACAGGCTCAGGCAAGGACACGGGGTCAGGCTCAGGCAAGGACACGGGGACAGGCTCAGGCAAGGACACGGGGACAGGCTCAGGCAAGGACACGGGGACAGGCTCAGGCAAGGACACGGGGACAGGCTCAGGCAGTAGCTTCTTCCTACCACCTCTGGTGTCTTCCAAAGGAGGAGGGTCATCATCAATGTCCTCCTCATCTGAACACTCAAGGTCCTCACCACTGTCCAGCAGTGAGACCTCCCCTGTCCTTTTCGCCGCTTGAGCCTGGTCAGCCATCTTGAGCTGCGCGGCGGCAGCCATCCTGTGCTGCGGGGCGGCAGCCATCCTGTGCTGCGGGGCGGCAGCCATCCTGTGCTGCGGGGCGGCAGCCATCTTGAGCTGAGGGGCGGCAGCCATCTTGTGCTGCGGGGCGGCAGCCATCTTGTGCTGCGGGGCGGCAGCCATCTTGTGCTGCGGGGCGGCAGCCATCTTGTGCTGCGGGGCGGCAGCCATCTTGTGCTGCGGGGCGGCAGCCATCTTGTGCTGCGGGGCGGCAGCCATCTTGTGCTGCGGGGCGGCAGCCATCTCGTGCTGCCGAGCAGCTCTCAGGGGTGGTGAGGTGGAGGGCAGAAACGAGGAAGGTGAGACAGGAATCAGCTGGAGGGTGAAAGGATCCCAGCGAAACCTCCCCTCCATGTACTCCTCCTCCTCGGACTCGTCCTCAGACTCGGAGTCCTCAGCACCATAGGGCTCCCAGCCGTACTCCCCCTCCAGATACTCCTCATCCTCGCTGCGGAGTGACTCTCTCCACTCACGCAATGCTGCGTAGTCCGCCGGTAACCAGATAGCTGGCGGAGTGGATGTTCGAGGAGGGAGGGGCGGTCCGCGCCGGATCGCGCACCGGCGAAAACATTCAGGGAACTCTGGAGACTGTCCGTAAGTGGACGGACAGCTCTTCTTTCTCCGCTGTGTCATAGCGGGTCGGATCATTCTGTCAGGATCTGCCATGCAGATCACAAGGAGTAGACACAATCGCAGAGAAACCTTTCCAAAAAAGGGTTTTAATTCGCATCCAGGCAGAACAGGCACTAGAAACGAGAACTTAACAAGACACAGAAACAAAACATCAGAACAGAAACAGATCACATCCCCTCACCAAAGACAAAACTACCCAGCACAGGTAAACATTGACCCAAAAGATTCCTACAAACACATAACGAAATAACCAGCCTAGGAATAAACACAGACACGAAACATTCCTACACACAAAGAACTAACAATCATAGAATTAACACAGACCAGAAACAGAAACCACGTACCTTAACAAGACAATGATCCGACAAACACACAGGAAAACAGGGAAGACTAAATACTAAACATAACGAGGACTAACAAGCAACAGGTGAGAAAAAGGGCGGGAAAATTAAGGTAATAGGGGAAATTAAGGTACCAGGAAGAAACACTATGAACACCCACAAGATGGAGACAAACAAGCACACCACGACACAGGAACACACGGGAACACCCGTTAACCATGACAGTAACAACCAGTGGAAACAGTAGTTCAATGGAAGCATTTTTTTAGAGTAGTCATATGCGTATGCACTAGTTTATGCTACCATCTAAAAGTGTTTAAAGATAATCAGGCAGAAAAATATGAAGATTTTGTATTTATTTCTTACAATCCCATCAGCTAAAGTATATCCAGCAGTTCACATACATTATAACGCATGACTGTAGAGACTAATTATAGAAAACATACTATTGATTACATTGCATTTAATTGTAACGACCGTGGGTATAGTATAGTGTAGTAAAGCCATGTGTAGAGCCAGGTATTCCGTTAAAACTGTTTATTTATACATAAACATAAAACGAACTGAGAACGGCGAAAAAAACTACGTGGTTTAAATAATATTGCGCATATACAGCGACTTATAAGCATACATTCAACAACAACAGCACGTCTTAAACTAACACTCTCACCTCAATATAACTCGTGAACTGGAAATAATAACCAACAATGTGAATACCAAATACAGTGACTTTTAAACACACATAATCACCAAATCCCCAACAGCCGTGATACTTTAATTAAACCCCAATGTAAACCAGCTGTGACCGAATTAACTAGACAACACCCTCCTAGCCCACTAGGAACAGTGATATGAATTAAAATAGATTTTAATAAACAAAATATATATTTTCCTTCTGTTTGTTGCTGTCTGTTGCTGTGACATCACTTGTTTGCTTCATGTTGCTGTGACATCACTTGTTTGCTTTATGTTTATCATGAATGGATCGGCGTAGTGCGGTGAAAGCCATGTGCAGAGTCGTAGTATCCGTGTTCAACAAGGTTTATTAAGGACTAAAACACAAAACAAACCGAGTACGGCGAAAAAGGGACTAACTGGTTGAATATAAATAATATTGCGCATACAAAGAGACGTACAAAACATTCAAACAACAGTTCTTCTCGAATACATCCAACACTCACCTCTATTTACCATGTGACATAAAACAATGCTAAGCAATTGTGAATACTACCAAACAACCCTTTATAGCCCCACTGATGACAAACAGCTGAGAAAACGTAAACAAGGAAGTGGTGCGTCAATGAAATGAAACCGTGTGGAAACAAAACTCACCACTCGTGACAATGTTGCTGTGACATCACTTGTTTGCATCATGTTGCTGTTACATCACTTGTTTGATTCATGTTGCTGTGACATCATTTGTTTGCTTCATGTTGCTGTGACATCATTTGTTTGCTTCATGGAGCTGTGACATCATTTGTTTGCTTCATGTTGCTGTGACATCACTTGTTTGCTTTATTTTGCTGTGACATCACTTGTTTGCTTCATGTTGCTGTTACATCACTTGTTTGCTTTATGTTGCTGTTACATCACTTGTTTGATTCATGTTGCTGTGACATCATTTGTTTGGTTCATGTTGCTGTGACATCACTTGTTTGCTTCATGGAGCTGTGACATCATTTGTTTGCTTCATGTTGCTGTGACATCACTTGTTTGCTTTATTTTGCTGTGACGTCAATTGTTTGCTTCATGTTGCTGTGACATCACTTGTTTGCTTCATGTTGCTGTGTCATCACTTGTTTGCTTTATTATGCTGTGACTGGGGAAGATTATAAAAGTGGAATATTTTCTTCGTTTCTATCCGTATTTAAAAGTGATACAACTACTACCATCCATAATAAAACACAACCTTCTATGGTAGGCTATTTTACATATGCTTACTGATGTCTTAGGCATTACCGTTTACAAATTAACCGCTATCCGTTTCCAGAACAATCCAGAAATTGTGGGCTATTCTCAGCCTTCTCTCAGGGCGGTTTGCGATTGGTTGTCGTCCCTTTGCTGGTCACTGGAAAAAGGTGGGTGTGGCTATTTCCTGCCTGGCCCTGTCCTGGTTTATCATTGAACGGGTAAACATTTTCTCGGGATCATTAAAGCTCGGTTCAAGTTTATTCTGCAAAAGTTGGTGAAATTCGACTACGGTGGGCGGAGTAATATGCTGAGGTATCCTTTGGGTCCAAGACATATTGCCATCATTAACTCTGGTGTTCTGATGAAATGTTCAGGGAATGGAATGAGTCGAGGATTAAACAGATTAAAAAGTTGGGGGAGTTGGCTTGCCCGTCATCTTATATATATAGTTTTCACCCAGCACTCTAAGGGCCTCCGTACTGATTGGGTAATGTTTGTCTCATCTGAGTTCTAACCATTAAGAAACTACCCAACCAGAACCAACTGCCTGGACTCGCATCTGGGTGTGAATATTTTTTTTCTTCGAAAAATGATGTCAGCAAAATGTTTTTAGTACATATGACCAACACCAACCAATAAAAATCCAATGACAAAATAAAAGCTGTTGAAATCTTCATTTGTAATACTTTTTGATTACAGGTTCGTGCGGTGGTTCCCTGAGCGGCGAAACCATCGCATTTTATCTAAGTCTGTGAAAACATACACAAGTGTCAATAGCCGTTACCTCGCTTAGTCAATCGTAGAATCTGAAACGGCTTCCCTCATTTAGAAGTCAGCGCACCAGAGTGACTCGTATAGCGCTGTATGAGACAATTCTCGTTTTCGGTTTAAATTCGATGTTTAGGACGCTAAGAAAACACTTTCCCGATACCAAAACTCGGTCCCCGCAAGTCATTATGCGGGGCCTCCCGCCGCGCGCTACAATCCATCGGGGGCAAATTGAAATACTGCCTATGGATTTCTAATCATGTGCCTGGGTGCCTTTGGGATGCAGGTTTAAAGTATTGTACTCTGTGTCACCATGTTTTTGTATTTTTATCCCTTTTCTGATCCACTTTCTCGGTCCCCACAGGAGACCATTCTGGGAAATGGATTAGCAGAGGGGTATCAAATCTGTGGATCATTTCCCCCCCCCCAAACTCTTTAGAGGAGCTGCTTCGGTTGCCCGCGGATACTGTGGGTCTGATCTCAGAGGAGCGCGCGAAAAGCGAGAAGCCATTGTGATCTTGTGTTCCAGTTAATGTGACTAAATAGGTGCAGATCCCGCCGCAGGAGAACGCCACGTCTTGCCTCCTTCCCTCCCTGGACCTCTGTGATTTCATGGATACCGGAGAGAACGGAAAAATCAAAATGCTAGCCGTCTGACATCGAATGACGGGTGAGGTATTCGTTCTCTACGCGTTACAACTCCCCCAAGCCTCCATTGTTCCCCGAAATATGGAAATATTTGCAGTTAGAAACTCGGACGGACTACGATCAAAAGTGTAGTGTACTAGAGAGGCCGTAGGAGTCTGTTTGGGACAGGAGCGATGTATCGATAGGGAGGTATCAGGTATTCATCTGAGAGCCCACGCCCGTGACATCGGCCCCGGTGACATCATGACAGGAGCTCTTAGACTGGATGGAAATCTGATTTGTCCTCATAAAACTTTCAGAGCCTTATCCATGACTTGTGGAGGAATTATGAACCCGGAGTCCACTTTCTGAGAAGAGACTTCGGACAAGGCGGCTGTTCGGCGACGGGGGAGGTGAAGCGGCGAGATCTCAGTGAGCCGCGGCTACGCCGCTACCGCGGTTGGCCGAGGAGGTCTCTCGGATTGAAATGGCGTGAGTCGCGATGACAAGTGTGCGAGGGATGTGGAGTACTTGCTTTCATGTATAATTGATGCCTTATCTCCCCAATGAGCCGCTCTAACTGATAAGACTGACAGCTCTGATGGGCCCGGCCGACCGGCCCGACAGCTGCGCAGCTCACAAAATGGATGACATTACACTCTGATTACTGCACGGAGACATGAGGGAAATTGGTGTCACCGAGCCTCTTCAATAACGCCAGCCGCTACCGTTGACTGGAAAGATTTTAAACGGCACACACGCAGATTCAAGTATGCTCCGATTACATTGTTTTAGTGTGGACAATGTGATTGGTTAGAGCCGCGCGGAGGGCTTCGGTTTCAGCGGGGAGTGACGGTCACATGACCGCGCTGTCGAAATTGCAGAGCCGCTTCGGAATCGTGCTGTTCTTAGATAGTGTACTCCAACTGGGTAGAAGTTATATCACAGCGCCTCAGACATAACGGCGCCAACCCCAATCATATAGCGGTACGGAAAAAACGAGGTTCTGGTGCATTGGGTCATTGGGGGTGTGTGTGTGTGTGTGGGGGGGGGGTGTGTTTGAACAGCTCTGTGTTTCATTTGGCTCCACTCTGTTATTCTTCTAAACCAATCATTTGTTTTGTGATGCGGGACTTTTCGAATGAAGGAAGATGTCACGGAGGAACATTTGAATTTATTTCCTAATACCTTCCGAGTGTGCTGCCGCTTGCTGCTAAAATAAATGCACGCCACAGTTTCTGTGCTAATTGAGAAGTGTCTGTGTCCTTCTTTGAAGTGTAACCTCCTCTTCACTCCAGCCAATTAACATTTACAGGCTCTGCTAATTATGTAAGGCTCGTTTGGCTGACTGATGTGTACATGACCTTTGTGCCGTGGGCCAACCCTGACTTTTACTTGTTTACTTGACCAACTTAACCAGCTACCTGTGTACTCGCCCAACTGCCCTGAGGCCAGTGTAATTAAAAATGTGGAAAAAAGTGTTTTCACTCACTTAACATCATGTCATGTTTTGTCATGGTGCCTAGTCTAACGGAAAATATATCTCTATATTTATTTTGAAGCAAAACATTAACTAAATCATCCCCCGTAACAAAAAAATATTCTATAAACAATAATAATATTTATGTGAATAATTAATGTGAATAATATTTATAAAGATGCAGTCTGTAGATGTTGTCCCAATCTATAATCAATAATATCATTTATAAAGATGCAGCCTCTAGATGTTGTCCCAATCTATAATCAATAATATCATTTATAAAGATGCAGCCTCTAGATGTTGTCCCAATCTATAATCAATAATATCATTTATAAAGATGCAGCCTCTAGATGTTGTCCCAATCTATAATCAATAATATCATTTATAAAGATGCAGCCTCTAGATGTTGTCCCAATCTATAATCAATAATATCATTTATAAAGATGCAGCCTCTAGATGTTGTCCCAATCTATAATCAATAATATCATCTATAAAGGTGCAGCCTCTAGATGTTGTCCCAATCTATAATCAATAATATCATTTATAAAGATGCAGCCTCTAGATGTTGTCCCAATCTATAATCAATAATATCATTTATAAAGATGCAGCCTCTAGATGTTGTCCCAATCTATAATCAATAATATCATTTATAAAGATGCAGCCTCTAGATGATGTCCCAATCTATAATCAATAATATCATTTATAAAATTACAGTCTGTAGATGTTGTCCCAATCTATAATCAATAATATCATTTATAAAAGTACATTTTGCCACTTCATCACTTGTCTGAGCACCACATTCTTTGACATCAAATCAGTGCACATCCTGGAATACATCCAATCAAAAGGTGTTTGGCAAGTTGAAAGAGCTTTTGAATCAGTCCGGATAAATAACTTTGGCCTCGTTCGGTCTCAGAAGCTGATAGAACATCAGAGGAAACGATCAGCTTGAAATGTTGTTATAGAGAACAATGCTGAAATTTAGAGGAAATCTCATAATGGACCCCTGTGGTGTTAAAGATCAGTCCCTTCTGCTGTCATCCAGAAATTCATTTTTTAAACACCTATCAAATAGGGACATGTAATCAAAGACTTTAATTAAGCAGACAACCGAACAAAACAATGCCATTTCATCATCAAATCATCGGATCCAGCATGTTTCGATGTGCAAAGCGTGTAAAGCATGGTATCGTGACACGTCATTTGATGGAGCAATAAGACACAAGTAGGACTGGTGAAGCATGTGGCCAACAGAGCGGGTGTATACGAACCACACATCCAGGCCACGTGGCTTTATTGGCAATACACACCGCAAACCCCTGGGCAAGCCTGATCGCTATTATAAACTGATCGCCAACGCAATTAGAGCGGTTAATAATGATGTCATATACCCGCGGCGTCCGGACGTACCAGTGCTATCCGTCGATCAGGATTCAATTCCGTTCCTGATGCAGAATGGACCCGGGAAGAAACGGCATCAGTGTCGATTTCAGATCTAACGCAGTGATGTAATTTAATATGGACGACGTATGAATTATTGAGTGTTTTTTCTTCAGTCTGTTGTTGCCTGTTTGATTCCGGTTCTAGTCCGAGGTACGGGGACCCTTGGGTCGCAAATTGGGGAAAACTTGGTGCTTAGCAACACTAAATTGTGGCAGTTAGATAAAAACAAGGCACTCACACCTAAAAGACACAGACATGTTAAAAAACGATGAAATCCTGCCCCGTTTGAATGTTTTAATATGTTAATGGGAGTTCCAGTCCCAACCTCCCGCGGACACTCCAGGTTGTCCATTACAGGAGTGGTTAAGGTGATGGAATAATGTTTGAATTGCCTTGTGCAAAAGTTCAGCCCAGGGCCCTAAGTAATATAAATATTATGGCTGCCAAAAATGCTGATCTTTCTGTCTCTCCCCCACTGAGGCGTTGACGCTGGTGGTGTGAATAAAACTACGAGTCTCTTCAGCGGCGCGTCACGAGACTGCGATAACTCAGTGCAGACACGGAACAGACAGTAGAAGGTGTTAGCAAGCATGAGAATAAAGCAGTAAACGTTATGGAAAGAAGCTTGACTTTATTTCCTGATGCCAGTATAGAGACAGATGTGTTCGGATGAGGAATGTCTCACAGTTGAACAGGTTTAACAGGAATGACTCTTTTACTGTAACAGTGCGCTGTCAACCTGGTAAAGAATTTATAAAATATATGCATTAAACGTAACGAATGTTAAATAAATGCATTGCCTGAAATGAAGGTTAACGTCAACCTCCTATAGAAGTAGTCAGGGACAAGACTCCTAATAGAAACAAGACATTATATTACATTATCTCCCTCCCCCTTCCTCCTTTAACAGTCTACCTGTGAGTGGATATGTTTGTCAGTCTACCTGTGAGTGGATTTGTTTGTCAGTCTACCTGTAAGTGGATTTGTTTGTCAGTCTACCTGTGAGTGGATTTGTTTGTCAGTCTACCTGTGAGTGGATTTGTTTGTCAGTCTACCTGTGAGTGGACTTGTTTGTCAGTCTACCTGTAAGTGGATTTGTTTGTCAGTCTACCTGTGAGTGGATTTGTTTGTCAGTCTACCTGTAAGTGGATTTGTTTGTCAGTCTACCTGTGGGTGGATTTGTTTGTCAGTCTACCTGTGAGTGGATTTGTTTGTCAGTCTACCTGTGAGTGGATTTGTTTGTCAGTCTACCTGTGAGTGGATTTGTTTGTCAGTCTACCTGTGAGTGGATTTGTTTGTCAGTCTACCTGTAAGTGGATTTGTTTGTCAGTCTACCTGTGAGTGGACTTGTTTGTCAGTCTACCTGTAAGTGGATTTGTTTGTCAGTCTACCTGTGAGTGGATTTGTTTGTCAGTCTACCTGTAAGTGGATTTGTTTGTCAGTCTACCTGTGAGTGGATTTGTTTGTCAGTCTACCTGTGAGTGGATTTGTTTGTCAGTCTACCTGTGAGTGGATATGTTTGTCAGTCTACCTGTGAGTGGATTTGTTTGTCAGTCTACCTGTAAGTGGATTTGTTTGTCAGTCTACCTGTGAGTGGATTTGTTTGTCAGTCTACCTGTGAGTGGATTTGTTTGTCAGTCTACCTGTGAGTGGATTTGTTTGTCAGTCTACCTGTGAGTGGACTTGTTTGTCAGTCTACCTGTAAGTGGATTTGTTTGTCAGTCTACCTGTGAGTGGATTTGTTTGTCAGTCTACCTGTAAGTGGATTTGTTTGTCAGTCTACCTGTGAGTGGATATGTTTGTCAGTCTACCTGTAAGTGGATTTGTTTGTCAGTCTACCTGTGAGTGGATTTGTTTGTCAGTCTACCTGTGAGTGGATTTGTTTGTCAGTCTACCTGTGAGTGGATTTGTTTGTCAGTCTACCTGTGAGTGGATTTGTTTGTCAGTCTACCTGTAAGTGGATTTGTTTGTCAGTCTACCTGTGAGTGGATTTGTTTGTCAGTCTACCTGTGAGTTGATTTGTTTGTCAGTCTACCTGTGAGTGGATTTGTTTGTCAGTCTACCTGTCAGTGGATTTGTTTGTCAGTCTACCTGTGAGTGGATTTGTTTGTCAGTCTACCTGTAAGTGGATTAGTTTGTCAGTCTACCTGTGAGTGGATTTGTTTGTCAGTCTAATTGTTTGTCAGTCTACCTGGGAGTGGATTTGTTTGTCAGTCTACCTGTGAGTGGACTTGTTTGTCAGTCTACCTGTGAGTGGATTTGTTTTTCAGTCTACCTGTGAGTGGATTTGTTTGTCAGTCTACCTGTGAGTGGATATGTTGGTCAGTCTAGCTGTGAGTGTATGTTTGTCTGTCTGTCAATCTGTTAGTGTGTGTGTCTTAGCTCAACCTTTTCTGTCTGTCTTTCTGTTTGACAGTCTGTAGTATGTGTGTGTGTCTCAGCTCAACCTTTTCTGTCTGTCTCTCTGTTTGTCAGTCTGTTTGTGTGTGTCAGGCTGCACGACCCAGTATGTCTCTCTGTCTGTCTGTTCATCTGTCTGTGCCATAGAATCTGATATATTGCCTTTTGGACCAATGGCCTCTATTCACATTGAATCACTCACATCTTGATTTTGGAGGTGAGTTAGAGGAGAGTGAGTCGGCGAGAAATCGCAGGGAGGAAGAGGAGGAGATGGGGGCGTAGAGACAGTAATGGGTGGAACACATATAAGTTAACAGATAGACTGCGTGTCAATATCCAGCCTGAAGTAGGGTGGGGAGAGGGTTTCAGGAAGACAGATAGAGACGGAGAGAAACGGGAGGCAGAGAGACACGTCCGAGAGAAAAGATAAAACCAACTCCGTGAGATTAATATTCCCGTCAACGAATGTCATTTGTTCACGTCAATTTTCAAAACGGATTACTCTAGGTTTGATTATTTTGTGTTCATGGCGACACTAAAAGGCAACTCGTTGATACGTGCTTCATTTGATTTCACGTGCGTCTTTCTGTTTATTTGTATCGGATCGACGCTTGTCAAATGACGCACCGTTGAAAGCAAACACACATGAAGTCGATTCCTTGTGCAGTCCAGGTAAGAAATGATATCTCTGACCTGGTCTGAGTGCCATACTACATATTATCACTAGGCACCTTGTATGTTCGGGCCGAGACGTGGTACGAAAGAAATAAAACAAATATGGAATTTCAACTGAACTGCAGGTTTCAAATCAAGACGTCAGGCTTTGATCTGGCTGACTGGTGAAAAGTCAGGATAAATACCTCTTCCCTCTGAAACCCAGGGGCAAGTCTGGACGGAGTCAATCTGACAGGCTTCATCTCATTTGTCAAGTGCTATTTCTGTATCTACTTTGATTCCATGAGATGGCATTGCGTTCTTACTCTTCTGGCTGGATGGATTGTGAAAATGTTATTTTAATGTTTATTTTAAGAAACTGATAAGAACAGCAAAAAAAAAAGACAGAAAAGAGCTAAAATAACAATACCACCCCGTTCTCTCCTCAAGTCCCAAAAGACACAACAGAAAGAAAACATCCGGACAATAAACAGAAAACAAATCATAATTCGGCACAATGCATTTTTTTGGCTCTTTTTTGTTTAGGCTGAGAAAAAAAATACTTGAGCTGCCATCCACTGTCATTGAAGCACAGCCATGAGGACAGAGGACAGCAGAGACGGCCAACACCTCAGAGACGGTCAGTCTGATTTGGCCAGGCCCGACCGGATAGTATTGACCTCCGTGTGGAAGGCTGCTGGGTGAATTCTCCTCAGGAAAAAGACAGGAATAGAGAAAGAACTGAAAAGATCAGTTCAATACACCGACAGCCAGAGAGAAACGGTTGTTTTTTGCGTCTGGTGTCCGATTAGTGAGTCATTTTCCGTCTGAAACATTTATCCCAAATGCGTTCTCTCACAGTACTATAAAAACAGAAAATCTGACATTGTCTATATTTTTTGTTAGTTGCTTGTGTTTTTGGAGTATTGTCCCGCCACATTGGCCCAGATTCCGTTCAGATTCTGCAGACGGGTGGATCGACTCACGTTCCCCGTTCCATCTGATACAGTATAGAATGTACGGTTCCTTCGGTGATGCCTTCCAGATCTCCATAACTCTCACAGAGCCTCGGCGTTGTCGCGCGAAATAAAAACAAAGCCTATCACGCGTTTTCTTTCCTTAGCTCTACGAGGACCCATGTTAACAGAAGCAATAATTTCCTGCATGGTTAAAACCTGTCGCTCCTAGAAACGCAGATACTTATACAATGCATGAGTAACTGAACTGGAGATTCCAGACGTTCCAGATGTTTCCATGTTGCTGTGCCCAACACTATATAAGTATAGAAGCCATATCCTCAGTATTAATAAGATAAACAGGCTGGATCAGTGTGACCCTGCATCAGACCAGGATGTTGCCCCCAACCAGACAATCAATGAAGAGTAGCCGAAGGAGCAGATCTCCTCCTGGGGTGGAAGACACCGGACTCCTCTCTGTGACAGGAGACATGGCCCTTAACCAGCAGGAGTCCTCGTATGTCAATAGGAACTGAAGGACACTGGAGTCCTCGTATGTTAATATGAACTGAAGAACACCGGAGTCCTCGTATGTCAAAAGGAACTGAAGGACACTGCTGTCCTCGTATGTCAATATGAACTGAAGAACACTGGTGTCCTCGTATGTCAATAGGAACTGAGAGACTCGTATACACTCGTATGTCAATAGGAACTGAGGGACTCGTATACACTCGTATGTCAATAGGAACTGAGAGACTCGTGTACACTCGTATGTCAATAGGAACTGAGGGACTCGTATACACTCGTATGTCAATAGGAACTGAGGGACTCGTATACACTCGTATGTCAATAGGAACTGAGGGACTCGTATACACTCGTATGTCAACAGGAACTGAGGGACTCGTATACACTCGTATGTCAATAGGAACTGAGGGACTCGTATACACTCGTATGTCAATAGGAACTGAGAGACTCGTATACAGTCGTATGTCAATAGGAACTGAGGGACTCGTATACACTCGTATGTCAACAGGAACTGAGGGACTCGTATACACTCGTGTGTCAATAGGAACTGAGGGACTCGTATACACTCGTATGTCAATAGGAACTGAGGGACTCGTATACACTCGTATGTCAACAGGAACTGAGGGACTCGTATACACTCGTATGTCAATAGGAACTGAGGGACTCGTATACAGTCGTATGTCAATAGGAACTGAGGGACTCGTATACACTCGTATGTCAATAGGAACTGAGGGACTCGTATACACTCGTATGTCAATAGGAACTGAGGGACTCGTATACACTCGTATGTCAATAGAAACTGAGGGACTCGTATACACTCGTATGTCAACAGGAACTGAGGGACTCGTATACACTCGTATGTCAATAGGAACTGAGGGACTCGTATACACTCGTATGTCAATAGGAACTGAGGGACTCGTATACACTCGTATGTCAATAGGAACTGAGGGACTCGTATACACTCGTATGTCAATAGAAACTGAGGGACTCGTATACACTCGTATGTCAACAGGAACTGAGGGACTCGTATACACTCGTATGTCAATAGGAACTGAGGGACTCGTATACACTCGTATGTCAATAGGAACTGAGGGACTCGTATACACTCGTATGTCAATAGGAACTGAGGGACTCGTATACACTCGTATGTCAATAGAAACTGAGGGACTCGTATACACTCGTATGTCAACAGGAACTGAGGGACTCGTATGATTACGTTGATTGATCTGTTCGCGGGGTCTGAGCAAGCATGAGAGACGAATCACGGAGCAGAAGTATCAGTGAGCAACATGGATTCAGAACCAGTGAGAGAGAGATGGGGAGAGAAAGGGGTGGGGGAGGGGAGAAAGAGGAGAGAGAGAGAGTGGAAGAGAGAGAGAGAGGGGGAGAGAGAGGGGGAGAAAGGGGTGGGGGGAGGGGAGAGAGAGGAGAGAGAGAGAGTGGAAGAGAGAGAGAGAGAGGGAGAGAGAGAGGGGGAGAAAGGCGTGAGGGGGAGGGGAGAGAGAAGTAGAGAGAGAGTGAGAGAGAGAGAGCTGGGAGAGAGAGAGAGAGAGAGTGGGAGGGAGAGAGAGGGAGAAAAAGATGGGGAGAGAGAGAGAGAGAGTTTCTCTACTAGGGGTGGTGGGGGTAAAGGAGTCAGGAGAACGATGATCACAGTACCACAACTCTGAAGATATTCTGTTAGATTAAACCAACAAGAACATATCATCGCTGGAGATCATTCTGCCACTTCATAAGTCGTCAGAGAAACTAATAAATCACAGCGGAACAACTTTCTGGACGAAAACAATCCGAGGGCCAATTAAAGACATCGTCAGGGTCTCCCAAATGCCACAGTGGTGTAGGACAGGTGCCTCGTGGTGGTGTCTTTGCAGCCCGGGGTTTACGGCAAGGCTGTGGCCGTGGAGAACCAAGACAACTCAGGGTCTCCTCTTATGCCGCTACAGTGCCTCCCGTAGATTGGGTGCCAACAATCTGGCTGAAGGAGTCTTCCTGAGCATCGACCGTCACCTGACTCCCTGGTCGAGCGAGCAGATCGACAATGAGCATAAGGGGGATTTGTCTACGGGGCGGGCATGTACTGATCTTCAACTCTCCCGGGTCTGTGTGGTTTCTGCGTCGAGATGCAGTCGAGCCTACAGATTGTATGCCATGAAAATAGGAGCGAAAACGGGGCAATTTGTGAGTGTGAAAAATAACGGCATTGCGGAAGGTCAATTGCGAATAGGATTTGTTCACCATATTATCGACGTTTCACTTTGCACTTACAGAAACGTCATTTCGGAAAGCACTGCACATTCGAAGCCTAGAATCACTGGCCCACTGTAATGGTCTTGCTACACAACACACTGAGGCCTTTCAGATCAATTGTCATGTTTAGGAACGAGGGAGGCGATTAAAAGAGTTGAACATTGCCTTTGGTGGAAAAGAAAGCGGGTTGTGGCAGAATCTGTGTTTCTCTGATGACCTTTATTCCCTCCTGCGATTCCAGGCCGGTTTCTCCGTGACATACCTGTACCATGTTTGGAGGCTATTGTTTGCTGACTTGAACACCGACTGCGCACCACATGTCAATCGAAATGACGAATTTGCAACACAACGCATTCCAGGTGGAGGTTCGAGCTTGATTTTTTTAGTCTTAGACTATAGGCTAAATTTGTGTTCGTGAAAACGGACCTTTACGTTTCTGAAACCCTACGTGACATAACAGGAAGCTCTTGGCTTCGTTTTTTGCAATGAGGCATGAGCGAACGTCCTTAGTGATGCCAAGGGCCCAGAACTAAAACGTGAGAGTTTTACTCGATTGACTTCTTTATATGAAAACAGGTTCAGCTAGTATTGATCGGACTAACCCAGACACCTCAGACTCCTCACTGAGTACCCAGAAAAGCCCTCTCGGGTGCCTCCGCCTTTTTTACTGTCTCCTCTCTGTCTCCTCTTTTCTGTCTCATCCTCCCTCTGTTTTTCTCCGTCTGAGGGAAGAAACCAGGTGGACAAAGCATCTGGAACCCAGGGAGAACTAGAGATTTGTAAGCCTCACTTAGAGGAGAGTATTGGGTGTGGCTCAGGACACATTAGGAGGCCATCACGGCGAATGATTGCGAACAGACGCACGACTTAATGGAAACACATTCTTCCCATCTCCCTACGGAGGCCCCTGGTCGTTGTCTAAACTCTTGACATTTACGCAGGAATTACTGCAGGGTCTGGGAGCAGAGAAAATGGATGTCGTTAACAGGGGACCTTAAAACGATCTCCTGTGGGGACGTCCTCTCTCGTTTTCTTTTCGGCATCAGATGTAGCGAAGGTCTCTGAGAGTGACGTGTGCACGAGCTCCGGCCTGGCCCCTCTCAGGTGGCAGATGTGCCCGCTCGGTGATGGCCTGGAGGCACCAGGTGCCCGGGCACCGACGCGGCTGCTCCGCATAAAAACGAACATTAAAGTGAGGTGAAAATAACTCATTTTGTGAAATGTTAATGGGACCGCAGGTTATGCATCTTTAATAAATTATACGGAGTCGGCCAGCCCAGCACAGCCCAGCCCAGCCACCTCCATATATAATTTAATCAGAGAAAAATAGCCTCTTTACATCTAAAACAGCTGTCACTGTTCGCTTAATTAGAGGCTTTGATGTCGGCCGTGCTGCCCACATGTTGGGCGTCGGCAGATGAAAGAGATGCGTGCCTCCTCTGCCTCTACTGTACTCACAATGGAGTGAAACCAATCACCGGATCACCTTCTGAGCTGTGTCATTAAGGCGGAGGTTAACGCCGGGCAATACTCCGCACATCGGAAACGCTGAAAATGCCCAATTAAGAACGGCGTGCTGTCACAATGTGAATTAGCCTCCCCCTCACGCCCGGTCAGAAGAGCATGCTGTGTTCACACGGAGCTGTTTATAGGGTGGACACGGTCACTTATCGCCAGGGAGACTCTCATCCGGCCGTGTCATTTATCCGTCGCCCAGTCCAACCGTTTTTTACGACACGTCTCTCCATAAAATATTTATTTCCACGGAATTACCCACCAGCATTTGGAGCTGGGAGAGTTCGTTTCAGAGTTTACACCAGTCTGGCTAGATGGCGTCACTGAGGTTAATAGTTCAGTCAGAATATTTGGGGCAGGAATTGAATGTTCTCCAACCCCGCGTACCCATTTATGTGGTCCCTGGAATGCTGGCTGACCTCTTAAAAGGCAAAATAAAAGCAACAGGAATAGTCTGCTCACACACATTGAGACGCACTCAAAGAAGCATTTGCTATCAAAGGCATCAGCCTATATGTTGTAACAGAAAACAGATTCAACTTTGCTAACACTAGTTATGCAAATACTCCAGTAGGTTAAAACCTTGCTAATGGAAACAGGTAGCTACATTGTTCTGCTAAAGCGCGTTCCCTGAACCCCCCCCCCTGATAATGAGAAAGTATTTCTATTCATAGGGGGACACGTTGAATAGGTCTTCACACAGGACTGACAGGTTGCCATTATCTCATTTGGGATCTGCTGGTACAAAGCATAAGAATTACCAACATGGGTACAGACACAGACACGGGTACTGACACAGAAACGGGTACTGACACAGAAACGGGTACTGACACAGAAACGGGTACTGACACAGAAACGGGTACTGACACAGAAACGGGTACTGACACAGAAACGGGTACTGACACAGAAACGGGTACTGACACAGACACGGGCACAGACACGGGTACAGACACGGGTACGGACACGGGTACTGACACAGAAACGGGTACTGACACAGACACGGGCACAGACACGGGTACGGACACGGGTACTGACACAGACACGGGTACTGACACAGACACGGGTACTGACACAGAAACGGGTACTGACACAGACACGGGTACAGACACGGGTACTGACACAGACACGGGCACAGACACGGGTACTGACACAAAAACGGGTACTGACACAGAAACGGGTACAGACACGAGAACAGACACAAGTACAGAAACAAGAACAGACGCGAGAACAGACACGGGAATAGACACAAGTACAGACACAAGAACCGACACGAGAAAAGAGATCAGAACAGACACAAGAACAGACATGAGAACAGACACAAGAACAGACATGAGAACAGACACAAGAACAGACATGAGAACAGACACAAGAACAGACATGAGAACAGACACAAGAACAGAAACAAGAACAGAAACGAGAACAGACACGAGAACAGACACGAGAGCAGACACGAAAACAGACATGAGAACAGACACGAGAACATGAGAACAGACACGAGAACAGACACGAGAACAGAAACGAGAACAGACACGAGAACAGACACGAGAACAGACACGAGAACAGACACGAGAACAGACACGAGAACAGACGCGAGAACAGACACGAGAACAGACACGGGAACAGACACGGGTACAGACACGGGTACAGACACGGGAACAGACACGAGAACAGACACGAGAACAGAAACGAGAACAGACACCAGAACAGACACGAGAACAGACACGGGTACAGACACGGGAACAGACACGGGAACAGACACGGGTACAGACACGGGTACAGACACGAGAACAGACACGGGTACAGACACGGGTACAGACACGGGTACAGACACGGGTACAGACACGGGTATCTGCAGGAATATCAAACCTCATCAGTACACGGTCTTCTGCATTGGTCCAGGCTGGCATGAGGAGCACCTCTTCAGAAACAAAAGACCACTATCCGGGAGAGTACGACAAAAGGGTAGACATGAACAGTCAGAGGGAAAAATAGAGCTAGAGAGACTTGTGACGTTAATGACGAGAAATCTGGGCAGAAGTCCGGGAGGCCATTTGTTGATTGTCATGGCACAGGGATGCACATAACATATGAGTCAACAGAAAAACCTCAGCCAGAGAAGTGAGTGATCAAAATGATGGCTGAATGTGTGTTATTATGTAAATGTGCCACGTTTTTGCTCATAGAGTCAAAGGAGGTTGTCAAAACCAGTGCCCTGAATGCATTGTAAGAAAGCAGAGCAGACTTTCAGGACAGACCCTGGAACAAGACAGCGATGGCAGACTAAGAGCAAAGTGTGTGTGTGTGTGTGTGTGTGTGTGTGTGTGCGTGTGTGTGTGTGTGTGTGCGTGTGTGTGTGTGTGTGTGTGTGTGGAGGGGCTGAGGCTGGCAGACTGGCAGGCAGGAACCCGCATGCCATTTCTGCTGGGGTTTGAGTTGAAGATGTTTTCACTGTGCTTCTGCTGGAGAAGACGGGAGAGAAGACAGTTTGGGGGCCAACCTGATAGATGCCCAGCCAGAACCAACAGAGGTCCGGGATATACGTGGATATATAAGTGTGATGAGCTGGGGTTATGTTATCACTGGCCCGCTGGGCTGTATAGAACCAGACTGATAGAGGCCAGATGACTGGTCCACTAAGGGAACTTGCCTAGACATAGAACAGATTAGGTGAGTAATCATGCTACGTTATCTTGGCACTTCAATAGTCACACTCAATCAACAAATCTGTTCGACTCAATACACATGAAATATGTAAAAACGTGTGAAAACATAAGTTAGCACATTGAATAACATCAAGTGTATGTGTTTGGTAACATAATCAAAGGAAATCGCCGGCGGAGATAAATAAAATCTGCAGTTTTTCCGGATGGATGGATGAGTAAGACGGTGGACTAAAGATGATATAAAAACAGCAGTTGGTTGAACGCATACATTAGTTTATTTTTCACCGTTGGACAAGAGTTGGACACAGAGAGACGAAGAAACGCGAAAGAAAAACACAATCAGTTCTCAGGTGAGACTCAACCGGGAAATGCCTGATTACGTGTGATGCCGAAGAGCGTCGCAAAGTTTTCATTCAGACCGCACTTAGCTTGACAGACAGAAAAGTAGTCGCCACGCAGAGATAAAACATCATTTCCATAAACCCTTGATTCCTCCAGTCACAGCTCTTTAGTTAATCCCAGGTAGAGAAATAGGCGCACAGTGAACAACACTCATATTCAGTAGTTATGGCAACGCACTTCATACATATGAATATTTCACCGGAACATGAATCATTAAAAAAAGGACGGGAAGCTACAGAAGTTATGGGAAAATATGTAGCAGCGTATAGACCATACTTGATAAACCGTACTTCACGGTTACCATGTGCTTGTGTACCTTTCCGGTTTCTATTTGAACACTTCAGGGTCTTCACACAATTCATCTACTCTACATGTTTTCCCGGCGTTGACCGTTGTGACCTCACCACTATAGCATGACCAACGCTATGCCGGTAATGACGTTTGGTGAACCGAGCGACTGCATTGGCACAAGTGCAAAAACCAGGTGTCAGCTCAGGGTCTACCAGGTGTCAGCTCAGGTTCTACCAGGTGTCAGCTCAGGTTCTTTCAGGTGTCAGCTCAGGTTCTACCAGGTGTCAGCTCAGGTTCTTTCAGGTGTCAGCTCAGGTTCTACCAGGTGTCAGCTCAGGTTCTTTCAGGTGTCAGCTCAGGTTCTACCAGGTGTCAGCTCAGGTTCTACCAGGTGTCAGCTCAGGGTCTACCAGGTGTCAGCTCAGGGTCTACCAGGTGTCAGCTCAGGTTCTACCAGGTGTCAGCTCAGGTTCTACCAGGTGTGGGGGCAGGTGTTGTCTCTTAGAAACGCTGTCTATCTCGGCAGCACAGCTGCTGTACTGGCGAATCAGGAAGTAGCATGATATTTACTGCTGGTGGACTTCGTCCTGATACTACAGCAGCGTGTGACACTACATCTACCTGTCGCACTTGAAAAAAACTGACCCATTTCATTGTGTTCATATCACACAAAAACACAGTGTGTGCCGTGAAAAATGAACCTTTCTAAATGACTCGAGCCGACTGGTCATTTAGCACCAATTTGTTCAACAGATTTGTGTGTTTTTATTTATTTACCAGATTATGTTGTTTAATGAACAGCCCGGTGCAATCAGGTAATAGCAGGAAGCTGCTCAGTTCTGTGGGTTAAGTAGAAAAGGTCAGACACTCTCTGCCCTCATTGACATCACTAGTAATATCCTCGCCCAATACAGAGGGGTCTACAATAGACAGTAAGCACCTGGGATTATAGCCAACACAGGGACCAGGTTGTCAAAAACAAACTAGAATTGTTAGCGATGGCTGAACTCTACCAGGCCGAGGCAGGAATAGCTTAGTCTTTGACTCTCCTGTTACAGCTCATGACTTGACACAGTCATCGTAGATTGTTCTATTTTTTAACCCGCCAGACGTCTCCTGCTGTATGTGATGCACAGCTCTCAGTGCCAGGTCGACTGTTAAGCATACCAAATTAAATTATTAATGTATATTTATGCATCTCATCTCATCTCATCTCATCTTCAACCGCTTATCCGGGGTCGGGTCGCGGGGGTAGCAGCTCTAGCAGGGGACCCCAAACTTCCCTTTCCCGGGCAACATTAGCCAGCTCTGACTGGGGAATCCCGAGGCGTTCCCAGGCCAGTGTGGAGATATAATCTCTCCACCTAGTCCTGGGTCTTCCCCGAGGTCTCCTCCCAGCTGGACGTGCCTGGAACACCTCTCTAGGGAGGCGCCCAGGTGGCATTCTTACAAGATGCCCGAACCACCTCAACTGGCTCCTTTCTATGCAAAGGAGCAGCGGCTCTACTCCGAGTTCCTCTCGGATGACTGAGCTTCTCACCCTATCCCTAAGGGAGAGGCCAGCCACCTTTCTGAGAAAACCCATTTCGGCCGCTTGTACCCGCGATCTCGTTCTTTCGGTCATAACCCAGCTTTCATGACCATAGGTGAGGGTAGGAACAAAGATTGACCGGTAGATCGAGAGCTTTGCCTTTCGGCTCAGCTCTCTTTTCGTCACAACGGTGCGGTGAAGCGAATGCAACACCGCCCACGCTGCTCCGATCCTCCGACCAAACTCCCGCTCCATTGTTCCCTCACTCGCGAACAGGACCCCGAGGTACTTGAACTCCTTCACTTGGAGTAAGGACTCATTCCCTACCCGGAGTAGGCACTCCACCGGTTTCCTGCTGAGAGTCATGGCCTCAGATTTAGAGGTGCTAACCCTCATCCCAGCCGCTTCACACTCGGCTGCGAACCGATCCAGTGAGTGCTGAAGGTCACCGACCGATGAGGCCATCAGGACCACATCATCCGCAAAAAGCAGTGCATAATATTTATGCATAATAATTTATATTTATGTATATTGATTAAGGGGATATACCTTAGGCACTGTATATATAAGGTAAAGGTGATTAAGGTATTTCCCCTGGTGGAATAGTTTCACATCCCCTCTCTGTGGTTTAATAGTTTCACATCCCCTCTCTGTCGTTTAATAGTTTCACATCCCCTCTCTGTGGTTTAATAGTTTCACATCCCCTCTCTGTGGTTTAATAGTTTCACATCTCCTCTCTTTGGTTTAATAGTTTCACATCCCCTCTCTGTGGTTTAATAGTTTCACATCCCCTCTCTGTGGTTTAATAGTTTCACATCCCCTCTCTGTCGTTTAATAGTTTCACATCCCCTCTCTGTGGTTTAATAGTTTCACATCCCCTATCTGTGGTTTAATAGTTTCACATCCCTTCTCTGTGGTTTAATAGTTTCACATCCCCTCTCTGTGGTTTAATAGTTTCACATCCCCTCTCTGTGGTTTAATAGTTTCACATCCCCTCTCTGTCGTTTAATAGTTTCACATCCCCTATCTGTGGTTTAATAGTTTCACATCCCTTCTCTGTGGTTTAATAGTTTCACATCCCCTCTCTGTGGTTTAATAGTTTCACATCCCCTCTCTGTGGTTTAATAGTTTCACATCCCCTCTCTGTGGTTTAATAGTTTCACATCCCTTCTCTGTGGTTTAATAGTTTCACATCCCCTCTCTGTGGTTTACTAGTTCACATCCTGTTTCTGTGGTTTAATAGTTTCACATCCCCTATCTGTGGTTTAATAGTTTACATCACCTCTCTGTGGTTTAATAGTTTCACATCCCCTGTCTGTGGTTTAATAGTTTCACATCCCCTCTCTGTGGTTTAATAGTTTCACATCCCCTCTCTGTGGTTTAATAGTTTCACATCCCCTCTCTGTGGTTTAATAGTTTCACATCCCCTATCTGTGGTTTAATAGTTTCACATCCCCTCTCTGTGGTTTAATAGTTTCACATCCCCTCTCTGTGGTTTAATAGTTTCACATCCCCTCTCTGTGGTTTAATAGTTTCACATCCCCTATCTGTGGTTTAATAGTTTCACATCTCCTCTCTTTGGTTTAATAGTTTCACATCCCCTCTCTGTGGTTTAATAGTTTCACATCCCCTATCTGTGGTTTAATAGTTTCACATCTCCTCTCTTTGGTTTAATAGTTTCACATCCCCTCTCTGTGGTTTAATAGTTTCACATCCCCTCTCTGTGGTTTAATAGTTTCACATCCCTTCTCTGTGGTTTAATAGTTTCACATCCCCTCTCTGTGGTTTACTAGTTCACATCCTCTTTCTGTGGTTTAATAGTTTCACATCCCCTATCTGTGGTTTAATAGTTTCACATCCCCTCTCTGTGGTTTAATAGTTTCACATCCCCTCTCTGTGGTTTAATAGTTTCACATCCCTCTCTTTGGTTTAATAGTTTCACATCCCCTATCTGTGGTTTAATAGTTTCACATCTCCTCTCTTTGGTTTAATAGTTTCACATCCCCTCTCTGTGGTTTAATAGTTTCACATCCCCTATCTGTGGTTTAATAGTTTCACATCCCCTATCTGTGGTTTAATAGTTTCACATTTCCTCTCTGTGGTTTAATAGTTTCACATCCCCTATCTGTGGTTTAATAGTTTCACATCTCCTCCCTTTGGTTTAATAGTTTCACATCCCCTATCTGTGGTTTAATAGTTTCACATCTCCTCTCTTTGGTTTAATAGTTTCACATCCCCTCTCTGTGGTTTAATAGTTTCACATCCCCTATCTGTGGTTTAATAGTTTCACATCTCCTCTCTTTGGTTTAATAGTTTCACATCCCCTATCTGTGGTTTAATAGTTTCACATCCCCTCTCTGTGGTTTAATAGTTTCACATCCCCTATCTGTGGTTTAATAGTTTCACATCTCCTCTATGTGGTTTAATAGTTTCACATCCCCTATCTGTGGTTTAATAGTTTCACATCTCCTCTCTTTGGTTTAATAGTTTCACATCCCCTCTCTGTGGTTTAATAGTTTCACATCCCCTCTCTGTGGTTTAATAGTTTCACATCTCCTCTATGTGGTGGTATATTTTTACATCCTTCCCTGTGTGTCAACAGACAGAGTCCTCTCTACTGGCACTGTGACCCACCTCTTCCTAGTGGAGCAGACAGCCAGGCAGGCAGAGAGGAGAGGTGGGCTGGATCAGCGTTTGTTCACTGCTTCCGTTCCAGCACTCCCACATCCCCTCCCACTCAGTAAGCACAAACAACCCTCAGATCTTCCAGAGAGGTGTGCACACGCACACACGCACGGGCGGGCGTGCGAACACAAGCGCGCTGTGGGAAAGGGCAGAGTACAGGAAGGTGACCAAAGTAAGAGCTGTGGATTGGACGGCTGGAGACGCTTCTTGCATTCCAATGAGCCTCTACCAGAAAACTCCCAGCACCAAGGTTAATCTAGATGTCAAAGCTTTCTGACAGTGGAGGAGATTGCCCCTGGGTAACATCCCATCTGAAGTCTTAATGCCGCAGTCCAATTCATCCATCGCTCCAGGAAATAGAGTAGGCCTTGCCATTTTCCCGTGCGTATGCATGACTGTACATGGCGGGTTTTTCTCAATTTCCATTCATTTTACACTCCACTTGTTTCTTTTGCACGCCTCTGAGAGAAGCTGTTGTTTTGTCCTTACATGACGCGAATGGTGTCAGCGCTGTGTCTGAAGCGACTGTCGGATCGATTGTTATTTGTTCCTGTTCTTTTCCCACAATCTGGGTCCACAGAAACACCTGATACAGAATGGAGATGTGTTTTGCAGCTTATCGCCGGACATCTAATGGCATTACAAAATATGCCTTTAACTTCGAAACATCTCTTCTGTGTTTGCATTGTGTAATGAAACTAGTTTCTACACTCCAAACAAAGGAGAAGCGTTTCTAAAATCAGTTAAGGACTTTTTAATTAAATGCTTCGAAGGTAGGTCATAAATGATTCATTATTCGGGGAAGGAGAGGTGATAACTACCTGTTGTGTCTAAGATACCTCTTACGCAACGTCAGCGTTTATTTAAACTCCATCTACCGCGTACGATATCCATCCTGCAGTCCACAAGAAACGATGACAGTAGCAGCAAAACTTGATAAGATGGCAACAAAGAAGTATCTAGGACTGCGTTTCTGGTGTAAAAAAGATCCAGCTGTGTGTCTGGTCAAGGGCAGACATAGCAGAGTCCTCAGGCGCGTGTGTGTGTGTGTGTGTGTGCGTGTACGCATGTATAAAAGCTGCCCTCCTCAAACAGGAAGCTCATTTCAACTGCAATGTTCCGCTTTCCTGCCTCCCTCCTCTTTACCTCTCCTCCCTCCTCCTGCCTCCCTCCTCCTCCATCCTCCTGCCTACCTACTTACTCCTCCCATTCTGATTAAGGTCTTACAACCGCCATCAATCGTCTGCCGCTCCACTGCAGCAACCATACCAGGACACCAGCCAGTAAGCTGGCCACTGCTCTATTTTCTGCTCTATACTGTACAACACTCTGCTCTATACTGCACGACAATCTGCTCTATACTGCACGACAATCTGCTCTATGCTGCACGACAATCTGCTCTATGCTGCACGACAATCTGCTCTATGCTGCACGACAATCGGCTCTATGCTGCACGACAATCGGCTCTATGCTGCACGACAATCGGCTCTATGCTGCACGACAATCTGCTCTATGCTGCACGACAATCTGCTCTATGCTGCACGACAATCTGCTCTATGCTGCACGACACTCTGCTCTATACTGCACGACAATCTGCTCTATACTGCACGACAATCTGCTCTATACTGCACGACAACCTGCTCTATACTGCACGACAATCTGCTCTATACTGCACGACAATCTGCTCTATACTGCACGACAATCTGCTCTATACTGCACGACACTCTGCTCTATACTGCACGACAATCTGCTCTATACTGCACGACAATCTGCTCTATACTGCACGACAATCTGCTCTATACTGCACGACAATCTGCTCTATACTGCACGACAATCTGCTCTATACTGCACGACAATCTGCTCTATACTGCACGACAATCTGCTCTATACTGCACGACAATCTGCTCTATACTGCACGACAATCTGCTCTATACTGCACGACAATCTGCTCTATACTGCACGACAATCTGCTCTATACTGCACGACAATCTGCTCTATACTGCACGACAATCTGCTCTATACTGCACGACACTCTGCTCTATACTGCACGCGACACACTCTGCTCTATACTGCACGACACTCTGCTCTATACTGCACGACACGCTGCTCTATACTGCACGACAATCTGCTCTATACTGCACGACACTCTGCTCTATACTGCACGACAATCTGCTCTATACTGCACAACAATCTGCTCTATACTGCACAACAATCTGCTCTATACTGCACGACAATCTGCTCTATACTGCACGACACTCTGCTCTATACTGCACGACAATCTGCTCTATACTGCACAACAATCTGCTCTATACTGCACAACAATCTGCTCTATACTGCACAACAATCTGCTCTATACTGCACAACACTCTGCTCTATACTGCACAACACTCTGCTCTATACTGCACAACAATCTGCTCTATACTGCACAACACTCTGCTCTATACTGCACAACACTCTGCTCTATAATGCACAACACTCTACACACCGCTGATGGCATTACAAAATATGCCTTTAACTTCAAAACATCTCTTCTGTGCTTGCATTGTTTAATGAAACTAGTTTCTAGACTCCAAACTGCACTACGCTCTATACTCTGCTCTATACTTCGTTCTACATCCCGCTCTACATTCCGCTTTATACTCTGCTCTACACTACACTCCACACCCTGCACTACGCTCTATACTCCGCTCTTCACTACGCTCTACACTCCGCTGCCTGCACTACGCTCTATACTCCGCTCTTCACTACGCTCTACACTCCGCTGCCTGCACTACGCTCTATACTCCGCTCTTCACTACGCTCTACACTCCGCTGCCTGCACTACGCTCTATACTCCGCTCTTCACTACGCTCTACACTCCGCTGCCTGCACTACGCTCTATACTCCGCTCTTCACTACGCTCTACACTCCGCTGCCTGCACTACGCTCTATACTCCGCTCTTCACTACGCTCTACACTCCGCTGCCTGCACTACGCTCTATACTCCGCTCTTCACTACGCTCTACACTCCGCTGCCTGCACTACGCTCTATACTCCGCTCTTCACTACGCTCTACACTCCGCTGCCTGCACTACGCTCTATACTCCGCTCTTCACTACGCTCTACACTCCGCTGCCTGCACTACGCTCTATACTCCGCTCTTTACTACGCTCTACACTCCGCTCCACACCATGCACAAGGCTCAATGCTCGGCTGACATCTGTTGGCTCTGTCTCTGTGCTGAAACATGCTACAGTAGTATATAACCTTCACAACATGGATCCAGCAGCCTTCTGCTCACCTCCACACCTCCGGGGATTACCCCAAGCCATGCCATCAAATGTAAGGGGTGTCTGAAAGCTCCGGCCACGACCTCATTTCTTTGGTAATTTCCCTCCTGTGTCTGCGAGGTGAACTCGTTTGAGAGAGCGGCAGCCTTTGGAGCTTCCTCGTTGTCGTCCTTTCCTGTAGCTGTCAATCTTTCCTGTAGCTGTCATCCCTTCTTGTAGATGTCATCCATTCCTGTAGCTGTCATGCCTTCCTGTAGCTGTCATCCTTTCCTGTAGCGATCATCCTTTCCTGTAGCTGTCATCCCTTCCTGTAGCCGTCACGCACTCCAGGTACCTCCTTTCAATCACCAACCATTTCGAGGAGCCCTGTCTAGCATTCTTAGAAACAACCATTTTTTTTTCCTTCTACGTCTCGGTTGGATAAATAATTAACATACTTCAGATAAGGACACGCAGTCTTCGACCCCCCTCTCCTCACAGATACCCCCCCGACTCACCCCCCGCTGCCCCATCAGTGCCAAAGCGTACTCTGTCCCCGGGTCATTGATCAGGATCCAGGTTAACGGAGAGTAACATGCTTAACTCCGGCGGCGTCCTGTCAGTCACGGTCACGCGCCTAACGATTCCCACAATCCACTGGGTACGCCTGGGAAACACGCTGCACAGTCAAACTGGCACACGGGTGAGGGCAATGTGAACACATCATGTGTAACGCGTCTCAGTGATTCGTTGCGTAGCGGCTAACGGGCGAGGGCTTTAGGTGAACGCTCGAACGCGATTGGTGTATAATTCGCCAGTCATTTGAATGATTACATCAAGCAATGCCCGTCAGTTATTTCCCTCAGCGTTTACCACACTCTCCGATCCTCTGTTTGTGTTGACTGTCGACGCTAGAGGTCTCTGAGTCTGCGTTTCCTTTAGAAACTTAGCTTGGGGAGGAACCTGCGAGGTGACATCTGTTTGTCCTGCCAATTAAGATCTAATTCAGCGTGAACGGTCTCGGTGAACTGCGGATGATGTGCGAAACCTCATACGCCGCCCTAATGTCTCCTCTTTGCTTTCTTCAAATTATAAACAGTCCATATAGTGTGAGCCGATGCTGGATTTGCCCTCTCATCCATGGAGGTGACCGGAGAAAAATACGGCGGGCCTTGTTTACAGCTCGAGCCACGGCGGAGAAAGCACAAAGCTGAGATACACAACCAGGGGATATCTCCTCTATTACTCTACACAGGAGCTCAGGGCGCATGAAGCCAGCTGAATTGGAAAGTCATTGAATGGAGACAGCCGGCAGCAGTGGGAATCATTGCCAGGCAGGAATATTACTGGAAGAGGCTTCTTATCACAAATAACCACGAGTCGAACCACTGTCTTGGAAAGCCTCTGCAATCCTCTCTACCCACGGATACAGGGAAGATGGCTGGATCTCTCAGAATACGACGATAGGGAATAAACTCGGAGACCTGACCGACACCTGTGCCAGTCTGTCTACAACAAAGGCGTGTCTGAGGTTTTTTGAGATGTGAATTCTGAGATTATAGGTGGAAAATGTTATTTCTCTGAAATGTTGTGACGGTCGGGCAGAAAATGGAAATACGACTTTCAAACGTACTGTTATGAAAAGACGAGAAAACTTTGAGCATCTTGCCATTCTAACATGAAGAAACTTTTAATTTGAAAGAAAAGTACAATATTTGTAAGTTTGACCAGATAATTCATATTGAAGCTTTTAAAATGCATTTTCGTCGAAGTAGGCAAATAATTCTGTACATAAACGTTAATATGAAATTGATCACATAATAATATATCACCGTATCAAATAAAAAATGCAGATAGACGAAAACATGGTGCCAGTTTGGCTCGGCGTTGAATAATTATGGATTCATCCTTGGTGTGATATTGAGACAGAACACAACCTTGAGTGATTTACATTACTCAGCAAAAGCGGGGAGACGTTTAAAAGAGCGACCGATAGATAAAGAGAGAGAGTAAGAGGAGAGAAAGAGTAGACGAAGAAAGGCCAGAGAAATAGCACGTTCTCCCGAAGCCCCGGTGTTTGTCATCACAGCGTAACGTTCCAAACAGACCCAATGGCTACGGAGTCCTTCATCGCTAATACTTGATGAATTATTCACATTCCTATGCGTTGTCAAGTTTGCTATAGACTAACGTTGGGAGATATAAAGGATCGTTTGCTCAAAGAAAACCTCGCGCACAATGATAGGAAAAAAATATATATTACTCAAGCCTGTATAACATGATGCTTTATCTTGAAGGGAAGTATACATAGACGGAAAGTGAGAGACAGTTACTGCTGTTACACTGCATGGGGACGTTTAGCATCTAGTTGAGCTCGATCTAATGAACTGGATCCACTGTAGGAATTAAAATGTCAGGATCATGACTATCTGACGGCAGTTGAACATCCTTACTTTGAAAACAAGGTGAAGTATACAACAGTTGCATTGAAATGTACCTTTCAGGACACAGCCACTGACAGCTTTTAACGCAACATCATATGTTCAGCCCTGGCCAAGTACAATAGATGAACACAACCATTCATAAGTATGGGGTCACTTAGATTCGTTTTTTCCTCCATTTCTAAGCAATAAGGGTACCACATTTAGAATTTTAAAAGGCCATTTGGTGATTGAAAAGCTATTTTCCAATTTTGTTAGCACTCCTAAAAAAGCAATAAAACTAGTTAAATATCTGGAACATCAGCAACTGTGGGTTAGATTACAGGCTCAAAATAGCCAGAAAGAAAAAACGTTCAATCTGAAACTCATCAGCCTATTCTTGTTTTGAGAAATAAAGGCCAATCCATGTGAGATATTGCCAATAAACTTCTGATCTCGTACAACGCTGTGTACTACTCTCTTTTCAGAACAGCGCTTAACTGGCTACAACCAGAATAGATAAGGGAGTGGCAGGCCTGGTGCACAATTAAGCAAGAGGACAATTACAGCTTCATTAGAAAAACACCAGCAAAACAGCGGTGACAATGTCAACAGTGAATGTCTGGAATGCTGGCCCCTGCCGTAATGTTGCAGAGAAAATACATTTTAAGTAATTTTTTCTAACCTTGTCAATAACTGTATTATTATGTGTGATTTAGCTATATTCTCCGTTCAACCTAATGGGTCAGATTTTCTAAGTGACCCCAAACATTTGAACAGCAGTGTACACGACCGAGAACATGGTCAGAGAAACTGGGTCTAGATTACACAGAACAGTGAGCTGTAATGAGAAGACTGGTTATGTGTGAGATATCATTTCTAATATGATAGTGTACGATACAAATCCTGCTCAAACTGTATCAACTTTACATCATGATTACTGACGTTGTATATCGTCTTCATCTGTCAACCTTATATCATGATTACTGACAATGTATATCGTCTTCATGTGTCAACCTTATATCATGATTACTGACAATGTATATCGTCTTCATCTGTCAACTTTACACCATGATTACTGACATAGTACATCCTCTTCGTCTGTCAACTTTACATCATGATTACTGACATAGTACATCCTCTTCATCTGTCAACTTTACATCATGATTACTGACATTGTACATACTTTTCATGTGTTAACTTTACGTTCTGATTACTGACATGTTGACCCAAAAAGTGATATTGTCATAATTTGTCCAAATTATATGACACTTAATAATGTAGATGAAATTAATTGAAACCAACAGAAAGAACATACTTTCTATGACCAGGTGAACAAAACAATACCCCCCTCCACAAAAGATTATCAAAATATCTATAGGATTCACTCACCATAACAACACACCAAGAAACTAAAATAATCGGGAAATAGGAAATGAAATAAGTTAACATATTTTGTGACATAGAAATTTACAGTATATACATTCAATTTTAAATTAGGACGTCTGTGTGGATTGGTAGTTCTGTCTTTGCTATGAGTTCCACATCTCACTGGCAAGCATTTTCGCCTTATTACCAATCGCCTCGTTGGATCCATAGTTGGAGAATAAATTCAGCTAATCAGAGTGCAGTATGGCTTTCTTCAAAAAGTCTCTGCCAATTGTCTGACTTGCCAAAAACAAGTATTCATTTCCAACAAGTGACATACCGTACCTAAAGCACAAAACATGGCAGATATCCACACATTTAAAATAAAAATAAATAAAAAATATATATAATATATATTTATAAAATGAAAAATTAAATCACCTGGGGGGTTGACCTTCTGTCAGGCTGTCAGAATACCGAAAGCAAACAAAATGTCCAGGGTTTTTTGTAGATTTTTTCCTAGTTTTTCCGTGTATTTTTGTCATTTTTTTATTTTTCATGTTTTCTTATTGTTTTTGTTGTTTTGGAATACTTCCTCTAGGCCTTTTTTACGAAAGGAACAATGTCTTCTCCATAGTGTACAGCAACTGTACATTTTGAAATGCAGGTAAACAAAATGTAAAAGTGCTCTTGTAAGACCGTCATCCAGTGTATCGAAAGGAGTAGCAGGCACTTAAGGTCCATCCCCAACCTGTAGGCGTCTGACAGTGGAGCAATAAGGTACTCGTTGTTTCAGTCATTCCGGGGGTTCATCTGGTGCGTAGAGAAACAGACAGAGAAACGGACAGACGGACAACAGACACAACCCGAACATGCGCGCTAGCCCAGGATATCCAGGTAAACCGGGGTGGCTTTGCCCAAGGCGTAGAGGATTTTCTGGATGTCCTTGATGTTCAGCCTCTGTTGGGGCTCCCTCTGCCAGCAGCCCAGCATGATGTCGTACACCTCCTTGGGACAAACCCGTGGCCTCTCCAGGACGCGTCCCTGCGTAATGCACTCGATCACCTGGGGCCGACAGAGAAACAGAGGACGCCGTTGGGCACGGTTGTGTTTGTCGAGCGCATAATGAGCCGATACCCAGGCAGAATTATGGTTCGCTGAATCACCTTTGTTAGCACTTCTGGGCTACTGTAACGCTGTAGCTGTACGACGGTATTTACGTGTGTGTGTGTGTGTGTGATGTCAAGGTCACAAATCAAGTTGTAAAAAGAGTGAGGAACCAGGAAATCAGGCAACCAGCCTCGTTTCCCTCAGACACAACAAGTGCCCTTTTCGCCCATCAGTGCCCACGTTTGATTTACAGTGTTACGTTCCCCAGAGTGTGGTTGCTTTTTCTGTTTGTGTGTTTCCCTTTAAGGGCGTGGACTACCCTCTGATTGGAGCTCTAGCTCCTCCCCCCTCATCAGTGACTGCAGCTGGGTTCAACCACCATCTTCCACTACAAAAGCCCACATGTCTCTCTGGCTCGCTTGGCATGGCTTGCACTTTGGTTCTTGGTTTTGGACATGCTTTATTCTGTGAGTTGTGTAGAGATCGAAAGTACTAGTGTGTGGTGCCCTTTGTTTTCGAAATTACTGTAAGTCAGAGTTTTGTGTTATTTGAATTAGTGCTGTATCTTCCTTCTGTGATTAGTGTTTGACACCATTAACGTGTGTACCAGTTGTTCCCAGGGGAAAGTGCCTTGGGAGTGCTTAGGCAAGAGGCCCGTGGGCAAACATTACCCGTAGATTTAACCTTGTCTATGCACATCAGGTATGACCTGGGTGGACCCCTGTATTTTTGGTTAGTGAGTCGATTGGCGCATCAGAGTAATTTAGTTTAGTGGTTAGGCAGATAAGGCAGGATAGGGGTGTAATTTACTTTTACTTTTTTAGCTTTGGTTCCATCCAGCCCTTTTTCCCATTCTAACCGTGTTTAGGCCAAATAAATAGCCATTGTAAACGGTACAGCTGCCTCTGTCTCCTTACTCACACCTACGACCCCATACCTTTTTTCTCACTACAAAGTGCTTACGAGTCGCAGGGTGTGGCGTTCCCTTTTCCCAAAAAGGGTGCACGTAACACACAGTATCTCACAAAAGTGAGTACAACACTCACATTTTTATAAATATTTTATTATATCTTTTAATGTGAGGACACCGAAGAAATGGTGTCCAGCTTGTATAACTGTACATTCCCCCCCAAATAACCCAACACACACAGCCGTTAATGTCTAAACCGCTGGCATGAAAATGTCCACATTGGGGCCGCACGTCATTCACGTCACCAGGCATGTGTTGTTTCTATGAGTTTCATCGCGCAGGATGGCGTGCGTGCAGAGGATGACGGGCACATGCCCATTCAAAGACCTAAGCAGGGCTCAGACTATCTCTGGATTACATGTACTAGCTAGACAGCCTGAATTCCTGCCTGCTTCTCTGTCCACTATCGTTCACATGTTCAATAGAGAAAAACATTTAAAAAATATTTCAATGTTTCACAGTTCTGTCCTGGTAAATGGGAACTGTTCTGTCCGGGTGAATGGGAACTGTTCTGTCCGGGTGAATGGGAACTGTTCTGTCCTGGTGAATGGGAACTGTTCTGTCCTGGTGAATGGGAACTGTTCTGTCCTGGTGAATGGGAACTGTTCTGTCCTGGTGAATGGGAACTGTTCTGTCCTGGTGAATGGGAACTGTTCTGTCCTGGTGAATGGGAACTGCTCTGCCTTGGTGATGAATCGTACCCACGGTCACAAAATATCTGTAACCAATCTGTGTGGACTGGAATGAATCGGGGATTCCCCACTCGTGGGCAATACCCGGTGATGTGCAGTGTTTGATTGGCCAACAGGGGTGTTTATTGTTTTATGTTCCGTTGTAGCACTTTGAGTCCTGGGCAGCTAAAAGTAGCAGAACATGATAGTTGGGTGGAACACATACGCTCCAGGTGAGTTGAATGCTTTGACTCGGTTGTGCTGTCGGTTTCTATTTTCAGACCAGAGCGAGGCTGAGTCTGTCAGGGTGACGCGACACGTGCACAGCTGAAGCAGAAAAGCTAGGAGCTCATCTACAGGCCATTCTTCGCCTGCTGCAAAGACCCGCTATGGAATATTAACGTTCAAAATATTTCAGAGTGGAGGCTCACATTTCCAAAATGCTTTTAGCATTGATTCTCTGTATGTATCCGTGGACCCAGTGTTGATTTACAACGCTGCTTTTACAGTTTTTGCCTATTGCTTACACACTAAAAATGAATGCTTAGACCAAAGCCTCAATACCTAAAGTTCTAGTAGAATACCTTTAAACACAGTGTAGCAATAGCTTAAACACATTCTCAACTTTGCCCTTTGTTTGCAATTCTGTAACACACTTATTGCGAAACACTAAACACGTTTTTTTTACATTAGACACTTTGTTCAAAAACAAAATCTCCTGTGATCATTGGGGAAACAATTTCAAAGTTCAAAATGCAAAACTCATCTGGCAATTGTAGGCACTTAAATACACACCTGAAAACACTGGCAGAGCCTTAGCACTACAAATAGGCCTCAGGTAAGACATTTTGAGAACTTTGCAAACATGGAGGCAATGAGAGTCACAGTACAAGAAGGACAACGAGAGAGAGGAGTCGGACGTGGAAGAGGATGAAGATGAGGATAAAGACGAGGACCAGTGGAGAGACGTGTATCTGATGACATCAGGGCTACTCTGGTGGACTTCTGCATGTGTTTTAAATAAATCCCATCAGTGTGGGATTATGTAAGAGTAATTGAAATGGTGCTTGTGTGTATAGTTTAGAATTTAATTTTTACAAAAGACTGTTAAGTTTTGATTGCAGTGTTTGACTTTTCCATATATGTGATTTGTTAATCTCCAAGTGTTATGTCTGATTGGCTTGTGTGTAGAGTTTTGCAATAATGAGCCACATTCTGCAAAAAGTGTGTAAGCAATAGGCAAAAACTGTAAGATCTCAAAGTAACACCTGAGTAAAAATGGTAGTTTGATAAAAAATGGTCATGTTAAACAATAGGCAATCAGACATTGTTGGTCTGGCATTTGAATAACCATGTTTCTTTCCTGAATATTTAGAAATTGGTTTGTTGAACTATTTTCTATTGGAACCAAACATTTGCCAGAATTTTGCTGCAGTAAAGATAATCTTAATACGACTTATTGTGATGTCATTATGGTGGTTGGTTGATAAAAGGTTATCCTTCACAGAGACACCACACATTATTAACATGTACTTATACCACGTACTGATACAACATACTCTTCTCTGTTATGGGATTTATGGTTGCTACACGATGTTGGCATGTAAGAGGATAAGACTGGGAGTGATTTAATTTCAACACTCTCAGCTCACACTAAAATCATTTAAATATATATATATATATATATATATATATATAGATATATATATATAGATAATATATATATATATATATATAGATATATATATATAGATATATATATATATATAGATAGAAGGCTGCTGGCATGGCGTCCTACTTTAAGTCTTAATTGATTTCTCTTCCAATCCAATATTGAGCCCAAAGGCCACTCTAAGAATAGGCCAATTGGCCTCTGTTAACCAGCTCCATTCTAGGGACTAGTACGAGTGCTTTGATTTATTTGCCATAGATATCTACTGCTGTAGTTAGTTCAAGTATTAATGTACTGGATGGTAGTCCTGGTCGAAGCAACGGTTCAGGAAGTGTGGACAGGAAGTGGTTACATTTGCCAGGTTGAGGTGCTAGTTATTGAGGTAAACCCAGATGACATATGGAGGCATGTGGAACTGAGTCCCAGCCAATCACACAGTTTACCTCGTTATTGGCCAATTGGAACCAAGGCTGTTTCCCGTAGGTGAAGATCTCCCAGAGGATGACACCAAAGCTCCACACGTCGCTCTCCGTGGTGAACTTCCTGTACATGATGCTCTCAGGGGGCATCCAGCGAATGGGAAGCATGGTATGACCTCCAACCTGTCAGTGAGAGCGAAAGAGAGAGAGAGAGAGAGAGAGACAAAAGAAGAGAGAGAGAGACAAAGGCAGAGAGAGAGAGAGCAAACAGGAGATGGAGAGAGAGACAAAGGAAGAGCGATCGAGAGAGAGAGAGAGAAAAGGGAAAAACTCTTCTCAGCACACAGTGATATGGACCTGGACTAACTGCTCAATGGGATTTGAAGGTGAAAATACTGAAAACATAAAAAGGAACAAAAAATAAATACAATACATGGGAAAGAAACTGCAAGTACAGCATAAGGGCATGCAGGTAGACCACCAGAAACATGGTGGACTTGTCTAGTTTCTTAAACGTATTCATTCATTCATATACTTGTATATATATACGTGTATTTTTCTAATAAAATATTTGAGAAAGGAAACCTACACAGCCCTGTAACACAGAAGATGAAGAAGAGTCAGTGAGGCTCTGCTGGGAGGAGGAAGAAAAGACGGAGCCAAGAGAGGAGAGGAAAAAAGGAATCCATTACAGACGTTTGACAGCTTTAGGCCATGCAGCAACAGAAATTTAGTCTTCACCTCCCCACTGTCCGTACGACTGTCGGATACAGTACTAATCGATTAAAAACGATGAGATATTAATCATACGTGGCCTCGTCTTCAACTCTGCCGAATTTGCACCCCCCCGATTCACGTCAATCCCACCGTGTTAAATCGTATCCGTGGAAAGTGACGGAACAAGACTCCCATTCCAATAGAGGATGTCAGATTATTGTTACTTTGAACTATTACAGAGCTCATTAGAGCCGATCTCACTGAGCATGTGAATACAAAGAAGTTAACAATCCCACACTGCTGATGGTGAAACGACTAAAATAATCAGTAGCACTGCCTTAACAACCTACGACAAACGTACACTATAACATAACTAACCGGTTCAGGTGATTACTGCATGTGTTCGTGATTTTTTCTCCCCCATTGATAGATTTGGCCGGCTGAACAAGACAATAAGTTGTGGGTGTTACATCATCAACATACTCACCCCCTCCTCCTCCTTCTCCCTCTCCTCTCCTCCTCCACGTCCGCCTGCTCTCCTTTTTAAGATTTATGAGTGTTTATTAATGGGATTATGGAAAAGTGTGTTCTGGACCAGCTCCCATAAAGCCTGTGTGAATAGCTAACCCTGACATCACTACACACTCTACTGATCTTCTTCCAAGCTGAAAAGAGAAAACAAAATGCAGGCTGTTTGAAGAATCTGATTCATGTTCATGCATTCATGTTCCATCAGGAGCCATAGGAAATAATAAATAGTGATGTGGCACATTTCAACAGGGCGTTTGGTCTGTACAGAGACGGTGTCATAAGGTTCATGTAAATCCCAAGCCAAGTCATCCTGGGACCATGTATGGCACGTTTCGTCATGTTACCCACACTGTAAACCATGTCGTCACCGCAATGTCGTATGTGGTCTTACCTTCAAACCTCACCTTTTACATTGTTACAACCCGCTGTCCCTGACAACGCCTCATAACAACCACGTTTTGGTTAACAGGTGAACAGGTGAATAGGTAAACAGGTGAACAGGTTAACAGGTGAACAGGCGAACAGGTGAACGGTTGACAACGCCCAGGGAAATCCTGAGGAAATCTCCATTATCGGGCATTTTTAAGGAACTCGGGAGCAAATTGGATCTATAGACCACACCAGGTCTATAGACTACCCCAGATCTATAGACTATCCCAAATCTGTAGACCACCCCAGATCTATAGACTACCACAGATCTATAGACCACCCCAGATCTATACACCACCCAAGATCTATAGACCACCCAAGATCTATAGACCACCCAAGATCTATAGACCACCCCAGATCTATACACCACAACAGATCTATACACCACCCCAGATCTATAGACCACCCCAGATCTATACACCACCCCAGATCTATAGACCACCCCAGATCTATACACCACCCCAGATCTATAGACCACCCCAGATCTATAGACCACCCCAGATCTATAGACCACCCCAGATCTATAGACCACCCCAGATCTATAGACCACCCCAGATCTATAGACCACCCCAGATCTATAGACCACCCCAGATCTATAGACCACCCCAGATCTATACACCACCCCAGATCTATACACCACCCCAGATCTATACACCACCCCAGATCTATACACCACCCCAGATCTATACACTACCCCAGATCTATACACCACCCCAGATATATACACCACCCCAGATATATACACCACCCCAGATCTATACACCACCCCAGATCTATACACCACCCCAGATCGATACACCACCCCAGATATATACACCACCCCAGATATATACACCACCCCAGATATATACACCACCCCAGATCTATACACCACCCCAGATCTATACACCACCCCAGATCTATACACCACCCCAGATCTATACACCACCCCAGATCACCCCCAGATCTATAGACCACCCCAGATCTATAGACCACCCCAGATCTATACACCACCCCAGATCTATACACCACCCCAGATCTATAGACCACCCCAGATCTATAGACCACCCCAGATATATACACCACCCCAGATCTATAGACCACCCCAGATCTATAGACCACCCCAGATATATACACCACCCCAGATCTATACACCACCCCAGATCTATACACCACCCCAGATCTATACACCACCCCAGATCTATACACCACCCCAGATCTATACACCACCCCAGATCTATAGACCACCCCAGATCTATAGACCACCCCAGATCTATACACCACCCCAGATCTATACACCACCCCAGATCTATACACCACCCCAGATCTATAGACCACCCCAGATCTATAGACCACCCCAGATCTATACACTACCCCAGATCTATACACCACCCCAGATCTATACACCACCCCAGATCTATAGACCACCCCAGATCTATACACCACCCCAGATCTATACACCACCCCAGATCTATACACCACCCCAGATCTATACACCACCCCAGATCTATACACCACCCCAGATCTATACACCACCCCAGATCTATACACCACCCCAGATCTATACACCACCCCAGATCTATACACCACCCCAGATCTATACACCACCCCAGATCTATACACCATCCCAGATCTATACACCACCCCAGATCTATACACCACCCCAGATATATACACCACCCCAGATCTGTAGACCACCCCAGATCTATAGACCACCCCAGATCTATACACCACCCCAGATCTATACACCACCCCAGATCTATAGACCACCCCAGATATATACACCACCCAAGATCTATAGACCACCCCAGATCTATACACCACCCCAGGTCTATAGACCACAACAGATCTATACACCACCCCAGATCTATACACCACCCCAGGTCTATAGACCACCCCAGGTCTATAGACCACCCCAGATCTATACACCACTCCAGATCTATACACCACCCCAGATCTATACACCACCCCAGATCTATAGACCACCCCAGATCTATAGACCACCCCAGATCTATACACCACCCCAGATCTATACACCATCCCAGATCTATACACCACCCCAGATCTATAGACCACCCCAGATCTATACACCACCCCAGATCTATACACCACCCCAGATCTATACACCACCCCAGATCTATAGACCACCCCAGATCTATACACCACCCCAGATCTATACACCACCCCAGATCTATACACCACCCCAGATCTATAGACCACCCCAGATCTATACACCACCCCAGATATATACACCACCCCAGATCTATAGACCACTCCAGATATATACACCACCCCAGATCTATACACCACCCCAGATATATACACCACCCCAGATCTATAGACCACCCCAGATATATACACCACCCCAGATCTATAGACCACCCCAGATATATACACCACCCGAGATATATACACCACCCCAGATATATACACCACCCCAGATATATACACCACCCCAGATCTATAGACCACCCCAGATATATACACCACCCCAGATCTATAGACCACCCCAGATATATATTCCTCTGTGATGTGACATCACAATGGCGTACTACAGGGCCGCCCAATCAGCTGCATGGGACACATGAGATCCATCCATACATGACGAAGACCGGCCTGGGTTCGTCAGATCTACATGGCCTTGGACTGGCTACACTGTATTCAACACGAGTTGGGTTTACGAAGCTGCGTCTCAGCCATGTCCTGCCGTGTCAGACGCCTTTGTCAGCGTGCCGACTGAGAACCGACAGCTAAGTTGACACAGGGAGAGAGTGCCCTTCTTATAGACGGAGGTCCATGAGATGTGCTGCCTGTGAGAACCAACTCAGACTGGGCTCCAGCTTCCTGTGTGTACCCCTGGAGGGCAGTTGTCTTGGTTACACTGGAGTAGAGGAAGTCAGTATGTCAGCAGTGTCAGGAAGATGTGTTCTTGGCAGCTGCCCTGATTTTATAATCACTCATCAACAGGGAACGTGTCCAAGTCAGTTCGGAGCTCCTAATCTCTTAGTTCTGTCAGTTGTCGTGCCGCCGGTCTGTTCTGGCAGAGACTCCGGAAAACGGTCAAGTCCCAAAGACACCGGCAGGTCCAACAGGGCCAAGGTCAGTCGTCCTGTCAGTAGTCCGCTGGGACTCAGATATGTCTGAATCTGAAGGCCCTGTCACACATGACGTTGATATTATAATAGACCACTTTCTCTTTTCAGTCATGCTAATCCATTTTACCATTTGGTGTTAGCGTCTAAATGGAGAAGAGCGACACGACGGCTGTTCCGAGGAAAGAGCAGAAGCGCCAGCTGCAGTATTCGCACAGCGGAAGGCACCTTGCCTTACATGACATCACTTCCTGGTCTCGCAGAAACTTGAAATGCGTAAATGGACGGGCTGCTGTTGCAAAGAGAAATCTGCCATTACAGGAGCCGTTTTGGATAAGTGGCCCTACTGAACACACTAAGTGGGACGAGGCTACATTTACTGAGATTCGCTGCAAAAGATCTGTGTTTCCCATCATGGCGTCCACAGTCTAAATGTAACGTTAATTGCCTGTGCCGAAACGTTGCGATGCCAGTCCAGCTTCCACAACTGCTTGACCAACTTGACTAAGGGCTCTCCGATCAGTTTTTTGACAGTAAAGATTGATCATCAGCTACAACAGAGGAAACGGCAAGCGGTTTGGCCCTAGGCCTGACAGAGGTACATATCATGGTGACTTTATTGGCCCAGCGGCCATCGCCAATGTTGCCAGATCGGGCGGTTTCTCGCCCCATTGGGTTATGTTTAGGAATAGTGTGTGGGCCTAAACAGGACGGCGCCAGATAGATGGGTTGCGCATGGGGTGTGCCTCAATTCCGGCTGCGGATTGGACGGTATACTGTCAATCAATCCTGCATCCCCGTCCTTCGTATCTACACACCTCGTGTTCTCCGAAAACATGGGAGGTTCACCAAAACCACACAGTCACCTTGATAATGACCGTACGACACAGCTCGACGTAACAACTTCCGGCGTGCATTGACTGGGCGGATTACAGCATAATATGCAAATGCATGGATTTGAAACACATATAGAAGCTTACCCGGTAGTAGTCGGTACTGTAGATGTCCCGGGACATTCCAAAGTCACCGATCTTCACCAGCAGACCGTTACCCACCAGGCAGTTGCGTGTGGCCAAGTCACGGTGAACAAAGTGCTGGGAGGCCAGATACATCATCCCGGCAGCTATCTGAGTGGCAATGTGAAGCATCTGAGAAAGGCCCAGCTCTCCATTGGTCTGCAGCGGCTGTCCGTCAACCAGAATCATGGCGTCTGGCCCGTGGGCTCTGCGGAAGCAAAAGGACGGACGGGGAGGACAGAAGGAAAGAGGATGGGAGCGAGTTTAGGGAAGAAGGGACGACCACTATGGACATGAACGGCGAGTGACCTCGAGACATAATCAGGGCAGCGTTGTCTGTGTTGTGTTTTATAATCAAGCAATAAAGCATAACTCGGTGTGGAATAATCCCGATAAACAACGGCTAACAGGTTGTCCCTAGGAACGACGCAATGCACATGCAATTAGCTTAGCGCTGGTATATTGGACATACACCAGAAAACCACACAGGTCCGCCACTGCCATCATAGACTGATAACCAAGGCAATTTGTACTCATAACTCTTGTACCTCTCAGCTAATTAGCAATCTGATATAGATGTGTGTAGTAAATACTATTGATATGTTCTGTAGTAGTAATGGAATATAGATGTGTGTAGTAAATACTATTGATATGTTCTGTAGTTGTAATGGAATATAGATGTGTGTAGTAAATACTATTGATATGTTCTGTAGTTGTAATGGAATATAGATGTGTGTAGTAAATACTATTGATATGTTCTGTAGTTGTAATGGAATATAGATGTGTGTAGTAAATACTATTGATATGTTCTGTAGTTGTAATGGAATATAGATGTGTGTAGTAAATACTATTGATATGTTCTTTAGTTGTAATGGAATATAGATGTGTGTAGTAAATACTATTGATATGTTCTGTAGTTGTAATGGAATATAGATGTGTGTAGTAAATACTATTGATATGTTCTGTAGTTGTAATGGAATATAGATGTGAGTAGTAAATACTATTGATATGTTCTTTAGTTGTAATGGAATATAGATGTGTGTAGTAAATACTATTGATACGTTCTTTAGTTGTAATGGAATATAGATGTGTGTAGTAAATACTATTGATATGTTCTGTAGTTGTAATGGAATATAGATGTGTGTAGTAAATACTATTGATACGTTCTGTAGTTGTAATGGAATATATATGTGTGTAGTAAATACTATTGATATGTTCTGTAGTTGTAATGGAATATAGATGTGTGTAGTAAATACTATTGATATGTTCTGTAGTTTTTATGGAATATAGATGTGTGTAGTAAATACTATTGATACGTTCTTTAGTTGTAATGGAATATAGATGTGTGTAGTAAATACTATTGATATGTTCTTTAGTTGTAATGGAATATAGATGTGTGTAGTAAATACTATTGATATGTTCTGTAGTTGTAATGGAATATAGATGTGTGTAGTAAATACTATTGATATGTTCTTTAGTTGTAATGGAATATAGATGTGTGTAGTAAATACTATTGATATGTTCTTTAGTTGTAATGGAATATAGATGTGTGTAGTAAATACTATTGATATGTTCTTTAGTTGTAATGGAATATAGATGTGTGTAGTAAATACTATTGATATGTTCTTTAGTTGTAATGGAATATAGATGTGTGTAGTAAATACTATTGATATGTTCTTTAGTTGTAATGGAATATAGATGTGTGTAGTAAATACTATTTATATGTTCTGTAGTTGTAATGGAATATAGATGTGTGTAGTAAATACTATTGATATGTTCTTTAGTTGTAATGGAATACAGATGTGTGTAGTAAATACTATTGATACGTTCTTTAGTTGTAATGGAATATAGATGTGTGTACTAAATACTATTGATACGTTCTTTAGTTGTAATGGAATATAGATGTGTGTAGTAAATACTACTGATATGTTCTTTAGTTGTAATGGATTAGACATTTTCGGTGTTTAACATTCAACATTTGCATAAGACACGAACATGAAACGTGTTGTCACTGTACCAGCGCTGCTGGGTGTAAAACCATTAAGATCTTTTCCGTACAAATTAATGCAGAAAATCATGAATGGAAATGCTATTACTGTCATAGAATTTGCATGTATAAAGCCACCAGCAAGCAGATGTCTGCCTGCTCCGCCTCTGCTATTGAGCACTAATGTCCCCCGCCACCACAGAGCATCCAGAGGTTCAATATTATCCAATCATAAAGCAGATCAGTCATCTCATTTCCATTCTGAGTCCCTGGTCCTCAGTGGCCCCGGCGCTAGTCTGCCGGGACGCATTTTTTCGGTGCTTTTCCGCTAACAGGCAATCTCTATCTAATCTACAGTGGAGCCACAGCCAATAGGAAGTCACTGCTAGTGCTGGGTGACAGGCCTAGTGGAAAAACAACAGGAACACTGTATTTCCCCTCCCGTTTCTTGTACGCTACAACATTTCTCTGAGGGAAAGTGATCCATCAATCACAAGCTGATTCTTACATGGAGACCTGCAGGGTTCCGCAGGTACCGCCACAGTGAAGTCTTACATTATCTAGGAATGTACCACCACAGTGAAGTTTTACATTATCTAGGAATGCACCATCACAGTGAAGTCTTACATTATCTAGGAATGTACCACCACAGTGAAGTATTACATTATCTAGGAATGTACCACCACAGTGAAGTCTTACATTATCTAGGAATGTACCACCACAGTGAAGTCTTACATTATCTAGGAATGTACCACCACAGTGAAGTCTTACATTATCTAGGAATGTATCACCACAGTGAAGTTTTACATTATCTAGGAATGCACCACCACAGTGAAGTCTTACATTATCTAGGAATGTACCACCACAGTGAAGTCTTACATTATCTAGGAATGTACCACCACAGTGAAGTCTTACATTATCTATGAGTGTACCACCACAGTGAAGTCTTACATTATCTAGGAATGTACCACCACAGTGAAGTCTTACATTATCTAGGAATGTACCACCACAGTGAAGTTTTACATTATCTAGGAATGTACCACCACAGTGAAGTCTTACATTATCTAGGAATGTATCACCACAGTGAAGTTTTACATTATCTAGGAATGCACCACCACAGTGAAGTCTTACATTATCTAGGAATGTACCACCACAGTGAAGTCTCACATTATCTAGGAATGCACCACCACAGTAAAGTATTACATTATCTAGGAATGTACCACCACAGTGAAGTCTTACATTACCTAGGAATGTACCACCACAGTGAAGTCTTACATTACCTATGAATGTACCACTACAGTGAAGTCTTACATTATCTAGGAATGTACCACCACAGTGAAGTCTTACATTATCTAGGAATATACCACCACAGTGAAGTCTTACATTATCTAGGAATGCACCAAATCGTTTACAGGGCTAAATTATTGTAATTATTTTGTTCCATCCCTCTTGATGGCGATGTTTTGTGTTATTAGCGAAGTCACCCCTTATTGCGACCAAAGAAGATCGCCGTGCTTGTCCTCTTGTCAAGGACATTGTTAGTTGAAGACGGAGTGAATTAGATATAGCAGAATTTACCACGTTATACACGTTAAACACGTGATATAAAGCCAGTAGCCAGTAAAAGTGACAATAAGCAGAGTAATCAAATTGAAAGTGCGCCCTATTTTCTTCAGATAAAGTTTTATAATCTCCGGTGAGTAAAACAAAAGGAAATCTATTAGCAAGAATGCTATCTTAGGTCGATTAGGCTATAAAGGAAACTAAAAGATAAACTATTCTAATATTTCTACACTATGTGCAGTTTTATGTTATCTTGATATTTTATGTTATGAAAAAATAGATGATTGATACGTTTGTCTTTGATAAATCGACTACTGCAAATTGAAACGCCATTTTGTTGGATACATTTAATGGTGGAAAGACGTCATGTAGATTCAACTATGCTTCATTCAGCTAACAAGTTAATGTTTTAGGTTTAGAGCATTTGTAAAGCAAATGCAATTTCTTATGCTTTCCTATTTGTGGCTACATTATTTAAGTTATTAAGTTCAATCACTTAATAGATTACAGTGATTTCTGATGTGTTATTAATAAACCTATGTATAGCTATTAATTAGTTATTTTTGCATTTGCTGTATGCAGATTGTTTTTTTTCTTATGTGCACATTCTAACCACTGTGAGAAAGAGAGAAAGAAAATAAAAAAAGACATCCTACGGCGAGCCAGCAACCCAGTGATTCCAAGGCGTACTGCATCCAGCAGCCACCAAGGACCATACGTTCTAGGATACAGATAAGATACACAACATCTCCACACTATTACACACTGCCTTTTAAATGAACGAATTAGGAATGTACCACCACAGTGCATGTGAGTCCAAGATTATCTAGGAATGTAGCACAGCTGTGCACATGAAGTCTTACATTATCTAGGAATGTACCACCACAGTGCACGTACAATCTTACATTATCTAGGAATGTACCACCACAGTGGATGTGAAGTCTTACATTATCTATGAATGTACCACCACAGTGCACGTGAAGTCTTACATTATCTAGGAATGTACCACCACAGTGCACGTGAAGTCTTTCGTTATCTAGAAATGTACCACTACAGTGCATGTGAAGTCTTACATTATCTATGAATGTACCACCACAGTGCACATGAAGCCAAACATTATCTAGAATGTACCACCACAGTGAACGTGAAGCCTTACCTTATCTAGGAATGTGCCACCACAGTGAACGTGAAGTTCAACATTATCTAGAATGTACCACCACAGTGCACGTGAAGTCTTTCATTATCTAAGAATGTACCACCACAGTGCACATGAAGCCCAACATTATCTAGAATGTACCACCACAGTGAACGTGAAGCCTTACCATATCTAGAAATGTGCCACCACAGTGAACGTGAAGTTCAACATTATCTAGAATGTACCACCACAGTGCATGTGAAGTCTTTCATTATCTAGGAATGTACCACCTCAGTGCACGTGAAGTCCAACATTATCTAGAATGTACCACCACAGTGCATGTAAAGTCTTACATTATCTAGGATTGTACCACCACAGTGCATGTGAAGTCTTACATTATCTAGGAATGTACCACCACAGCGAACGTGAAGTCCAACATTATCTAGAACGTACCACCACAGTGCACGTGAAGTCCAACATTATCTAGAATGTACCACCACAGTGCATGTAAAGTCTTACATTATCTAGGATTGTACCACCACAGTGCATGTGAAGTCTTACATTATCTAGGATTGTACCACCACAGTGCATGTGAAGTCTTACATTATCTAGGAATGTACCACCACAGCGAATGTGAAGCCCAACATTATCTAGAATGTACCACCACAGTGAATGTGAAGTCTTTCATTATCTAGGACTATATTTAATTCCCTAATTATTCTATCATGCTGGACAGTGGTTTTATTGTTTGATGTTAACTGTGATATTTTGCTTCCTTAGTTGGGTCCAGTTAGCTTGCCAATTACAATTTATTCTACAATACACTTTGATTTTGATAAACAATGGAACATGTCCCAATTACATGGGCAAACCTGTAATATAGTCCTCTTTCTGACAGTGTGTGCAACTTATACACCACTGCATTGTTAAGTAAGGACATGTAGTCCTTACTTAACAAGTTAGCTAGTATAAGTTTAGCACATTTAGAAAAGGCATTTCTCAGTTGGCAGGCTGTTTTATTCATTGGCTGCGGTACCCAGACGCTTGTTTCTCTACCCGGTAGAATATGTTGTGTGGTGCCTCCAGGTGCCAGTTTACCTGAGGAACTTGTTAAGGTCCCCGTGCTTCATGTATTCAAACACCATGATGAGAGGATCTCCGTCCACACACACGCCATAGAACTTGACAATGTGTTCATGCTGAAGGTTCGTCAGGAGTTCCGCCTCTCGCTGGAAATCTTTCCTCGCCGCCAAGGTGGGGTCCTTCAGTGTCTGAGGAAATACAAGGGTGGGGTCCTTCAGCGTCTGAGGAAATACAAGGGTTTTCAGACTGCTTAAGCAAAAATGAAGCTTCGTCAAAAAAAACATTATCAGAGGCTTGGAAAACAAATTTCAAAGTAGCAAAACATGTTTCAGGTGTTTCTGCCTCCGACAGATGACTATTGACTGCCAGACTGACACACACAGCGGCAGGCAGACAGGCAGACAGAAAGACACACACACACACACTAACAGACACACAAGACACAGACAGACACACACACGCACACACAGACACATATACAGACACACGGACAGACACACACACACACATACACACATACAGACACACATACACACAGAGAGACACATATACAGACACACGGACAGGCATATACACACATACTCACATACAGACACACAGACACACACACACAAACACACAGACATATACACACATATACACACAGACACATAGACAGACACACAGACAGACAGACACATCGACAGACACACATACAGACACATAGACAGACACACAGATGGGAAGACACACACAGAAAATAACTGCTGTGGGTTGACATATATAAAGCAGGGTGTGTAAAGCATTAAGTGTAATCCCCTTATTTCTAGGACAGGATGTCACAAAGACCCAGTTAACTGCCTAGCTTTACAGGAGCATATGATTTGTGTCATTTACGTCATTATTTGTCCCATACGGTCTGACATTTCATTATATACTGGTCCTGTAATAAGAAGCTGCATTGTTGCTGCACCGCTGAATGGGCGTAGAGTTACACCGTCAATATTGAAGAGCTGATCGTCGTGAAATAAACATCCACCCTGCATTCTCACCTATGTGGTTCATTTTGGCATGTGCACTCTGTGTTCTGTCACTCTTTGATCTTACGACTGTAAACGGTAGGATTTACGTCGTCCTGCGTCTGGGACGACTGCCATGCAATCATTTCTTGGTGCTTCTCCATATAAAAAATCTGCGGTTTGTAGCGGTACTTTAAACTCAAAGTTTTACGAAAACATTTCCCAGAGAGATAGTGAATAGTCATTTTACTTATCAAAAGTAACACATTTTACAGAATCAAAACAATCCACAAATAGCTATCATATTTATTTGATATTTAACAACAACAACATAATATATATATATATATATATATATATGTGTGAGGTCATGGAATAATACCTTGATAACATATCATGTATATACTCATTATGACTGATGATCCCAGGCTTATACAAATGCTATATTAATTCCCTTTGATGACCTCACAGAGGGGAAATGAAAGGGTGGCCGTGCTCATGGATCGCAACGCATCCAGCCATATCCTCTGGATGCTCTATGACCTCTGTGTTACCATAGGAACACTCTGTTACCATTGGACCTATGTTGTACAATAGGAACACTATGTTACCATAGGACCTATGTGGTACAATAGGACGTCTGTGTTACCATAGGACCTCTGTGTTACCATAGGACCTATGTGGTACAATAGGACATCTGTGTTACCATAGGACCTCTGTGTTACCATAGGAACACTCTGTTACCATAGGACCTCTTTGTCCTCACTGACCACCTGGAAGTACAGGACAGACTGGAGGACTTCTGTGTCCACATCTGGAAGTATGAACAGACTAGAGGACGTATGTGTCCACATCTGGAAGTATGAACAGACTAGGGGACGTATGTGTCCACATCTGGAAGTACGAACAGACTAGAGGACATATGTGTCCACATCTGGAAGTACTAACAGACTAGAGGACGTATGTGTCCACATCTGGAAGTACTAACAGACTAGAGGACGTATGTGTCCACATCTGGAAGTATGAACAGACTAGAGGACATATGTGTCCACATCTGGAAGTACTAACAGACTAGAGGACGTATGTGTCCACATCTGGAAGTACTAACAGACTAGAGGACGTATGTGTCCACATCTGGAAGTACTAACAGACTAGAGGATGTCTGTGTCCACATCTGGAAGTATGAACAGACTAGAGGATGTCTGTGTCCACATCTGGAAGTACCAACATATTTGAGGACTTCTGTGTCCACATCTGTGTCCACATTCCAGGTCTTTTTAGAACTTCCCACTCCCACATAATCATGGATCCTAGATCCTTTACAGACACACTTATTGATCCAGCCTCCTGCATGGTGGCCCTCTCTCCTACTCCCACATTATCGTGGATCCTAGATCCTTTACAGACACACTTATTGATCCAGCCTCCTGCATGGTGGCCCTCTCTCCTACTCCCACATTATCATGGATCCAACATCATTTACAGACACACTTATTGCTCCGTGATCAATGTGGCCCTTGTCTCGAGCCGGCAAATATTTATTGTCATCACCGTCATACCGTGACCTCATGGCAATGGATGTAGGAACCTTTATATGACCTCTGACCTCCAATATCCTCCATGCCGGCAATTAAGACGTGAGATTTGCATTTTAATCGGGATAAAAGCAGAACAATTACGTGGAATTGAATGAATCAAGACAAATATTCCCTCTAGTCACTTCTCATTTCTTATTCGAGGAGATTTTACTAGCATGTAGCGTTACATTTTGGCCTTTTTATTCAAAGTGACGACAAGTTACTAAAAACCGGTGGCGCATGGTAAACTACCTGAAACACAAGTTACGGTGAGTTACGAACAGACCTTATCCTAGGACAGATATAACACAATATGAAGAGATCTTAACCTAGGACAGATATATCACAATATAAAGAGATCTTAACCTAGGACAGATATATCACAATATAAAGAGATCTTAACCTAGGACAGATTTAACACACTATGAAGAGATCTTAACCTAGGACAGATTTAACACACTATGAAGAGATCTTAACCTAGGACAGATTTAACACAATATAAAGAGATATTAACCTAGGACAGATTTAACACAATATGAAGAGATCTTAACCTAGGTCAGATATATCACAATATAAAGAGATCTTAACCTAGGACAGATATATCACAATATAAAGAGATCTTAACCTAGGACAGATATAACACAATATGAAGAGATCTTAACCTAGGACAGATATAACACAATATGAAGAGATCTTAAACTAGGACAGACATATCACAATATAAAAAGATCTTAAACTAGGACAGATATATCACAATATAAAGAGATCTTAACATAGGACAGATATAACACAATATAAAGAGATCTTAACCTAGGACAGATATAACACAATATGAAGAGATCTTAACCTAGGTCAGATATATCACAATATAAAGAGATCTTAACCTAGGACAGATATATCACAATATAAAGAGATCTTAACCTAGGACAGATATAACACAATATGAAGAGATATTAATCTAGGACTAAAATAACACAATATAATGACATCTTAACCTAGGACAGATATAACACAATATTAAGACATCTTAACCTAAGACGGATATAACACGATATGAATACATTTTCTTTGCCTTAAAGCTCTGAAAATCCATACCCCAGTAACAATGGCTTGTAAACATGTGAAGAAATAGAATAGGTTCACAGGTTGTTTGGTGGCTACCACGTCAATCACGCCCTAACGGCAATCCAGGAGCAGGCCTCTAAATTCACAGTTATTGATTGTTTTAACATCTCACACTCTCTCTCTCTCGCTTTAGCCATAATTGTGTGTAACAAGGTAGAGAGTGGACTCTGGGTTGAATAACAGATGTTCCGTTTGAACCAATGACCAATGAGGACTCATTAACAAGACATGTCGGTCACGTGATCAGTCAGAGGGTCAGCCAGGGGTTAGTCATGTGATCAGTCAGAGGGTCAGCCAGGGGTTAGTCATGTGATCAGTCAGAGGGTCAGCCAGGGGTTAGTCATGTGATCAGTCAGAGGGTCAGCCAGGGGTTAGTCATGTGATCAGTCAGAGGGTCAGCCAGGGGTTAGTCATGTGATCAGTCAGAGGGTCAGCCAGGGGTTAGTCATGTGATCAGTCAGAGGGTCAGCCAGGGGTTAGTCATGTGATCAGTCAGAGGGTCAGCCAGGGGTTAGTCATGTGATCAGTCAGTGGGTCAGTCAGGGAGACAATTAATGAACTACTCTGGAAGAAAATGGCATTTCATTACTCGATATTGTTGACGTTGAAAATTCTGGTGACAATTTACGGTAAAGAAACTTTTACTAAGAGGTTCAGGGAAAAGTGAGGTTGATTATTCACACAGCACCCTCCCCCGACAACACCCTCACCTGAAAACCCATTTATAACTGCCTATTGTTTAAATAACGGCACTGAGGCTGTGAGGCTGTGTGTGTGTGCGCGCGCGCGCGCGCGCGTGCGTGTGTGTGTGTGCGCACGTGTGTGTGCGCGTGTGTGCGCGTGCGTGTGAGAGAGTTGTCAAACACATGTAGCTAATAATGTCCACTGACAGTAAAATGTAAAATCGCGTTTTATACAGTTAATAGCACTTGGCCTGTTATTTGATAAGCACCATTGAGATCCATTACTGAATACATAACAACATTTAGCGACAAAGTGACAAAAAACTATCTCTATAAAGAGTCAGTGTAAAGTGTAAATGGTATATCAATTCTATAAAGCACAAATAAAGTCTAGAAAGTCAATACAAAGAAAGGTGTCCCTTTGAAATTGAGAGATGATGTCTCACCTTAACGGCCACCAGCATCTTGTCCTTGGTTGGGCTGAGGTTATAGCACTCTGCCAGGAAGACCTTCCCAAATGCACCCTCTCCAAGCTCCCGCTTCAGAATGATATCCCGCCGTTTTATATGCTGAACATCTATAGGAGAAGAGAGAGCGTGTGTGTGTGTGAGATGAGGAGAATGTGAACAAACACAAGGAGAGAGACAGAGAGATGTAGATAAAGGCAGAAATAAAGACAAAAGGGTAGAGAGAAAGAGAGAGATAGAGAGATGAAACAAAGAATGAGATTGAGACAGAGGAAGATGCAGGAGACAAAGATAGACACAGAGAGTAAGAACGAGAGAGGGAGAGGGAGAGAGGGAGAGAGAGGGAGAGAGAGACACACACACAGAGAGAGAGAGGGAGAGAGAGATAGGAATTAAAGTGGTCAGCAGTTTCAGTAGCTACAACAATCAGTGTTCTGACACAAAACGAAAAAATTGACCCTTTCCCTTTCCAAAAATAAAATAAAGTGATCATAATAATCCAATCAAACCTGGGAAATGTCAGCAGCCTGCACACTGTGGCGGAGCTGTGATGAAATCACAGAGTGTGCAGCCAGTATTATTCCTTAATCTCAGTACATTCCACCTGTTCTGAGTGGCTGAGCTGCCTGCTGGGGGAGAATATCTTCCATATGGCAAGTCACAGCAGCAGCTGGTATTTACTCAAAACAGGAGTTCTGGATGAGATGCAGTCAAACAGTAATACTGACTGGTGTCCCCTGCAACAGAGGAACCTGACCCATCACCAGAGAAACCTGGCCTAGCACCAGAGGAACCTGACCCATCACCAGAGAAACCTGGCCCAGAAAAACCTGGCCCAGCACCAGAGAAACTGGCCCAGCACCAGAGAAACTGGCCCAGCACCAGAGAAACTGGCCCAGCACCAGAGAAACCTGGCCCAGCACCAGAGAAACCTGGCCCAGGACCAGAGAAACCTGGCCTAGCACCAGAGAAACCTGGCCCATCACCAGAGAAACCTGGCCCAGCACCAGAGAAACCTGGCCCAGCACCAGAGAAACCTGGCCCAGCACCAGAGAAACCTGGCCCATCACCAGAGAAACCCGGCCCAGCACCAGAGAAACCCGGCCCAGCACCAGAGAAACCTAACCCATCACCAGAGAAACCCGATCCATCACCAGAGAAACCCGATCCATCACCAGAGAAACCCGGTACATCACCAGAGGAACCCGGCCCATCACCAGAGATACCTGGCCCATCACCAGAGAAACTTGGCCCATCACCAGAGAAACTTGGCCCAGGACCAGAGATCCCCTTACAGGGACTGGTGCAGAGCAGAGACAAATACTGAGAGATGAGATGGAAACACTAGGCCTGTCCTCAGCCAACCAGCATCGTAGCTAGGATGAGATGAGCACCAAGGCCATAGAAACTGAATACCACCACAATGCGTATATATCTGCTCAGACTGCAACCATAGAAAATGTTAAGCTTTGCTCCGGACTGTGAACTCGCACAATACCACAGATCTAATTGCAGTGATTGGATTATTTAATACACACCAAGAAAACGTGGTAATTGTTTGTGTCCCCTAATCCAGTAAAACTTTCCCATAGAGACAATGAGGTTTTCAGGTGGCGATGCTGAAAGCTGTGCTGTCCCTACACTCAAAGCAATTAAAGAAGTCACAAGTAGCTTGGGCTAATTGTCTCATTACTTTGACGGCCGTGGTACATTCACCTCCCTGTTCCCGTGGATGAGGGCACCCATTCAGGGAGGTTGAACTTGCCTGCTCTCCTTCCTCTCTGCACAGAAGCACACAGATGGCAGGAACAGAACACAGACCTCATCCTAATCAGGTTGCGTTACTTTGACAGCACAGATGTTGAATCCACAGAACAATAACTGACAGTTGAAGGCCAAACCTCAGCTGATTTGGATTTTTATCTCATTCAATTGTTGTTATTTGATGCCGTTACCACATCAATTTTCTCTCTGTCTCCCTGTCTCGTTGACCAGAAAAAGGCTACTTTAGCACAACATTTGGCGTTTCCCGTTACCCAATCATGAGTTTGTGTCACAAGTGGTGAACGCTAGGTTCCCACTCCAGTCTTTAGTGGGGTGCACTTCCTGTTTTCCGGTGGTTTGTTTTGAACTGAGCACAGCTGTTTTCTGTTAGCCATTAGTAGGGCTGGGCGATATGGCTGAAAACTGTATCACGATATAAGTGTTTCATATTGGTCGATATCGATAATTATTGATATTTTTTATGACAAATTTAAATAAGGACCAGAAAAAAAATTACATTTAAACATTTTTATTTTAAACTTAACCTTCCTCTGATTATAATCCCCTTAGTTATAAAGACAAAAATGTCAACACAACCATAGAAAACACTCAAATAATTAAAATGTAAACAGAAGTCTAAAATTATAATGAACACTTAACAATTATCTCTTAACATTAAGGCGCAAAATTACAGAATACGTAATAGTTCCCTTATCAAGTTTAATAAAATAGTGCAAAGTCTTAAATATAAACATAGAGAAACCTGAGACAAACTATTTTCTGCAAGTTTAGTGCCAGGAAGTTCACACGCTGATTCACCTTCTAGTGACTACGGTCAGACTTATTAAATCCAAAAAACTGGCATACTGGTGAGCTGACTCTTCCTGTTTTATCGACAATTTCCTCGCTCGCTGCCGCACACATTTTGGATGCATCACTCCACGCCGGTTCGGTTATTAAAGAATACAACTTGAGACAACGTTATGGCGCAACCAAAAATGATACTGTTACATGATTGGCTGTTAGTGTGTCACTCCCTACGTTGCTAGGTTACCAGCGAGCGCCTTTGTTCATGCAACCCAACTTGCTTTGCAAGCTCTGGATACTTCCGACGAAGAAAAAGAATTTATCGAACGTTTTATCGGAAACATTTTTTATCGGTATTGATTACGTGTCTATCGCGATACATATCGTTATCATTTTATCACCCAGCACTAGCCATTAGCTTAGATGTACCAGGGCGAGCAACAAAATAAACGATGCCATCTCTTCACGTCGCTCGAGCCAGGTCGCAACCATACGGGCGGTTCGTCTTGTGTTAGTCATTGTTGAAACCAGTGCTGGGTTTCGATTCAAATTTCAAGAATTGATTCGATTCCGATTCTCAAGATCTTGAATCGATTATCATTATTCGATTCGACCCGATCTTCGAGATTTAGATAAGTGTTTCCAGTGCACTGTTCCAACGAGTCCAAGAAGGCGTGCAACATTCGGCAGTTTGAGAGGCCGGTTGATTATGTGCGCGAAGCAGCCGACGTGGGTTAGCCCCGTAATCTCAACCGCACAGACCATATTCGCCGCGTTGTCAGTGACTATGGCTGGGTCTTTACTCATCAGCCCCCACTCCTCCATAGCTTTGGTTAACATTTCAGCTAGACTGACAGAGCAATGGTTCCAGATCGCAGCTTTGAGCGTTTCTGGCGTTTTCACAGCAACTGCTTGGTTAACGTTACTAACCGCCATGGTCGTTGTTTTAATGTTCTTCCACCTCGCGCGCATGCGTGAATTCAATGACGCGGCAAGTTAAAGTTCAGGGGAAAATGTAGGCATATAATTAAATCGATCCTCTGAGTTACGGATCGATCTTTCAGAATTGGTGAATTGATTTTTTTAACACAGCACTAGTTGAAACCAGCCGAGCCGTAACCAGTTCGGGATTAAGTTTCCTTTAACGACTACCTCAACACACCTCCACAGAAAATGCTCACCTCTCTCATAAAACGTTCACAGTGAAACATGTGATCTTCTACTGCTCTGGCGTGAACATACCATTATCATTTCTATCATCATCAACCTGCTGGCTGCTTCGCCTCTTAAGGAGACCCAGCCAGACAGACACGGTGGCATTACGGTACATGAGAAAACCCCGTCCGTTCGAGGCTTTCCGAATATACTCGTGCCATTATTCGTGCAAAAAAATAAGACATTTTCATGGATTCGGATAATTCACGGGGAGAGATAAAACCAAAGGTAAACCCCGGGTGGGCTACTTCCTGGTTAATTAGTGTTAGCAATGTCTATGTCTACCCTCGGTGGGCAGGACAGTATCAAGCGCATATGCACAACATATGCAGAACAGGTGCCCTGAAGTTATGGTCGATAAGGGTTAGAGAGGGAGTGTTCTCTTCTCACTGGCGAGGTTTATGGCTGCCTCTGTGTATTGGTGTAATGAAAGCAGCTTTGGAATGCCAACGGAGGGCCCTGTCTGACTTGTTGGGGAAGATGGCAGATGGCGCCCCAAAACGAGTGTTTGAGGGGAACCCAGTAAGGACTGGGGGCTCTGTGGCATCCCTCTGGCAGAGGGTTACACAACAAGGACAAGAGACATTGCTCTACATACAGAGGACAAACACCTCCCTTCTCCTCCTGACACCTCTCTCTTTCTGACAACTCCATCCTCTTTCCGACAACTCCGTCCTTCTCTGACACCTCCCTACTCGTCCTGACGCCTCCCTCCTACTCCTGACATCTCCTTTGTCTGACACCTCCCTCCTCCTCCTGACACCTCCCTCCTCCTCCTGACACCTCCCTTCTATTCCTGACACCTCCCTCCTCTTTCTGAAACCTCCCAAATTTTTTGCTGAAACCTCCCTCAACCTCAGGACTCCTCCCTCCTCTGCCTGACACATCCCTGCTACTCCGGGCACCTCCCTGCTACTCCTGACACCTCCCTGCTACTCCTGACACCTCCCTGCTACTCCGGGCACCTCCCTGCTACTCCGGGCACCTCCCTGCTACTCCGGGCACCTCCCTGCTACTCCTGACACCTCCCTGCTACTCCTGACACCTCCCTGCTACTCCTGACACCTCCCTGCTACTCCTGACACCTCCCTGCTACTCCGGACACCTCCCTACTCCTGCTCCTGACACCTCCCTACTCCTGCTCCTGACACCTCCCTACTCCTGCTCCTGACACCTCCCTACTCCTGCTCCTGACACCTCCCTACTCCTGCTCCTGACACCTCCCTACTCCTGCTGACACCTCCCTCCGATTCCTGACACACACCTCCTCCTCCTGACACCAGCTTCCTCCTCCTGTCACCTACCTTCTTCTCCTGGCACCTTCTTCTCCTGGCACCTCCTTCTCCCGCCTCACATTCTGCCCTTATGACTCCCATGCAACGCAAGCGAACAAATAAACAGAATGCAAAGCGAGGGCCGCGAGGTAACGAGGCCTTAATCTCCATATAACTCCATGAGAGTTCTTCCACGAGGCTCTAACCCAAATCCAGGTGTCACCGTTCACCTCACCTCATCTTTATTATATTTCATTTCTCTAATGAATCTCATTCAGCATATTTCCTCCCCCGGGCTCTGGCAGACAAGTGCTGATACATAATGGAGTGCACGGTTCTCCAGGTGCTCTGGCTGAGGAGATGTTGAAGACCACTACAGCCAACGTGGATGAAGAACCACGGATGAAGTACCAGGGATGAAGAACCACGGATGAAAAACCTTGGGTTAAGAACCACAGATGAAGAACCACGGATGAAGTACCAGGGATGAAGAACCACGGATGAGGAATAATGGATGAAGAACCACGGGATGAAAAACCTTGGGTTAAGAACCACAGATGAAGAACCACGGACGAAGAACCACGGATGAAGAATGTGAAGTAGGGGCACAATAAAAAACTGAACAAAACGAAAACACTCCACCACAATTTGGAGGTTTTCCGTTCGCTTCCACTTGTTTTTTCTCCAAATGTATATTATCTCCATAATTTAATGTGAAGTTCCCATTCCTTTGTTCCACAGACAGAAAAACATATGAGCTCTGCAAAATCCCTCGGCAGGGTACAGAGAAGCCTTGAATGCTGCGTTTGAATGAACCGGACCTTCTGTCACTCAACTTGGCGGTGAGCCATAATGTATAACCAGACACAGGAAAGAGATGGGCAGCTTACAGCTAGCACGCATGTTCAACGGATGTCGACGTTGACAGGCGAGTCGAGAGACACGGCGAGACAGGATATTGGGCTCGGGCGATGCTGGGAAAGTGCCTATAGTGTCAGAAAGTCTTAAAGGAAAACAAAAGGCAGGGTGTCATGTGAAAATCCATTCGCGACTGCCGTCGTAACCTAAACGTCGACCAGGCACTGTAAGCAAACATGACAATAACATGAATAATTTATGAGCTCTAAAGCGTGAGCAGTGGTGGGTGAAAGAGAAGTCTCGTTGTGACTGGAGAGCCATGTGAGGACGTGCGGTGAAACAGCCGGCCTCACCTCAGGGCATCACAGCCATCCAAGCCTAGTTGGACGACTTTACCGTAGGCACCATGTACGTATGCAGAGGGCTGAACGAACGAACATACGGAGCATCTGTAAACAGTGCCAACCCTCTCAGCAAGACACGTCACCAAACAAAACAGGCCACACGGAAGCCAAGGCTGATCCAGGCTGGAAAATCAGCAATTACTCACATATTGAATAAGAGAAACCTTAGCAATAACTATTCCATATTGAATAAGAGAAACCTAAGAACGGTGAACTGAGGGGTTAGCGACAGACTACGAAAACAAGCATATTTTCCGAAGGTCTTTAAGACACATCCGTGCTTTCATGTCCTCCTGAGAGTGCAGCTCCCACTTTATGTCTGAACGGGGTAGAAGGAAAGAATCCTTAAAAGCCAAAATGCATTCAAATGTGTTCTTAGTAGTGGGAGGCATGACTAATACTGGTACTCAAACTCTCTCCAGTGATGACAGAAGCACTCAGAGAAATGCTCAAACCCACTTGAGTTTTAAGCAATGACAAAAAAAACCCGCACACCATTTATTTATAAATATAAATGCAGATTTATATTCATTTATGGGAAATACAGCTCCATAAGTTAAATTAATTTCAGAAATATTTTAAATGGATCAAACATGATCTTCCTGTTTATGTGATTAATCAAAGTGGAGTCTGTCAAAATGTGAAGCGTTCGCGTTCCACTTCTGGTTTATGGGCAAAATGAAATGTCAAAACACTCCCACGAATCGAGCCGCTTGTGAAACCGTCGAGATGCTACTGAGGTCATGAACAGTGTATACGTTAGCAGACAAAGCATCCAGGAACGGCTACAGCGGCACAGCAGGAGGCGGAGCCTAAAGCAAGGTCATAGTATGCAGTGTGATGACCGTTACGCCACCGGGTTGCAATTAGAATGCTTTTAATGAGTCGGGAGACTGAAATTTGCATACATATAGCCGTGTTAACCGTTCCTTTAATTGAAGAAATTAGGGCAGGAAAAAAATAAGCAATGGATTAAGCAAGTCATGGGTAGGTGACAAGTGATTCGCTTCATGGCCTGTTGATTATTTTACGGTATATCTAGTGTTGTTACCTTTGTAGAAATTAAAGTGACAGGTTAGAATTTGTTGTCCTTTCATCCGTTCATCTCGTTCAGGCAGAATGCAAGCTAACCATAACCTCCTTGGTAGAAGGCAGAACATTCAGTGTGACATTTTCCGTATAATGGGGCTTATTGGAGGTTGTTTGTGCCAAAATCCAACCGATGAAGACAGAGACGGATGAAGGAAAAGTCTTCCTCGCTACATGGTTATGGGCGATGAAGCAGTGGTTTCTGCCAAAATCTCAAACGAATTATATCTGGACAAAATTAATCCCCTGCTCATGATCTTTGAGTGAGGGACATCAATTAGTCAACTGTCAATTGTATTTGTTCTGTTGTGGAGGAGAGGTCTTACAAGAGACGACATTACACATGTGGTTGCTTCTGAATGCAGGTTATACACAACATAAAAATGACCTGTCAAATGAAAATGATGATTGAGTGAATGTAGGGAGTGAATGTGGGGTGTGAATGTAGAAAGTGGATTTAGGGAGTGAATGTCGGGATTGAATGTGGGGTGTGAATGTAGAGAGTGGATTTAGGGAGTGAATGTGGGGTGTGAATGTAGAGAGTGGATTTAGGGAGTGAATGTCGGGATTGAATGTGGGCTGTGAATGTAGAGAGTGGATTTAGGGAGTGAATGTAGGGAGTGAATGTGGGGTGTGAATGTAGAAAGTGGATTTAGGGAGTGAATGACTGTAGGGATTGAATGTGGGGTGTGAATGTAGAAAGTGGATTTAGGGAGTGAATGTCGGGATTGAATGTTGGGGTGTGAATGTAGAAAGTGGATTTAGGGAGTGAATGACTGTAGGGATTGAATGTGGGGTGTGAATGTAGAAAGTGGATTTAGGGAGTGAATGTCGGGACTGAATGTGGGGTGTGAATGTAGAGTGGATTTAGGGAGTGAATGACTGTAGGGATTGAACGTGGGGTGTGAATGTAGAGAGTGGATTTAGGGAGTGAATGACTGTAGGGATTGAACGTGGGGTGTGAATGTAGAGAGTGGATTTAGGGAGTGAATGTCGGGATTGAATGTGGGCTGTGAATGTAGAGAGTGGATTTAGGGAGTGAATGTCGGGATTGAATGTGGGCTGTGAATGTAGAGAGTGGATTTAGGGAGTGAATGTAGGGAGTGAATGTAGAAAGTGGATTTAGGGAGTGTAGTGAGTGAATGTAGAGAGTTAAAGTAGAATGTTGATGTAGGAATATACTGTAGTGGGAAAGTGTAGAGAGTGAACATGGAGAGTGAATGTAGAGAGTGTTAGGGGAAAGTGAATGAAGAGAGCGAATCTAGGGAGTGAATCTAGAGAGTGAAACATTGACATTCCTTTCACACAGCAAAGTGAGAGCTCTTTAAGTGGCTACTTCTTGAATTAAATCAGATTATTCCCATGCCATTTTCACAATTATCAAGGAATGTACTCAAAATAACAAGTAGCAAACAGAACACGTACAAAGTTCTGTAACGTTTCCGGAAAAAAAACCCACCAGTCAGAGTGAAAAAATAGGTTCCAGCACACGTCAGAGCCAGATCCGTATCAGTCCGTCACGGGGACCTATTCCCTCTCATGCCACTAACGAGAGTTCATTTCCCGCAGACTAACGAACCGCAGGTGATGGAATGGAACCGGGTCGTCCACATGGCGTTCTCCACTCAGCCCCTGTCCCCCTGCAGTTAACCGGGCCGTGCCGCAGCTCACTAACTAGCCAGAGCAAACCCTTTTGACAGGGGCCACAAGATCTGACCACAGAGGCACATTAATATTTCAACTAAATGGATATTGAAGTTGGCTGTCTCCCTGGTGATCCAGCCCAACAGCCCGACAGCCCGACAGCCCGACATTCTCCAGAAACGCCATTCTCGTCTCAATTCCGCCGGAAATGCAGCCTTTTGGTATTTTTGTATATGTTTTTCTTTGTGAAGCACATTGAATTTCTTCTACGTGTGAAATGTCCTGTAGAAATAAACGTGCCCGCTGTATCAGGCATTCTGTCATGTCTTGGCACGACAGGATGGGCGTGCCCGTGAAATCCAATGCCCCCCTCTTCTTCATTTGGTGCACGGGACGCGTGTTTCATTTGTTTATTGCCCCACCTGTTTCCTTTATAACTATCCTTAGTTAAGATCCTCTTTTCCCAGTGTCTTGTCTGTCTCTGTTTGGTCGAAAGCCTATATTACGCTTGACTTATGTCCTGTCTGGTTTACTGTTATTTTAGTTTTTGTTTTAATATGTTCGCTAAGCGCTTGTGTCCGACTCCCGTTTCGCGACACGATAAGGTATTGTATTAAACACAATGCTTCTTTCTCTGTACCTTTATCAGAGTTAAAGCATGTAAATATCCCACCCTCTCGGGAACACGAAGTACAGACTCAGACTCAGTTGAGTCTATTAACTACGATGATCCCAAGTTTATCGATCTAAAAGAAAAAGGAGGGGTTTTCATTGTTTTGATATGATTATATAGCAAATTTGTTGGAGCAACGTTATGCATTTGACATATTTTAACACACAATAGCAGTGACGGACAATTTGTAATTATGTAATGTATTTGTACACTTTGGAGTATATATATATTGTTAAACTCAAGGTTAAATCACTAAGTGATTGATCATATCGCCGAGGTATAGTGTATGACGTCATTACCGCCTACTACGTTTACTACCGAAATATAGAGCTGGGCGATTTTTCCCCCTAAAAAACTCGATTTACGATTCGACCCCCCCCCCCTTCCCCCCCCGTCCATTTAAAACAAAATAACTGCGAACTGTAGATATATTTTAAAAATATATATTTCTTTAATTTAATTGAAGTGCATCAACATAAACAAAATTGCAAAGGCAACCCCTTTCTCTAACCGTAAAGTCACTGTGCAGTGTGCAACAAAGATTGTTAAACATCCAAATTATATTTGAATTGAGCTAATAAAAAAACAAAAAATCAAAAAAATATTGATTTTTTGAAAATATGAATCGATTTGACCTACCAACTTGATTTTTAAATCAAATCGATTTTTTTCCCAGCCCTACCAAAATACACTGTGTAACTTCATGCACTTATACGTTCTAAATAAAAGCGAAGCATCAGAGCCATGTGTACATGTCTGACATTAGATGAGATTGAGAGCAGTTGGATTTAATATTGCAGAAACATCAACAGGGATGAGCAAACAAGGTGACTCCCGTGATGAATCAGGCGGTTCTTTAGCTCCGGCATTAGACTGGCTGAGGGCATGCTGTGATTTATGTTTCCATAAAGACGTGTGGTGGAAAGCCGCCCTTGTGAAATGACTGAGTGATATCTGTGTTCTCCATGCTCTCTGAGCTTGGGGCCAGGCCCGCATTAATGCACGGGCTTATTGGGGCTGAAGCACCAGGGCCTATGAAGACAAGGGGCCTATCATGAGCCAATAAAAAAATCACATTGTTTTGTAATTTGTCGAATTTTCTGTCAAGCACTTGATATTCATGTTTTTGGCTGCTGATTGATCCAATTTACAAGTGACCCACCGTCACCCACGTGGGAAGCATGATATGACAGCCTATCAGAATGTAGAGAAACAGTTGCGTCATATTCTCTAGTAGTCTATTCAACTTTGTGCTAGTCACAGAGGCTGATATCAAAATGTTGAGAAAGAAAAAGTTTGAGAGTGGTACTCATAAATGAAAAATATCGCGACAGAAACAAAACAGTGAGAAGGAATTGTTAAAAAAAGATTCCAAAGCTAACAGGATTTTTTAAACCTGCAAATGAAGGTGAGTCGAGCTCATTAAGCAGAGCACTGATGAACAGTGGAGAGGACAAGCAAACAGGCGGGCAGTGTTCATTTCGTTATAATTATTTTCGTCAATGAAAATTTTTCACAGACGAAAACGAGACGATACGGTCCCGAAGCGTGGTGCAGCCCTGCACATAGACAGACAGGGCGCGAGGACTGAATTGAGCTCTCTCTCGCGTCTGAATGGACAAATACACACAACATTATGTCTAAATGTCCGTTTTGGAGAGTATTCACGTAAACACAGGCGGTTATGTCTTTACAGAACGTACAGTTGTGAGAATATCGGATGTGCATCAGTGCAATTGGATCGGCACACTCGGTCTTAAAGTGACAGTGCGCAATAAACCTAATGCCGTCTGTACACTTAATATTAATCAAACAAATATCATTAATCAAAGAAATACCACTGTGATTTGGAAGTGGACTTTGTGGAGGAAGCGGTGCAGTTCAGGGAGTTTGTACAGAATGACAGGTTGGGCAGCACGTCGGCAGTGGAGTTACAGAAAGTATTAAGAAGTAGAAAACTCCATACAGTGTTTCCCAACACAGATATAGCTCTACGGCTATTCCTGACCATGCCAGTGACCAACGTGCTTTCTGCTTTTGTTGTATATAGACAAATGTGATCATTAGACTTTTCTTTATTGTGGGCCTACAAAACCTCTCAGCCCCAGGGCCTAACAGCAGGTTAATGCGGACCTGCTTGGGGCAGACAGAGAAAGTGACTACGGCACTCTGGGGACCGTGGATATCTACTGGAACTCGCTCTAGCTGTAAGTAAGTTCAAGAAAAGTATTGGAGTGCGATTGTGAGGGCTGGGGTTGTCTCTGCTGAGAGAGAAGTTAGCATCTGTTTAAAGGGATCTTTAATAAACAGGGAAACTAAGTGAAAATACTAGTAGTATTATAAAGGGTGGGGGGGGGCTGCAATTGTTCAGTGCAATTTGAGGGAAATTCGAAATGAAAATAAAGACAGTCTAGGTTTTTTTCCTCTCTATTTGCAGAATAAAACCCATTGCCAAACCAAAGTCTAAAAGGTCAGCGTTTCTTTGAGTTTCTGACAAAGGATGTTGGAACTGTACATACAATATCCAGTATACATTAGAACTGTACATACAATATCCAGTATACATAAGAACTGTACATACAATATCCAGTATACATAATAACTGTACATACAATATCCAGTATACATAAGAACTGTACATACAATATCCAGTATACATAACTGTACATACAATATCCAGTATACATAATAACTGTACATACAATATCCAGTATACATAAGAACTGTACATACAATATCCAGTATACATAATAACTGTACATACAATATCCAGTATACATAATAACTGTACATACAATATCCAGTATACATAATAACTGTACATACAGTATCCAGTATACATTAGAGCTGTAGATACAATATTCTGTATACATTAGAACTGTACATACAATATCCTGTTAACATTAGAAATGTACATACAATATCCAGCATACATTAGAACTGTACATACAATATCCAGCATACATTAGAACTGTACATACAATATCCAGTTAACATTAGAACTGTACATACAATATCCTGTTAACATTAGAACTGTACATACAATATCCTGTTAACATTAGAACTGTACATACAATATCCTGTTAACATTAGAACTGTACATACAATATCCTGTTAACATTAGAACTGTACATACAATATCCTGTTAACATTAGAACTGTACATACAGTATCCTGTTAACATTAGAACTGTACATACAATATCCAGTTAACATTAGAACTGTACATACAATATCCAGTTAACATTAGAACTGTACATACAATATCCTGTTAACATTAGAACTGTACATACAATATCCAGCATACATTAGAACTGTACATACAATATCCAGTTAACATTAGAACTGTACATACAATATCCTGTTAACATTAGAACTGTACATACAATATCCTGTTAACATTAGAACTGTACATACAATATCCAGTTAACATTAGAACTGTACATACAATATCCAGTTAACATTAGAACTGTACATACAATATCCTGTTAACATTAGAACTGTACATACAATATCCTGTTAACATTAGAACTGTATATACAATATCCAGTTAACATTAGAACTGTACATACAATATCCTGTTAACATTAGAACTGTACATACAATATCCTGTTAACATTAGAACTGTACATACAATATCCTGTTAACATTAGAACTGTATATACAATATCCAGTTAACATTAGAACTGTACATACAATACCCTGTTAACATTAGAACTGTACATACAATACCCTGTTAACATTAGAACTGTACATACAATATCCAGTTAACATTAGAACTGTACATACAATATCCAGTATACATTAGAACTGTACATACAATATCCTGTTAACATTAGAACTGTACATATAATATCCTGTTAACATTAGAACTGTACATACAATATCCAGTATGCATTAGAACTGTATATACAATATCCAGTTAACATTAGAACTGTACATACAATATCCTGTTAACATTAGAACTGTACATACAATATCCTGTTAACATTAGAACTGTACATACAATATCCTGTTAACATTAGAACTGTACATACAATATCCTGTTAACATTAGAACTGTACATACAATATTCTGTTAACATTAGAACTGTACATACAATATCCAGTATACATTAGAACTGTACATACAATATCCAGCATACATTAGAACTGTACATATAATATCCTGTTAACATTAGAACTGTACATACAATATCCAGTTAACATTAGAACTGTACATACAATATCCTGTTAACATTAGAACTGTACATACAATATCCTGTTAACATTAGAAATGTACATACAATATCCAGTATACATTAGAACTGTACATACAATATCCAGTATACATTAGAACTGTACATACAATATCCTGTTAACATTAGAACTGTACATACAATATCCTGTTAACATTAGAACTGTACATACAATATCCAGTATACATTAGAACTGTACATACAATATCCAGTATACATTAGAACTGTACATACAATATCCTGTTAACATTAGAACTGTACATACAATATCCTGTTAACATTAGAACTGTACATACAATATCCAGTATACATTAGAACTGTACATACAATATCCAGTATACATTAGAACTGTACATACAATATCCTGTATACATTAGAACTGTACATACAATATCCTGTTAACATTAGAACTGTACATACAATATCCAGTATACATTAGAACTGTACATACAATATCCAGTATACATTAGAACTGTACATACAATATCCTGTATACATTAGAACTGTACATACAATATCCTGTTAACATTAGAAATGTACCTACAATATCCAGTATACATAAGAACTGTACATACAATATCCAGTATATATTAGAACAGTTATATAGATCCACTTTTGTATTTTTTGAATGTTTCATTTCCGGTATTTTATTTTTGTTTCCGTTCTTTTATATTTTATGGTTGTTTTTTGGCATTGTAGTTGCTAGTTGTGTATATTTTGTTTTTCTACAGTTTGTTGTGTTGCTTTGTTGTTTGCAGAACTTTTTTGTGTTTATCTACATCTTTGATTGTTTATAAAAGTTTGTTTTTTGTGGTATTTCGGTGTTGTTTGTAGTTAATTTTCGGTGTGTGTGTGTGACTTTATGGACAGGTGTGTGTGTGTGTGTGTGTGTGACTTTATGGACAGGTGTGTGTGTGTGTTACTATAGGGGCAGGTGTGTGTGACTTTATGGACAGGTGTGTGTGTGTGACTTCAGGGACAGGTGTGTGTGTGTTACTATAGGGGCAGGTGTGTGTGTGTTACTATAGGGGCAGGTGTGTGTGTGTTACTATAGGGGCAGGTGTGTGTGTGTTACTATAGGGGCAGGTGTGTGTGACTTTATGGACAGGTGTGTGTGTGTGACTTCAGGGACAGGTGTGTGTGTGACTTCAGGGACAGGTGTGTGTGTGTTACTATAGGGGCAGGTGTGTGTGTGTTACTATAGGGGCAGGTGTGTGTGTGTTACTATAGGGGCAGGTGTGTGTGTGTTACTATAGGGGCAGGTGTGTGTGACTTTATGGACAGGTGTGTGTGTGTGACTTTATGGACAGGTGTGTGTGTGTGACTTTATGGACAGGTGTGTGTGTGTGTGACTTTATGGACATGTGTGCGTGTGTGACTTCAGGGACAGGTGTGTGTGTGTGACTTCAGGGACAGGTGTGTGTGTGTTACTATAGGGGCAGGTGTGTGTGTGTTACTATAGGGGCAGGTGTGTGTGTGTTACTATAGGGGCAGGTGTGTGTGTGTTACTATAGGGGCAGGTGTGTGTGACTTTATGGACAGGTGTGTGTGTGTGACTTTATGGACAGGTGTGTGTGTGTGACATTATGGACAGGTGTGTGTGTGTGTGACTTTATGGACAGGTGTGCGTGTGTGTGACTTTATGGACAGGTGTGTGTGTGTGTGTGTGACATTATGGACAGGTGTGCGTGTGTGTGACTTTATGGACAGGTGTGTGTGTGTGTGTGTGTGACTTTATGGACAGGTGTGTGTGTGTGTGTGACTTTATGGACAGGTGTGTGTGTGTGACTTTATGGACAGGTGTGTGTGTGTGTGACTTTATGGACAGGTGTGTGTGTGTGTGACTTTATGGACAGGTGTGCGTGTGTGTGTGTGTGACTTTATGGACAGGTGTGTGTGTGTGTGTGACTTTATGGACAGGTGTGTGTGTGTGTGACTTTATGGACAGGTGTGTGTGTGTGTGTGTGTGTGTGACTTTATGGACAGGTGTGCGTGTGTGTGACTTTATGGACAGGTGTGTGTGTGTGTGACTTTATGGACAGGTGTGTGTGTGTGTGTGACTTTATGGACAGGTGTGCGTGTGTGTGACTTTATGGACAGGTGTGTGATTTGTAGTGCACTCATTACATTGAACACAGCTCCGCCGGTTCTGATGAAACCGTAGCTGCACAGTTCCAGCTCCATCTTTCCCCATATGAATCTCTCCTGCTTGTCCCCTGTCAGACATGACAAATCCGGCTGCTTTACAAGCCATTCATGATGTGCTTTTCTTTAACCCCCAGGCACTTCTGGATTGTATATCAGATGGAACAGCGGATATTGCCTTGGTTCCTCTCCACAGGGTCTCTTATTCTTCACTGTATATTCTCTGTTCTCGTCGACGCGCACGAACGTGTCAAAAGCTACAGTCTCAGCTATGTCGACCGTAGCCACATTTGGTACTGACTAGATTCCAGGTGTGAGCAAATGCTAAGTCATTATAAACATATCCCGTTGCTGAGTAATATCACATGCGCTGTAGTCTAACAGCTGTGGTAAAGTGGTAATAGCCAGATATATCAAATGCTTTACTATTACATGACTGGCTAATGTCAAATGGCCCGTGTAACACAACACAGAGGTGCCCCTAGAGACAAGTGAAGGCCTCAGCTGCACAAACGCTGGAATACCCAGATATTTTAAACCAAAAACATTTTAGATTAGAGAAAAATACAAATTCATTCTTTGACTGTAAATGTTTTATCCACAAGCCGGAGCAAAAATGAAAGACATGCCTAATCATTGTCGGATCAAACGCCGTTGGAAGTATAAAAGTCAATAAACGCAAACTCATTCGAGACAAAGCGAACAAAAAATAGAGATCTGAGGACGGGAAAAGTCGATGTGAAGGATGGCGCGATGTCGTTATGTAAGCGATATAATCGGCCGCGCTCTCTCTCTCTCGCTTCTTCATTAAAGGAAAATCCGAACGGCGTGTGCGCGTCGCCGGGCCTTCCGTGTGAAATCAATTCAGCGCAAGTGACGACGTCGAGTGAATAAATGCACGTATTTTCAGATGAATGTGGAGGAGGGCTGCTTGAATGCACTCAGAACGGAGAACAATGACTGCTTTAGTCTGCCATTAAATCTAGATACCCGGATGTCATGAGAAGATGAGTCATCACACGGCATCTCTATAGGTACGAAACCCAGTTGACATACCTCACTCTCACTCCCGGAGATATTCCTACAAAAGAGAGCCGGTAGCAATGGATAGACAGACAATACAGGGTGTGCGTTATAGACATCCAGTATCTGTGGAAACGCGGTAAATATTATTTATCATATTTATGATTCAGGTCATATAGATGGCAGAATGCAAAAAAAAATAATCACCCGCTACAAAGTGGGATATATCATCCAATTCCATAGAAACATTCCCAAATTGGGAAAGACTGAGTTATTGGGAAAGATTTAATCCATTCAAACCCTTTTAAAATTATTATTTATTGAACATTTCTTTAACTGGGTAGGCCGTTATATTACTATTTTTGCAACGGCGACTATACGAATGGGAGCGAGAAATGGAACAGAGAAATGGAACCGTCCGAATCTCGCCCCAGGCTGGGGAACGGTGAACGCTCTGTACTCACAGGTGGCCGGCTTGTTGCAGTTGTGTCCGTGTCTGAAGTACTGCGGGTTCTCGATGACCGGTATACGGGTCATGCCGATCACCACGGCGTCCGGCCCGGCGTCCAGCGTACACGGCGTGATGATGCCGTGGTTGACGTGGTGCAGGGGGCTGGCCGAGTCCTCCTCGCCGCTAATCACCGCCACCGGACCTACGGAGAAGACGACCCGATTAGCGCCAAGTGCAGACGGATGTCCAAGACCCCGATGTGGGGGGGTGGGGGGGTGGGGGAGAAGGGGAACAGGACAGGGAGAAGAAGAGGGGGAGAGCGAATCGGTCCGACACACACGTAGAGGTCCGCCGTCGCACGAATACCGCCATTATCCAGACATCATTGCGGCGGTTTAATCAAAATTGAACGCAAAACAGGGGGATAAATAAACGAGCCTTCCCGTTCATAATTCATTAATATGTCCGGTAGCAACAGCCAGACGGACACATTTGTCAGTATACAAATTATCTGGGTACGCCTCATTTCGTCTGCCCTCAGAATGCTTTAAGCGATCTAAACAAGCGTTAAATGGCTTATAGCCCAAGTATGAACCCGGCGGCAGTCTTTGCTACTAATACCCAAAGCCTCCGTTACCCATCGAATTCAAGCCCCGCCCTTCGCACTGTCCTACGTTTCCACCATCGCACGGCTCCACAACGCCCATGCTCGCACCAAATGCCCTTTGCCCCTCTTGTGTCAGAGAGCCGTGGGAAAACGGAAACTGGCAATAGACGGTGGCGTACATTTCAAAGCTTTGTTTTGGGGTCGTCAGACGAGTTGACGGTCTGTCCCTATTAGGCAATGTGCCGTGTCAGTCGGAGGCCAAACACCAGCTCTATTAAGCGGCCACAACGCAAGCGCCGCTTAGTGCTGGCATTCACGGAACGTTTGACGAGCGAATCAGAGAAGACGGACGGGGATCGCACACGGATCCGTCTGTGAAAAAAAGGACACGTGTACAGACGTGAAGGAGGGTCAAAAGTCAACTGACAGACATCCATAGACAGAAAGGTCACATCCGCGTTGACTGTCGGTCTCCAAACAAGCGATGCATTCTGGGACAATATCAACGCCACCGACACCTGCTGAACTAGAGCCAATCACCGCACACACACAGTGAGACAGGACTGCCCTCAGCAACCAAACGGTAAACGGGGAATTAGAGAATCACCCCGTGAAAATGCAGCACGATATAAAAACGCCTTTCAGCCGTAGGGGAATTCTGCAACGGGAGACACAGCCTCTCCAGAAATGCGGAAGGAAAAAACACCGACATCTGTATGGATATGATTTAAAGACCTTTCGCTAATTCCGAGCGGGTATCGCCGTTCTGCTCATCTCTCGGCGGCCATAAATGCCAGAGCAGAGATTGAAAATAACAACAAAGCAACTCTATCATGCAGCTGTGTAAAGTTCAGCCAGGGAAATGTGGCTAGCGCCAGTGACGATTCTGGATATCGACGTGCACGCACTGCAAGTGCTCGCCATCTCCTGTTTCAACGCGACATCCGTCACAGTTTGCTTTCAATTTGACACGAGGACACGGGGACTATTTATTGCAGTCAATTTTCACTGCAGTAACTTCCGCCAGAATTCGCTACTGATCTAATCAGCGACACACAATCAACAGACTGGGTCCAATCAATCTCGGGTAACTAAATATCAACCACAACGGGCCCGTTTTGACAATGCCCAGAAAGGCTCGGCATTCGGCAACCACAACAGAGGCACCGTCAATGGACGGGATAGAAAGACGCATCCAGCGGCGCTCGAGGTTTGGGACGTTGAGAGAGGGATGTCATGCCAGAACACCGTGAATCGGCTCAGCGGTGCCCCGCGGAGAGGGGAGGATCTCTCGTTCCCTCTCAGAGTTGTCGACTGAAGCAAAGCCCCTCTGTGCAGCTCAAACAAATGTGATTACTGTGGGAGCCTCCCGCGGCGTTGGCGGCGACGAGCCCAAGGCAACACTCAGCTGAACCGCGACCGGATTGGCTCCTGTTTACCCGCGTCTCATGCGGTGACTCGGGAAGCGGAAGGAAGGAAACGGAGCGATTCCAAAAGACAATCTGAAAGGCGAGCCCGAGCCGAAGCGCTTTATTTGCTCTGTTCGACTCGTCGTGCCGTTACAGAGTGCAACAGAAAACAGCGGGAGGGATCACTGTTAAAATAACACACAAGCACTTAGGCTCCGCCCACCTGTCGCCTGCACACGTTTGTTCTTTAGTGATAATAACTCAGTAAATGAACAGTGGTGTAAAAGTACTGCTACACACTAACCAGACACAAACCAGACACAGACCACACACTGACCACACAGTGACCACACAGTGACCACATACTGACCAGACACTGACCAGACAGTGACCATACACAGACCACATATAGACCAGACATTAACTAGTGGTCGCTGCATTGCTGTAGATACACCACGGTACACACGCAGCTGTAAGGGCCCGAGGACCAAACACTGACCAGACACTGACCATACACTAACCACATATTGACCAGACACTGGTAGCGGTCGCTGCATTGCTGTAGATACACCACGGTACACCCTCAGCTGTAAGGGCTCGAGGGCCTCAGCTTGTGTGTCTTTCTTAGCCACTATCGAGGCTCAATGGTGTTCTAATTATCTGCATGAATGACTAACACCAGAAGCGTCCTGACAGGATAACAAGTCCACATAACTCTGTCTAACAAAGGCCCTGTCAATCAGGCCGAACCAACAGTGGAGCAGAAATCAATGCTATCAGTGTGGTGAGCCGTTCCCCGGAGTCCGTGTGATATATGAACACAATAAAGTCTGACTGGGACAGGACGAGGTCCTGTGTGACTGACAGGATGCCGGGCCAATCACCGACGGCAGGCACCTTAATCGCAGTAATCAGAGGAGCGATGGGCTGTTTCGATTTGACCATTATCGACAGGTACGGCACTTTAAGTTTTATCGGGCCACGTGACAATCTGGGCGGCTCAGGAGACACGGGTGAGTTGTGGCGAATGGCGATGGTGAACGGTTGTAAGGAAGAATATGCACACGATGTATATTGGATTACTTCATTTAATGAGAATTATTTATTTCAAGGTTATTAATGGTAAATTCATATTGAATGATCTTACGCAGAGTGTTGAAAGAAAATTGATTACTTTTGGCTTTTAGGACTAAAGGCTGCGTTCTCTGACCCCACGCACTGCCAAATGACCACTTCTGCTAATTAGGTCATTTAAGATGCTTTTCTCATTCATTTATTGGAAATGCCACCCGGGTACCCAAATAATCAACGCACATGTTAAGAGGAGCAGTCAACCTGCCTGTCGAATCAAACCCCTCTGTCTGGTGGATCAGAACATCACAGAAATGACCAGGTGAACTTTCCGTTTGATTCCAATATCCAACCGGTTCCGTCTGCCAGGTTCAACTGATGATTTGGCCCAGAGCCGGAGCTGATGTTGATGAAGCAACACTGAGAACATGCGCTATTAGCTGTTCTAGTGTGATTGCTTGGACTGTCTCCTCCCCTGTCTCCTCCCCTGTCTCCTCCCCTGTCTCCTCCCCTGTCTCCTCCTGCTTCCTCCCCTGTCTCCTCCCCTGTCTCCTCCCCTGTCTCCTCCCCTGTCTCCTCCCCTGTCTCCTCCCCTGTCTCCTCCCCTGTCACCCCCCTGCTTCCTCCCCTGTCACCCCCTGCTTCCTCCCCTGTCTCCTCCCATGTCTCCTCCCTGTCTCCTCCCATGTCTCCTCCCATGTCTCCTCCCCTGTCTCCTCCCATGTCACCCCCCTGCTTCCTCCCCTGTCACCCCCCTGCTTCCTCCCCTGTCTCCTCCCATGTCTCCTCCCCTGTCTCCTCCCATGTCTCCTCCCATGTCTCCTCCCATGTCTCCTCCCATGTCTCCTCCCATGTCTCCTCCCCTGTCTCCTCCCATGTCTCCTCCCATGTCTCCTCCCATGTCTCCTCCCATGTCTCCTCCCCTGTCTCCTCCCCTGTCTCCTCCACTGAAAAGACCAAACAGGGTAAAGTGCACATGTATGTGCAGTAAGGCTAGGGATGCCCAAGTGCACAGTTAGTAAGGGCCTGCACTGAATACCTGTTGTTAATAGAATAGAACACATGGAAATACTAATAAAAAGGCCGTAATACTTTCTTCATTGCTTCATGGGCTTTTATGGTAGTGATCTCATGGAAGGGGTTGCATCACACATAAAGCCAACGTCACCGTGAATGGGTACTATTCCTGGTGACCCGAACTGCAAACATCCCAATATTATTCATTTTCGATTGAAAGGGAAGCATATACCGTCCTTCCCCAAGACCGAACAGTTACATAAAGCACTTAAAAAAATGAATTGAAAAAATTGGCTACTTTCTTTCTAAAACATTCCCAGCTTCAAGGCCATCTGTGTGGCCAATAAGGGAACATCCTTTTAAAACTCTTTCTTCTTATTCAACTGAAGAACAAAGCCAATTTAATAAGATAGTGGAGACAGAGGGCAGAGACCCAAGTGTTTTCCTGGCAAGAGATGGACTGGGGGAGGAGAGAGGAGAAGAGAGGAGGGCCCAGGGGCAGGGGGCAGGAAGTGGCAAATAAACGCTGGGCTGCTGGGACTGTCACCTCGGGGCTGTTTCCCCAGAACACACACGTCCCCGGGCAGGGCACAGAGACCCGGCTTCACCAAAACACGCCCGCGCGGCAAACAGTGGAAATGAGCCGCGACATTAAATCGGTTTCTATTTTTGCAATTAGTTCTAAATTAATGCTTGCTTCGCTTCCGGCTGTGTATTTTTACTCTAACTTCCAAATGCGGATTTGTATTTAGTACGACGAGATCCATGTTCGCGTGTCGCATTCTCTGACAGTAACTGTCAATCAGAGGACGGTGTTAAGTTAAATGCACATCAAATACATGCAAATTAGCTATTTTTTCCAGACGTCTTTTCCCCCCAGCCTCGGTTAATTACAAACCGTAAATAAATCAAGCATATCCTCAACACATATACAACACATTAATGAGCGGCGCACTGTACATTTTAACACGACCGCGTCTCATGCGTCTGACGGCAAACCAAGCAGAGGATGTGGATGAATGAGAGAGGTGGGAGTGGAGAAGACTCGTGTAGGTGAAGTCAAAGAGAAAACCAATGATGTGGTCTGGGGGACTCGTGGTAAACGCAGTTTAAAGGCTCCATCTCACAGCTAATTAGGGGGTGTGTGCCGTGGCTCATGTGGGGCTGGATATTGGACCTGAACACTCCACAGACACTCCACGTAGTCTCTCTACTTCCTCACCAGTCCATTAGCGTTGGTGCTTTGGTGTCGCCGTTGAGGCGGACATGTAACCCATGCAGAAGCGGAGGAAGTGTGGTGATGGTGGGGGGACTTGAACACTAAGATCATCTGGACAGTTCTCACATCTACGTCACATCTACGGCACATCTTCGGCACATCTACGCCACATTCACGTCACATCTACGTCACATCTACGTCACATCTACAGCGCATTCGCGGCACATCTACGTCACATATACGTCACATCTATGCCACATCTTGGTCACAACTACGTCAAATCTACGTCAACATGCAACACGTCTTGGTATTCGGATGAAACCAAATAGACGTTCTATAACACTGTTTCTTATGCATTTTTTGACACCAGTGAATTCGCACGCCAATTAAAATATCGGAGAATGATTACATTTTTTCATTACACAACGACAGACACAGAAACATTCCATAGACAACGTGATAACACGCGGTAATTCGTTTTTAAAGAGCGAAATGTCAAGTTAAGCGTGCTCTTTTTTGCGGGAGTACGTACGTGTGTGTGTTGTGTGTGTGTTCGCCTGTGTTCTCTGCGCTTTGACATCTCCAGTGTTGTGCGATGTATCAGAAACAGTAATGGCCAGACAGAACAATCAAAGAAGATACTAAACTGTTGAGACAGGTCAAGGTTTTTCATTTCAGAGCTATCAGCGTATTAGAGCTGACGTGCCCTTTGGATCACGGCGCTGTCCTCTTCCTCCTCCCTGTAATTGGTTTACTGGTGAACGCAGAGAAAGTGATGTCAGCAGAGTGACAGGAGAGGCATGCTGCAGAACATTAGACAAAACAACTCCCCACGGTGTGATGAACGTCTGTCTGCAGGTAGGGGCGACAAAACAACTCCCCACGGTGTAATGTCAGTCTGTTTGAAAAGAGGGGGGGGGGCAAAAAACAACACTCCACGGTGTGATGAACGTCTGTCTGAAGGCAGGGGCGACAAAACAACTCCCCACGGTGTAATGTCAGTCTGTCTGAAAAGGGGGGCGGGGCAAAAAACAACACTCCACGGTGTGATGAACGTCTGTCTGAAGGCAGGGGCGACAAAACAACTCCCCATGGTGTGATGAACGTCTGTCTGAAGGTAGGGGTGACAAAACAACTCCCCACGGTGTAATGTCAGTCTGTCTGAAAAGAGGGGGGGCAAAAAACAACTCTCCACGGTGTGATGACCGTCTGTCTGAAGGCAGGGGCGACAAAACAACTCCCCACGGTGTGATGTCAGTCTGTTTGAAAAGAGGGGGGCAAAAAACAACTCTCCACGGTGTGATGAACGTCTGTCTGCAGGTAGGGCGACAAAACAACTCCCCACGGTGTAATGTCAGTCTGTTTGAAAGAGGGGGGGGGCAAAAACAACAAATGTCAGTCTGTTTGAAAAGAGGGGGGCAAAAACAACACTCCACGGTGTGATGAACGTCTGTCTGAAGGCAGGGGCGACAAAACAACTCCCCACGGTGTAATGTCAGTCTGTCTGAAAAGGGGGCAAAAAACAACACTCCACGGTGTGATGAACGTCTGTCTGAAGGCAGGGGCGACAAAACAACTCCCCATGGTGTGATGAACGTCTGTCTGAAGGTAGGGGCGACAAAACAACTCCCCACGGTGTAATGTCAGTCTGTCTGAAAAGAGGGGAGGGGGCAAAAAACAACTCTCCACGGTGTGATGACCGTCTGTCTGAAGGCAGGGGCGACAAAACAACTCCCCACGGTGTGATGACCGTCTGTCTGAAGGTAGGGGCGACAAAACAACTCCCCACGGTGTAATGTCAGTCTGTCTGAAAAGAGGGGGGGCGCAAAAAACAACTCCCCACGGTGTGATGACCATCTGTCTGAAGGTAGGGGCGAAAAAAACCTCCCCACGGTGTGATGACTTGAACACAGGTGGACAGGCGTAAGTTGTCTTCGGTGCTAAACACATCGCCAAAATACAGGTGAAACCTCTCTAATGTTGATTAAGGGGTTAAATTGACTCCTTTCAGAGGTTAAATATTCCTTTTAAAACATGAACAAACTGTAGCATCGTTCCTAGTTCCAGATTTTAAAATTGTTAGAAAATTGGTTAAATTTCCTTTTTCTGGGTAACTATAACAAACTCTAAACTCTAAACTTTTTTTCATCCGCCTATATGCTTTAGATCCAAATACCTGTATATAAACACTTGATGGATAAAAACCTATGGGAAGTTGAGGATTAGCAAAAAATATTCTGGCATATCTGCCGAGAAGTAGAAACTGCATTCTTATTTAGACACGCTGTCATTGTTGATTTACTTGTGAAAATACACCGCTGATACCTTAACCTGAATATCCAGGGCCTTCGGAAAGTGTTCAGATCCATTCACTTCCTCCACATTTCCTTTTCTTACAGACTTAATCGTTGATCATTAGAGATTTTTTAAAACAGTCTACACACCGATAATGACGAAGCAAAGACATTTCTTTTTATATGTGTGACAATTATGTAAAGCCAAAATAACCGGAAATAGCATACGCATGAGTATTCAGATCCGTTATTCGGTACTTTCTAGAAACGCTTTCGGCAGCAATAACAGATTGGAGTTTCCTCTGGTATGCCTGCACCAGCTTTCCATACCTAGATTTGTGCTGTTTCTCCCGTTGTTCCTTACAGATCCACTCAGGCTCTGTCAGATTACATGGGGCGTCAGGGGACTGGTTAGGGCTCCCCAGTGATGTCGGGTTCAAGTCCAGGGTTGGACTGGACATTCACAGACGCGCCCAGAAGTCACGTTAGCGTTGTTTTGGCTGTGTGCTTTGCGTCACTGTCATTCTCAAAGCTGAGTCATCCTTTTTGATTTTTTCAATTACTTGACACACAGTTCTAAATAGCATTTTTGTTTACTTTATTTTTACGGGATATTGTACGTAGATGCCAAATATATGACAATGACCAATTAATAAAGTATGTCTTTAACACAACAAACTGTGTAGAAAGTGAACAGGTTCTGGATACAATTAGAAGGCACAGTAAACTCCGTTACATCACGTCTACAACAGACACTCATATAAAGACACGTCGCTAGGTCGAGACAGGGGAACGCACAATGTCCACAAAATCGTGTTGGCGTCCCGAGCCGAAACAACAGAAGACTTCCAAAGAGGTCAAAATGCTGAGCGACAAAGCATTTCACATCGGGTGATGGCTTGGTACAATTACACAAACAGACATTTACCGCATGTCCAACCTAGCGTTTCAGTCCGTGGCCTGTTCCTCTCCTGAACCGCGTCAAATCTGGTCAACCATTATCACATCATGTTTCAAATGAAAATGCAAGAGAAGCCCAGAAGCCCAGAGCCATGTTTATCAAGTGGGAACTTAGCCACAAGTTGTATCTAGAGGGGAATCACTATGCAATTAAGATGTGTAGACGAACTCCAAAATCACATGAGTGTATATAACACAAGCGCACACGTATTTACTCTATATATTCGGGACATCGCGCAGTCGTATGATTGGAATAATATACTGATGAGCTGAACCATTATGACGGAGAGAGTTACTTCATAATATCCTAACGAGCGCAGATATAAAGGTCTAGCTGGATTAGCGTTGATCCATAGTGAACATGTAGGATGCAGGCGAAACACGCAGGACTAAAGAGCAACTGACAAGGGACAAACTCCGATGTTTAGATGACTGAGTCAGTAGCGATGAGTACCTACTGACAGTGGTCCGGACGGACGTGTCGGCATTTGTTTGCTTTTTGCCTCACGTTACGTTCATGGCCCGTCTAGTTTCGTGTTCTTCCGTCATAGTTACATTTTTATATTTAACAAATGTCCCTCGTTCGTCCTGCGCTTGTTGTGTCCCGAAAACACGGGTTATCTATTGGATATTTAATAGCGTGAGAGCATCAGTAGACCTCAGATCGATGTCCTGCATCCAGTACTTTATGGACCATATTATGGGCTGAACTAGGACCAGCTTACTGCTCTCCCGTGGTACTGTACACACAGGCCATCTGTTGACTGTGTTTTATCTTATTTTAAGCAGACAGGACGATATTGAGAAAACGAGGCGCGATTTTAAGTGACGAACATATGTTTTCCTCAAATTTTTCCGCAGGGTTTTGGCATGTTACTGGCGTGTTACTCGTTCACAATGTGCAAATGTAACTCGGGAATGACTAGGTATGATGTTAATCACAACATGTAGAGAGGATACAAAAATAGCTTATACAATAATTCTCCATGAAACAGGCCCCTATTTATCCATCCGCATTAGGTATTCTATTCTCCGCTAATTAGCGTGGCCGCGCCCTACCACAAGCTTAACTAGGGACGGGCGCCAACTACACTGATCACCCATAATTTCATCTTCAACGTCTTCTTCGTCAACTCAGTCCGTTGAAAGACCAGTGTGACCCAATCAGAAAGGCCGATGTTGGAATGTGAGCTGTCTGCAAGGCGGAATTTCACCAACGCACACCGGCTGCATTGGGCTCAGGAAGATAAAAAGGCATGAGCTTTGAACGAAGGGAAGGGAGAAGGATCCTCAGATCTCGCCTGGACCAGGGGAATAGGAGGCTTTCATGGCTGCTGGTCTTTAGAAAATCTTTCCCGCTCACCCCCTCTCTCTCTCTGACAGCAGGGAGAGAAGATGCGTACATCTCAATGCCGTAGCTACGTCTCTCTGTGCCTGTGAGCAGAGGGGAACAAAGCCACAGTCTGTGACCTCACAGAGACTGCCTACTGTTTCTGATTTCCTATGGACTCCTTCTCTCATTACACCGCAACGTGTGTGTAGAGCCCTGGCCTTTGTAATGGTTAAGGCTTTGGTCAATACCGCATCAAGTGTATCTGCCTTCCCCAGTGTCCAGACCCTCCAGCTTCTGCGCCACAGCTCAGTCGTAGTGAGAACAGCCGAACCCTCCAGCTTCTGCTCCACAGCTCAGTCGTAGTGAGAACAGCCGAACCCTCCAGCTTCTGCTCCACAGCTCAGTCGTAGTGAGAACAGCCGAACCCTCCAGCTTCTGCTCCACGGCTCAGTCGTAGTGAGAACAGCCGAACCCTCCAGCTTCTGCGCCACAGCTCAGTCGTAGTGAGAACAGCCGAACCCTCCAGCTTCTGCGCCACGGCTCAGTCGTAGTGAGAACAGCCGAACCCTCCAGCTTCTGCGCCACGGCTCAGTCGTAGTGAGAACAGCCGAACCCTCCAGCTTCTGCGCCACAGCTCAGTCGTAGTGAGAACAGCCGAACCCTCCAGCTTCTGCGCCACAGCTCAGTCGTAGTGAGAACAGCCGAACCCTCCAGCTTCTGCGCCACAGCTCAGTCGTAGTGAGAACAGCCGAACCCTCCAGCTTCTGCGCCACAGCTCAGTCGTAGTGAGAACAGCCGAACCCTCCAGCTTCTGCGCCACAGCTCAGTCGTAGTGAGAACAGCCGAACCCTCCAGCTTCTGCGCCACAGCTCAGTCGTAGTGAGAACAGCCGAACACTCCAGCTTCTGCGCCAGAGCTGAGTCGTAGTGAGAACAGCTTAGACTTTATGAGGCCACCATGATTCAGACGTATCAGGTGAATTCCCAGTGCTACCAGATTGTGTCTTCAATGTCTAATCTCCCCTTCCTAAATCCTATTTTGTCACAAAGCGGACGGGCACGTGGTTCAAATGGAAAACTAGAGTTCCTGTCTGCTAGAGAATTAAACAAGTCAGAAAATTCATGCACGTGTGTCAGGTGTATTGCTGTTGTTCGTTGTACTCATTGCAAAGCATCTTTGGGTCCCAGAAAAGCGCTATATGAAACCTATGTATAATTATATTTATTATTAGTAGTATTAGTAGTAGTAGTAGTAGTAGTAGTATTAGTATTATTGTGTGTTTTCCCGTGTGTTACTGCAGTTCTCGTTCTGACCCTATCAATCAACACCTTCCATCACAGACGCATTTCCCCTCACACACACTGTGTTACTCTCAGCTGGAACCATAACTGGGCGACGCCAAGGCATCAGAGCAACGGGTTGTCACAGGGGCATCTACAGATCACCGTCACACGCCCCTTCTCCCTCTCTGACACAAAAATACGTTTAACAAAGATTTGAGGGCGAAGGTCACACGTGTCTAGACACGTCTTATAATATCGCACCTGAGGAATGTTTGTTTCTACGACCAACCCCCCCCACCCAACCTCGCCCCCACCCCAAACATTTAAAGACAAACATCCACTACTTAAAGACATTCGCTGGGTTAATTATAAAAAAGGAGCGTCAGAATCAATAGCTTCTCACGAGGACTTGATCATGGCTGTGGCCTCTCAGTTCAGGGAAGAGGAGGTGTGAAGATTGCTATCAGGCACTATTTCCTCCTCCGTGAGGGGGTAGAGGGAACCGGGGTGAACGGCGGGAGGAAAAGAGGCGATAGAGGAGGCCGGGAGTATTAGGTCCATGGCAAACAGAAAGATGCATTTCTTCTAGTTAAAACCAGTTCTCTCTGCTTTCTTGGTGATGTTTCCGCACTACAGTTTCAGGTTGAACACTGGATTTGCTGTTAAAAAAAATGCCTGGACTTCCCCGCCATGTACAGTTGTACATGCGTGTCCTGTCACAAAACTGAAATCTGATTTTTATGAACTTAGGAAAATGACTGTGTGTAAAGGGGCGGGCTTTAGACAATCCTACCAGCGCGGCAGAATGACCAATTACATTTGTTTATTAGTGTTTACACTGCTTGTTCTGTCAATAAGCGCACACATTATTCTTCCAGAGGCACAGGTGGTGTACCGTCTATAAACCGAATTACAAAGTCTGCAATGTGCACGTCGTGGTGATTTATTTAGCATTCAGCAAAACGTCCTCCTCTCCACTAAGAGGAGAACGGGGCTATTATTGTATACCACACAGAGACTGTCACTGGGTGGGCGTATCAACCAGCGTGTACTCATGGAATACGTGCTAATTACGCTAAAGGAACAACAAGACGACACGAAGAATGCAAAACAAATATACCTTTTAACAGTTGCCCTGCGAGGGAGGGGAGACTGGTGAAAGCTTGAGGAAGATCAGACAAAGAGAGGAAGGCAAATGAGAACGACGCCGTCTCAACCCTGTGTTTCAATTCTGAGCCACTTCACCGGCGCACATCAAACTGAACACCGTTTCAAAGTGTTCCATTTGGACGGGGGGCGATGCGTCACCAGAACGGAACAATGTCTCAGGGCGACGGGAAGAGAGCTTTCAAAAGGAAGGGAGATTAATAAAATATTCTCCTTCTGTCAACGCTATTAACAAGAAAGTCTTTTTTCCGTCACATTATCTCTGGCTGCCTCTCACCTTCCCGTTTGGAAACTGGAGATATCAATAGGCGCCGCGAATATCGCAGCCAATCATGACAGTCGCTGCCAAGTCATTACGTGAAACTCCATTATTCTATTACTATTGCATATTGTCTGAAATTAAACATGCCCATAAAATCTTTGCAGTATCTTGCAGTGAGTTTTTTTGTGTGACGATGTACGTAAAATATTCCCATATACTGTAGAAACGTTTCCATTCTTAAAAATATAAAGATATAAACTCCAACGGTTGACCCATAACCCGTGGACTTGTAAAACTGTCAGCTGTGTTCAACACAGCCCCAAATCAAAGCAGAGCGAGATGGAAGCGTTTCCCCTCCTCACTAAACGAGTGTTTGATGCAGACGCTGTGTACTGTATTTCTTTCAGTTTCCACTAAAGACTGGGAGGCACGGCCTGACTCTGAGATTGACAGGGGTTTGTACAGCCACCTGGTTTCATCCCGTGGGGGCATCCATATTTGGTTTTCTGTTGATTCATAAGCACAAACAGGAACAGAAGCACAAACGGGAACAGAAGCACAAACGGGAACAGAAGCACAAACGGGAACAGAAGCACAAACGGGAACAGAAGCACAAACGGGAACAGAAGCACAAACGGGAACAGAAGCACAAACGGGAACAGAAGCACAAACAGGAGCAAAAGAACAAATAGGAACAGAAGCATTAGCTTCAGTTTCTTCAGCAGGTTGTGTACCTCGTACAATAACTCATAACCAGATCAGGATAAAGGCTTGGGAATAAAATACCCTCCTACTGGAAATGCTCTCTTTTCTAGCTGCAGTAATTCTTAGTGAAACGGGAGAGCAAATGCATCCACTGGCACCAGGTCATCCTGCAGACAGACAATGTTTGCTAACTACTTATTTTCTGCAGCTCTGCTACGGTGTTCGTCCCAGTTGAGCCTTAATGAAAGGTTGTGTTGTAGCACGGAGCTGAGGGAGGCTGTTTGTGGTTCATTACTCAGGAAGAACCAGGCCTGCTGCTCTTTCCACCTGTCACTGTCGGGTGAGTAGAGCAGGGAGATGGGGGGGAGGGGGAGACGGGTAGGCAGACAGGGGGGAGGGAGACGGGGAAACAGGGGATGGGGGCAGGGGGGAGACGTGTAAAGCATCCTCACTTCCCCCAAAGGCCCAGCCCTCAATGTTAATTACTACATAGCACAGTTCCTAGTGTGCCACTGGCCTGTCTGTCTGTAGACTGGTCTGTCTGCCTGTAGGTATGACTGTTAGCCTGTCTGTCTGTAGACTGGTCTGTCTGTGTGTAGACTTGTCTGTCTGTCTATAGGCTGGTCTGTCTGTCTGTAGACTGGTCTGTCTGCCTGTTGGTATGACTGTTAGCCAGTCTATCTGTAGACTGGTCTGTCTGTCTGTAGACTGGTCTGTCTTTTGGCATGACTGTTAGCCTGTCTGTAGGCTGGTCTGTCTGTCTGTTGGCATGACTGTTAGCCTGTCTGTCTGTAGACTGGTCTGTCTGTCTGTTGGTATGACTGTTAGTCTGTCTGTAGACTGGCTTGTCTGTCTGTAGGCTGGCCTGTCTGTCTGTAGGCTGGCCTGTCTGTCTGTAGGCTGGTCTGTCTGTCTGTAGGCTGGTCTGTCTGTCTGTAGGCTGGTCTGTCTGTCTGTAGGCTGGTCTGTCTGTCTGTAGGCTGGTCTGTCTGTCTGTAGGCTGGTCTGTCTGTCTGTAGGCTGGTCTGTCTGTAGGCTGGTCTGTCTGTCTGTAGGCTGGTCTGTCTGTCTGTAGGCTGGTCTGTCTGTAGGCTGGTCTGTCTGTCTGTAGACTGGTCCGTCTGTAGACTGGTCTGTCTGTAGACTGGTCTGTCTGTTGGCATGACTGTTAGCCTGTCTGTAGACTGGCCTGTCTGTCTGTAGACTGCTCTCTCTGTTGGTATGACTGTTAGTCTGTCTGTAGACTGGCCTGTCTGTTGGCATGACTGTTAGCCTGTCTGTAGACTGGCCTGTCTGACTGTAGACTGGTCTGTCTGTCTGTAGACTGGTCTGTCTGTTGGCATGACTGTTAGCCTGTCTGTCTGTAGGCTGGTCTGTCTGCCTGTTGGCATGACTGTTAGCCTGTCTGTCTGTGGGCTGGTCTGTCTGCCTGTTGGCATGACTGTTAGCCTGTCTGCCTGTTGGCATGACTGTTAGCCTGTCTATCTGTGGGCTGGTCTGTCTGCCGACATGACTGTTAGCCTGTCTGTCTGTGGGCTGGTCTGTCTGCCTGTTGGCATGACTGTTAGCCTGTCTGTCTGTTGGCTGGTCTCTCTGTTTGTTGGCATGACTGTTAGCCTGTCTGTCTGTGGGGTGGTCTGTCTGTCTGTTGGCATGACTGTTAGCCTGTCTGTCTGTGGGCTGGTCTGTCTGCCGATATGACTGTTAGCCTGTCTGTCTGTGGGCTGGCCTGTCTGTCTGTTGGCATGACTTTTAGCCTGTCTGTTTGTCTTTCGGCCGAATCAGAAAAAAGCCATTTCCAGGCACGTCGCCAAACATCTGAGTTTGACGCTCAGAATCACCATCTCTTTCCAGATGATTAAACCCTATGCTTTTTTCATTCCTAGCAGATTTTGAAAACGGCCTGAAAGGGAACATAATAACATAAGTAATACTCGCTGATGTTACTGAAACGGACCAATAATGTTTTGGCTCAAAAGTTCATTACAGCCGTCCCCACATATCCCCGACCAGAAGACTACAGTGTTGATGTTTCAAGGTGAGAGTCTCTGCTATCTGCATTAACGAGGCACTGTCTACCAGGGAAAAGCTAGGCGTGTGATGACATGGAGAAGGTAAATGATGTCCTTGTGAGAGAAGAGGGAAGGCAGGAGATCACTAGTGCTAATTTCTTTCGCTCCTCATCAACAGACCCCAGCGTAGCTCCTCTACTTGCCCCGAGAACCTCAGCCAGTTCCACGCGTCTCAGAGTAATTGGCACCATTCACTCATCAAGGTTAGTCAAGTCTGGGAAATGATTTGCATAATTGGAAGCAATTGTCAAGCTCAATGATCTAAAATTGTCAGGGTCTGTCTTCAGTGGAGCAGGAAAGTGAGGAGGTGATCAAGAGAATTTTAAATTGGGGAAGAAAATGAAATAAGAATGATAATTACATTTCTAGCTTGAGTCACGTTACAAAAATTGATTGATCTATTTATTTGAAATGTCTGATTGGCCGGGTGACGTAATGGACCAATTGATGTTTACTGATTTATAACTGATCAGAGTCTTTAACACATTCCTCTAATTGGTCGTTGGCGCTTGCATGCCAATAGAAGAGGATATAATGGTAACCGACATGTTCACCCTTAGACCACCAACCCCACCCCCTCGGACACTGGCCCCTCCCTCTCAGAACACTGAACCATCCAATGATACTACTGACCTAACCCCCTTAGATAACTGGCTCCTCCCACTCACACCACTGACCCCACCCACTCACACCACCGACTCCACCCACTCAGACAACATGCTCCTCCTACTCATACCACTGACCCCACCCCGTCATACCACTGACTCTACCCAGTCAGACCACAGGCTCCTCCTACTTTTACCACTGACTCCACCCACTCAGACCACTGACTCTACTTCTTGGTTCTACCTGAACTTTGGAACAGTGTCTTTGTGGCGTTGGTGATATGGAGAAACCAGGGCCTGGTTTTCCTTTCGCTGCTCTGTGACAGACGTCTCAACGGAGCCCGGCGGAAAGCTTCTCTCCCTGACAAGCATTACTCACACTAATGGCTGTACATTTATTTATATAATGTGATTGCCTGGATGACTGATGTGATTGTTTTGTCTGTCTGCTTGGCCCGCTGCATGAGAGAATTAAGACAGGAGTTAGAACAGAAAGATCCCCTCAGTAAGTGCGCAAAAAAATTTGACCGTTCCTGATGTGTTATGATGAGTGGGAAACATTGAGGTAAAGTCACCTTTAATGGTGGACCTCTGGTGTCCGAGACAGGACATTTTGGATTTTTCACGTGTTCAGTTCTCCGGTTTTGTTTCCTCCACGGTCCGATTGAAAAGTCTGCATGTGCGTTCGATACCTGGTCTGTGTGCCAAACAGACCTGACAGGCTGTCAGCGGCAGAGATGACCACTGACCCGCAGTTCAAACCTCTTACAAATCAATCTTCTTTTTTTACCGTCAGTTACAAATGTACCTGCCACTTTTGAGAATGGCAAATGTCATGTGATGACCTGGCAGAAGAAGGTCCCAGCGTGGGTCACGCAGGAACACTGTGAGTCAGACCCGCGGTGGAATGGGTCACGGCTGTTGATGATCATTTGATGTGAGTGAGGCAGCCAATGGGAAGGACATTACCGCAGGGCTTTGACATTTCACCAGAGCAAAGGGGTAGTGTACATTGGTACCCGGTCAGTATTGAGGACCAGGTCAGTATGAGGACCAGGTCAGTATGAGGACCAGGTCAGTATGAGGACCAGGTCTGTATGAGGACCAGGTCTGTATGAGGACCAGGTCTGTATGAGGACCGGGTCAGTATGAGGACCGGGTCAGTATGAGGACCGGGTCAGTATGAGGACCGGGTCAGTATGAGGACCGGGTCAGTATGAGGACCGGGTCAGTATGAGGACCGGGTCAGTATGAGGACCGGGTCAGTATGAGGACCGGGTCAGTATGAGGACCGGGTCAGTATGAGGACCGGGTCAGTATGAGGACCGGGTCAGTATGAGGACCAGGTCAGTATGAGGACCAGGTCAGTATGAGGACCAGGTCAGTATGAGGACCAGGTCAGTATGAGGACCAGGTCAGTATGAGGACCAGGTCAGTATTGGCTCACGTGGACAAACACACTGACATCCCTGATGACAGCCAGGCCAGTACACAGCTCTATTTTTAACTGATCCTACTGTTAAATAACACATCTCTTTCTTAATTGGATGCTCTCCATAATTCTGTCAGTGTGTTTGTGTGTTTGTGTGTGTGTGTGTATGTGTGTGTGCTGTACGTAATAGTTTGTATAGAGTGTGTGAATGTGCTCGTGTCTGTGTACATGTTTTTTGCCTGACTGTGCAGGTGTCTAATTGCTGACAAGATACTCCTGGGGTTGTGGGTAGATGCCAGCCAGCCCATTAGAGAGAGCAGGTGCTACCTGAGTCTCCCACCTGAGCTCCAATATAGATCAGTCGGCCTTCAGAGTTTATCGCTGCATACTATGGGCCTTCCTGAGCACAGGGCTGGCTGACTAGCCCAGAGAGGGAGATTTGCGGAGAGCGAGAGATGGAGAGAGAGGGAGAAAGAGCTAGAGAAAGATAGAGGAAGAAATAGAAAGGGGGGAGGGAGAGTGATGTGAGAGGTGGAGAGAGAGAGGGCAGAGAGAGAGAGAGAGAGAGAGAAGAGAGAGTGCCTTCAATCAACTGGTATTGGACATAACCAATCAAATGGATATCAGCACTTCTTCTAAAGAAACAATGACTAAACACAATCATAAAGATATAAGATATCTAATCGGAGAACAAAACAAAAACTCTTTCAAAGATATGAAATAGACACAGATAACCCATTAACGCAGTATAAACTGTTTTTACATAAACAAACATGCCTTCCCAGACATGAGTGTGTATGTGTGGTGACTACATGACCGAGTGTGCAAGACACAATGTGTATGTGGTCACTGCATGACAGAATGTGTATGTGATCACTATAAGACAGAATGTGTATGTGATCACTGTATGACAGAATGTGTATGTGATCACTGTATGACAGAATGTGTATGTGGTCACTGTATGACAGAATGTGTATGTGGTCACTGTATGACAGAATGTGTATGTGGTCACTGTATGACATAATGTGTATGTGGTCACTGTATGACAGAATGTGTATGTGGTCACTGTATGACAGAATGTGTATGTGGTCACTGTATGACAGAATGTGTATGTGGTCACTGTATGACAGAATGTGTATGTGGTCACTGTATGACATAATGTGTATGTGGTCACTGTATGACATAATGTGTATGTGGTCACTGTATGACAGAATGTGTATGTGGTCACTGTATGACAGAATGTGTATGTGATCACTGTATGACAGAATGTGTATGTGATCACTGTATGACAGAATGTGTATGTGGTCACTGTATGACAGAATGTGTATGTGGTCACTGTATGACAGAATGTGTATGTGGTCACTGTATGACAGAGTGTGTATGTGGTCACTGTATGACTGAATGTTTATGTGGTCACTGTATGACAGAGTGTGTATGTGGTCACTGTATGACTGAATGTTTATGTGATCACTGTATGACTGAATGTGTATGTGGTCACTGTATGACAGAATGTGTATGTGGTCACTGTATGACAGAATGTGTATGTGATCACTGTATGACAGAATGTGTATGTGGTCACTGTATGACAGAATGTGTATGTGGTCACTGTATGACATAATGTGTATGTGGTCACTGTATGACATAATGTGTATGTGGTCACTGTATGACAGAATGTGTATGTGGTCACTGTATGACAGAATGTGTATGTGGTCACTGTATGACATAATGTGTATGTGGTCACTGTATGACATAATGTGTATGTGGTCACTGTATGACATAATGTGTATGTGGTCACTGTATGACAGAATGTGTATGTGGTCACTGTATGACATAATGTGTATGTGGTCACTGTATGACATAATGTGTATGTGGTCACTGTATGACATAATGTGTATGTGGTCACTGTATGACATAATGTGTATGTGGTCACTGTATGACATAATGTGTATGTGGTCACTGTATGACATAATGTGTATGTGGTCACTGTATGACATAATGTGTATGTGGTCACTGTATGACAGAATGTGTATGTGGTCACTGTATGACAGAATGTGTATGTGGTCACTGTATGACAGAGTGTGTATGTGGTCACTGTATGACATAATGTGTATGTGGTCACTGTATGAGAGAATGTGTATGTGGTCACTGTATGACAGAGTGTGTATGTGGTCACTGTATGACTGAATGTGTATGTGGTCACTGTATGACAGAGTGTGTATGTGGTCACTGTATGACTGAATGTTTATGTGGTCACTGTATGACTGAATGTTTATGTGGTCACTGTATGACAGAGTGTGTATGTGGTCACTGTATGACAGAATGTGTATGTGGTCACTGTATGACAGAATGTGTATGTGATCACTGTATGACAGAATGTGTATGTGGTCACTGTATGACAGAATGTGTATGTGATCACTGTATGACAGAATGTGTATGTGGTCACTGTATGACAGAATGTGTATGTGGTCACTGTATGACTGAATGTGTATGTGGTCACTGCATGACAGAATGTGTATGTGGTCACTGTATGACAGAATGTGTATGTGGTCACTGTATGACAGAATGTGTATGTGGTCACTGTATGACTGAATGTGTATGTGGTCACTGTATGACAGAATGTGTATGTGGTCACTGTATGACAGAATGTGTATGTGGTCACTGTATGACAGAATGTGTATGTGGTCACTGTATGACAGAATGTGTATGTGGTCACTGTATGACAGAATGTGTATGTGGTCACTGTATGACAGAATGTGTATGTGGTCACTTCATGGCTGAATGTTTATGTGGTCACTGTATGACAGAATGTGTATGTGGTCACTGTATGACTGAATGTGTATGTGATCACTGTATGACAGAATGTGTATGTGGTCACTGTATGACAGAATGTGTATGTGATCACTGTATGACAGAATGTGTATGTGGTCACTGTATGACAGAATGTGTATGTGGTCACTGTATGACAGAATGTGTATGTGGTCACTGTATGACAGAATGTGTATGTGGTCACTTCATGGCTGAATGTTTATGTGGTCACTGTATGACAGAATGTGTATGTGGTCACTGTATGACTGAATGTGTATGTGATCACTGTATGACAGAATGTTTATGTGGTCACTGTATGACAGAATGTGTATGTGATCACTGTATGACAGAATGTGTATGTGGTCACTGTATGACAGAATGTGTATGTGGTCACTGTATGACAGAATGTGTATGTGGTCACTGTATGACAGAATGTGTATGTGGTCACTGTATGACAGAATGTGTATGTGGTCACTGTATGACAGAATGTGTATGTGGTCACTGTATGACAGAATGTGTATGTGGTCACTGTATGACAGAATGTGTATGTGGTCACTGTATGACAGAATGTGTATGTGGTCACTGTATGACAGAATGTGTATGTGGTCACTTCATGGCTGAATGTTTATGTGGTCACTGTATGACAGAATGTGTATGTGGTCACTGTATGAGATGGGGACAGATGTGCACTTTCTGCTTCACTGTGAGAAATATTGATCACAAAGAGACTGCATATTTGCATACTTGACCCAACATAATCCATATTTTAGATCAGTAAACCCACAGGAATAAAATACAACATGTTCCTATCACTGACCACACCTGTATGTTTCTATCACTGACCACACCTGTATGTTTCTATCACTGACCACACCTGTATGTTCCTATCACTGACCACACCTGTATGTTCATATCACTGACCACACCTGTATCTTCCTGTCACTGACCACACCTGTATGTTCCTATCACTGACCACACCTGTATGTTCCTATCACTGACCACACCTGTATGTTTCTATCACTGACCACACCTGTATGTTCCTATCACTGACCACACCTGTATGTTCATATCACTGACCACACCTGTATCTTCCTGATACTGACCACACCTGTATGTTCATATCACTGACCACACCTGTATGTTCCTATCACTGACCACACCTGTATGTTCATATCACTGACCACACCTGTATGTTTCTATCACTGACCACACCTGTATGTTCCTATCACTGACCACACCTGTATGTTCCTGCCACTGACCACACCTGTATGTTCCTATCACTGACCACACCTGTATGTTCCTATCACTGACCACACCTGTATGTTCCTGCCACTGACCACAACCATAACGTTCCTGCCACTGACCACAACCATAACGTTCCTGCCACTGACCACAACCATAACGTTTCGGCCACTGACCAGGGGAGATAGATAGACGAAAAGAGAGGGGGAGAGTGTGTCTGACAGAAGGCTGGCTTGTCTGCTTGGTTCTTCTCGGTGCCAGCGCGGTTCCCCTGGGCGAGGTGTTAGCAGAGAGGACTGCTTTAAATCCCCGGGCGACGTAATAGGAACAAATGCAAACAAACAAATTATGTGGTGCTGCTTTGGAGCTCCTGACGGCAGAACACAGGCCTCCACATTATTGACAAGAGACTCTGAGAGGAAAGACGATTGCCTCCCTGTTCGCTATCTCTCCAAATCAGCCGGCGTACACACAATATGTATGTATACGCGGGGAACATTATGTGTTTAGCAATTTAACGTTTGTCTCCATTTGTGTCTCGATCTTTGAATGATAGAAATGACAGTCAAAAATTGCCTTAAGCTTCACCCAAAGCTGTCATGGGCGTCAGACAGAAAATACAGAGCAAACAGCTTCCACCAGATTTTAACTGCATACGTCGGCAATCCATTTGGTAAATGAACTCCCAACGTGTCCACCAGACACCTTTGGATTAACTCCAGAGGTCTGTGTACCTTCTGAATGAGTGAAACAATTAAAACCCAGTTACATAGTCGTATCTGTCCGCAGATGTGAAGTGGGGATCCTTTGATAAACTGCAATCAACAATTGAAGACGGGTGACTTTTTAAAGGGTGCACTTTACTAAAGAATCCGTGACATTTCCTACAGGTTCTTTAGAAGGTTTCCGGTTATTTAGTAGGCACCCATCGCTTAACCGTGTTTCCAACACCAAAATAAACCCATAACACATAGTATTTCTTCAAAGAAAATCCGAAATACATAAAGACAGAACATCCAATAGTTTTCTAAAATATCAGAGAACAGACCGTCGACAAAACTTTACCTCAGTGTTAATAGAAAGTCTATTGAAAGCCCAGTCAAACACTTGTTCGGTTGGGACAAAGAGTGATCTCTGACCTGCCTTAAAGGACTAACAATTAGCAGCAGTATGTCTGGACCTGCCTTACAGGGCTAACAATTAGCAGCAGTATGTCTGTACCTGCCTTACAGGGCTAACAATTAGCAGCAATATGTCTGTACCTGCCTTACAGGGCTAACAATTAGCAGCAGTATGTCTGTACCTGCCTTACAGGGCTAACAATTAGCAAATATGTCTGTACCTGCCTTACAGGGCTAACAATTAGCAGCAATATGTCTGTACCTGCCTTACAGGGCTAACAATTAGCAGCAATATGTCTGGACCTGCCTTACAGGGCTAACAATTAGCAGCAATATGTCTGTACCTGCCTTACAGGGCTAACAATTAGCAGCAATATGTCTGGACCTGCCTTACAGGGCTAACAATTAGCAGCAATATGTCTGGACCTGCCTTACAGGGCTAACAATTAGCAGCAATATGTCTGTACCTGCCTTACAGGGCTAAAAATTAGCAGCAATATGTCTGTACCTGCCTTACAGGGCTAACAATTAGCAGCAATATGTCTGTACCTGCCTTACAGGGCTAACAATTAGCAGCAATATGTCTGTACCTGCCTTACAGGGCTAACAATTAGCAGCAATATGTCTGGACCTGCCTTACAGGGCAAACAATTAGCAGCAGTATGTCTGGACCTGCCTTACAGGGCTAACAATTAGCAGCAATATGTCTGGACCTGCCTTACAGGGCTAACAATTAGCAGCAGTATGTCTGGACCTGCCTTACAGGGCTAACAATTAGCAGCAGTATGTCTGGACCTGCCTTACAGGGCTAACAATTAGCAGCAATATGTCTGGACCTGCCTTACAGGGCTAACAATTAGCAGCAGTATGTCTGGACCTGCCTTACAGGGCTAACAATTAGCAGCAGTATGTCTGGACCTGCCTTACAGGGCTAACAATTAGCAGCAGTATGTCTGGACCTGCCTTACCTTAACAATATGTCTGGCCTTACAGGACTAACAATTAGCAGCAGTATGTCTGGACCTGCCTTACAGGGCTAACAATTAGCAGCAGTATGTCTGGACCTGCCTTACAGGGCTAACAATTACAGGACTAACAATTAGCAGCAGTATGTCTGGACCTGCCTTACAGGGCTAACAATTAGCAGCAATATGTCTGGACCTGCCTTACAGGGCTAACAATTAGCAGCAGTATGTCTGGACCTGCCTTACAGGGCTAACAATTAGCAGCAGTATGTCTGGACCTGCCTTACAGGGCTAACAATTAGCAGCAGTATGTCTGGACCTGCCTTACAGGGCTAACAATTAGCAGCAATATGTCTGGACCTGCCTTACAGGGCTAACAATTAGCAGCAATATGTCTGGACCTGCCTTACCTGCCTTTACAGGGCAAACAATTAGCAGCAGTATGTCTGGACCTGCCTTATAGCAGCAGTATGTCTGGACCTGCCTTACAGGGCTAACAATTAGCAGCAGTATGTCTGGACCTGCCTTACAGGGCTAACAATTAGCAGCAGTATGTCTGGACCTGCCTTACAGGGCTAACAATTAGCAGCAGTATGTCTGGACCTGCCTTACAGGGCTAAGAATTAGCAGCAGTATGTCTGGACCTGCCTTACAGGGCTAACAATTAGCAGCAGTATGTCTGGACCTGCCTTACAGGGCTAACAATTAGCAGCAGTATGTCTGGACCTGCCTTACAGGGCTAACAATTAGCAGTATGTCTGGACCTGTCTGTCTGGACCTGCCTTACAGGGCTAACAATTAGCAGCAGTATGTCTGTACCTGCCTTACAGGGCTAACAATTAGCAGCAGTATGTCTGGACCTGCCTTACAGGGCTAACAATTAGCAGCAGTATGTCTGGACCTGCCTTACAGGGCTAACAATTAGCAGCAGTATGTCTGGACCTGCCTTAACAGCAGCAGTATGTCTGTACCTGCCTTACAGGGCTAGCCTTACAGGGCTAACAATTAGCAGCAGTATGTCTGGACCTGCCCAGGGCTAACAATTAGCAGCAGTATGTCTGGACCTGCCTTACAGGGCTAACAATTAGCAGCAGTATGTCTGGACCTGCCTTACAGGGCTAACAATTAGCAGCAGTATGTCTGGACCTGCCTTACAGGGCTAACAATTAGCAGCAGTATGTCTGGACCTGCCTTACAGGGCTAACAATTAGCAGCAGTATGTCTGGACCTGCCTTACAGGGCTAACAATTAGCAGCAGTATGTCTGGACCTGCCTTACAGGGCTAACAATTAGCAGCAGTATGTCTGGACCTGCCTTACAGGACTAACAATTAGCAGCAGTATGTCTGGACCTGCCTTACAGGACTAACAATTAGCAGCAGTATGTCTGGACCTGCCTTACAGGGCTAACAATTAGCAGCAGTATGTCTGGACCTGCCTTACAGGGCTAACAATTAGCAGCAGTATGTCTGGACCTGCCTTACAGGGCTAACAATTAGCAGCAGTATGTCTGTACCTGCCTTACAGGGCTAACAATTAGCAGCAGTATGTCTGTACCTGCCTTACAGGGCTAACAATTAGCAGCAGTATGTCTGGACCTGCCTTACAGGGCTAACAATTAGCAGCAATATGTCTGGACCTGCCTTACAGGGCTAACAATTAGCAGCAATATGTCTGGACCTGCCTTACAGGGCTAACAATTAGCAGCAATATGTCTGGACCTGCCTTACAGGGCTAACAATTAGCAGCAGTATGTCTGTACCTGCCTTACAGGGCTAACAATTAGCAGCAGTATGTCTGGACCTGCCTTACAGGGCTAACAATTAGCAGCAATATGTCTGGACCTGCCTTACAGGGCTAACAATTAGCAGCAATATGTCTGGACCTGCCTTACAGGGCTAACAATTAGCAGCAATATGTCTGTACCTGCCTTACAGGGCTAAAAATTAGCAGCAATATGTCTGGACCTGCCTTACAGGACTAACAATTAGCAGCAATATGTCTGTACCTGCCTTACAGGGCTAACAATTAGCAGCAGTATGTCTGGACCTGCCTTACAGGGCTAACAATTAGCAGCAATATGTCTGGACCTGCCTTACAGGGCTAACAATTAGCAGCAATATGTCTGGACCTGCCTTACAGGGCTAACAATTAGCAGCAATATGTCTGTACCTGCCTTACAGGGCTAACAATTAGCAGCAGTATGTTTGGACCTGCCTTACAGGGCTAACAATTAGCAGCAATATGTCTGGACCTGCCTTACAGGGCTAACAATTAGCAGCAGTATGTCTGTACCTGCCTTACAGGGCTAACAATTAGCAGCAGTATGTCTGTACCTGCCTTACAGGGCTAACAATTAGCAGCAGTATGTCTGGACCTGCCTTACAGGGCTAACAATTAGCAGCAGTATGTCTGGACCTGCCTTACAGGGCTAACAATTAGCAGCAGTATGTCTGGACCTGCCTTACAGGACTAACAATTAGCAGCAGTATGTTTGGACTCTGTCTCACACCGGATCCTGGGAACACCACCTGCAGTTACAACATGTCAGCTGATTTGATGATGCTTACCAGCCACACAGGAGTCATTATAATGTAAGGAACTATTCTACCTTTAAAATCATTGGAAGCCCCAAGATAAAGTGTTTATAGAGGAGTTGGAGAGGAATACCTGAACACCGGCCTGTAGAACAGACCCAAGATCAGCCCCAGGTGGTGTCGTTCTCTCTCCAGCCTTCTCCTTCTCCGGCGTCTCACTCGAACACCGACCAGATAAATAATTAAGACAAGCCGGTTGTGATTACACAACAGTTCCTCTTGACATCTTAAAAATGAAAAGAGCCCCTCATGAAGCATGGAGAGGCTTTTCCTCTCATTAACGCTCCGCTCGGTGGAGAGACAGGAGGGAGTTTGCTCACTCGCTCCCGTGTGTCTTTGTCTAGAGGAACATGTCCACAGCCAAACAGCGTGAGTGCCAACCTTTCTCAAGAGTGACATTATGGGAATTATTGCATAGACACGGTCGTCGTGTCTCAATGACTAATTACGTGTGACTTCCTGGATCAGGCAGTGTGGCACAATATGAAAAACAGACTGCGTCACCGGTATTCTGTTAGAACACACACTTTTACCGGCGAAGAACAGCCGAGATCAACCGATCAGAACTGTGAAACGATGTTTCAAATGGGGAACGTTTGCTGCGTTCACGTGGGAACTTGTGTTTCATTCATTTCCTGTATGCAAATTTATAGACCGGCCTTGGTCACCCAGGCTACATTACTTGGTGTAATGGGAGGTTTGATAGTACATTGGTCATCCAGGCTACATTACATGGTTTAATGGGAGGTTTGATTGTACATTGGTCACCCAGGCTACATTACTTGGTGTAGGGGGAGGTTTGATAGTATATTGGTCACCTAGGCTACATTACTTGGTGTAATGGGAGGTTTGATAGTACATTGGTCATCCAGGCTACATTACATGGTTTAATGGGAGGTTTGATTGTACATTGGTCACCCAGGCTACATTACTTGGTGTAGGGGGAGGTTTGATAGTATATTGGTCACCTAGGCTACATTAGTTGGTGTAATGGGAGGTTTGATAATACATTGGTCATCCAGGCTACATTAGTTGGTGTAATGGAAGTTTGATAGTTTGATAGTACATCGCTTTGGCTCTGGTTGGATGGAACAGTAAATTGGAAGCCATCCAGTTGAACATTAAAACTAGTTTTAGTAACTAGCTCTCAGAGTGAACGATCACTGCCTTCTGTTGGCATCCAGGGTGTGGATGATGCATGGATCAATTACAGTCTTTATCAAGGAAGTCGGAGAACCACTGGAAGATATTCCAAAAAAACCTCTCCGTAAAATTTCACTGTGAACTCGGCAACAACTGCCTCCCTCTTCTTATAAGACAATCATATGCTGAGTAATTAGGCTGTCCTCAGGCTCTCATATTAACTCCCAAAACCCATTCCAGGTGACTTCAGAAAGGCCAGAGTTTGGGAGAAGCCAAGGATCCACTTGGAAACAGTCGCAAAGCCTACTTTAGACCACACAAGAAGAAGAAACAGACGTTGAACGTCTTAGGAGGAAGACCCAGTGACGAAGGACAGACAATGTGAGGGTCCCACATGTGTACTGGAGATGTCTGTGGACGGGGAGTCCTTCAGATCCCTCTAGATTAGAGGGGCAGTGTGGTGTGTGGGACGAAGGCCTCCATCTGTATGGTTCAAGAGCATCTAACGCGCTCAGCTTCTCACTCTTTGAGGACATGTTGCCAATAGAGCCTTTCAGGTTGTCACTGTGATGCAGACAACAAGGGAAACCACTGCATAATTGATATTGCATAGTTTAGTTCCATTTTGTGTTTCAAAGTCTTAAGTTATTTTTGTTGAAGTTCGATTCCAATTTGATTTGGTGCGTTTTCATCCGTTTCTGTGAGAGAAAGCTAAATATAAACACGACATTAGGTCTAGGCAAAGTTGCCAAAAGCATTTTTCAATAACTGATAAACTTCACCGTGCGCTGTCGTCACGTAGAGCTTCAAATACATAGTCTCTTCATTCATGTCCAGTGAAAGAATAAACTAAGCCTGTCGCCTAAAGCAAGCCAATTGGTACATCTTCAGCGTATATTTGCCGTTCCGCACGTTCTCCGTTCCACACGTTCGTCAGCACCCTTGTGTTCCCCTCGCACCCTGGAGATGGTACCACGCGAAGAGCACCAGATTTACTGTGCGACATCTGTTTCGCAGAACGAGAAAGTGTTTAAGCACAAGGTCCATAATTACGTATATATTTAATCAGCCCATTACAATGTAAATGAACATCGAGCCGGGCTTGTTACACGGAACTGGCGCGTCTGTTCGTTATTCTTCAGTGCACGTCTACTAACGTCTCTTATATCCTAACAGAACAACGTCCTTGGAGGCCTGGCCATGAATCTGAACACAGCGGGCCCAACTCTACCTTGGTCCTGTGGCCTGCAAGATGGAAAGCACACAGGCATCTTTCTTCGATGGGAGCTACATTTGTTTACGCAAGGGAGTCAGATATGAACTAATAAGAGATGGAGAATGAACGCTTAATCCTCTTATTTGGTCGTTGCGTTGTCAGTTATGCAGAGTGTGAAGACCTATTAAGTGAACGGGGTGCACGGCCATCGTGTCTTATTAGAAACGGTAACGATGACTGTACTGTGTTTAATCCCCTGGTACAGTCTGTAGTGTACAGGGCTTTCAACCACTCCCCTATATCCATATATGTACATCCAGTCTGTAGTGTACAGGGCTTTCAGACACTCCCCTATATCCATATATGTACATCCAGTCTGTAGTGTACAGGGCTTTCAGACACTCCCCTATATCCATATATGTACATCCAGTCTGTAGTGTACAGGGCTTTCAGACACTCCCATATATCCATATATGTACATCCAGTCTGTAGTGTACAGGGCTTTCAGACACTCCCCTATATCCATATATGTACATCCAGTCTGTAGTGTACAGGGCTTTAAGACACACCCATATATCCATATATGTACATCCAGTCTGTAGTGTACAGGGCTTTAAGACACTCCCATATATCCATATATGTACATCCAGTCTGTAGTGTACAGGGCTTTCAGACACTCCCATATATCCATATATGTACATCCAGTCTGTAGTGTACAGGGCTTTCAGACACTCCCCTATATCCATATATGTACATCCAGTCTGTAGTGTACAGGGCTTTCAGACACTCCCATATATCCATATATGTACATCCAGTCTGTAGTCTACAGGGCTTTCAGACACTCCCCTATATCCATATATGTACATCCAGTCTGTAGTGTACAGGGCTTTCAGACACTCCCCTATATCCATATATGTACATCCAGTCTGTAGTGTACAGGGCTTTCAGACACTCCCCTATATCCATATATGTACATCCAGTCTGTAGTGTACAGGGCTTTCAGACACTCCCATATATCCATATATGTACATCCAGTCTGTAGTGTACAGGGCTTTCAGACACTCCCCTATATCCATATATGTACATCCAGTCTGTAGTGTACAGGGCTTTCAGACACTCCCATATATCCATATATGTACATCCAGTCTGTAGTCTACAGGGCTTTCAGACACTCCCCTATATCCATATATGTACATCCAGTCTGTAGTGTACAGGGCTTTCAGACACTCCCATATATCCATATATGTACATCCAGTCTGTAGTGTACAGGGCTTTCAGACACTCCCCTATATCCATATATGTACATCCAGTCTGTAGTGTACAGGGCTTTCAGACACTCCCCTATATCCATATATGTACATCCAGTCTGTAGTGTACAGGGCTCATATACCTATTTCTGTACACCCAGGCTGTGCTGTAATCACAGCGGTTCGACCCGGGTGTTGGGATGAGGTGTTTGGTTTGTGGAGAGAGTAGGTTGGACTCAGAGGCGCCTCCGCCAAAACATTCCGAGCAGGTCAGCTCTGGGTTGGCACAAAGGCTGGCGTGGGGATGGCGCGAGGTTGGCGCTGGGTTGGCACTGGGTTGGCACCGGCTTCTCACTCAGCTAACAGAGCAGGGCCCTGAAGCTTTCATGCTGGCTTCTTCTCATGTGGCCTCGGGTCGGCTGCCGAGGTGATTATAGAGCTCTGCCCCCCTTATAGAGCTAGCTGCCACTATTTCTAGGACAGGGCCAGTGGAAGAGGGCCAGCCTCTCTCATGCATCTCTAACCGAGATAAATAAGTAAAGACGGTCTTGGGGACGTGTGTTTTGTTTTAAACCGTGACACAGAAAATGCCTGGCAGATGGGACTGGACAATCTGGGGCACTGTTCAAACACCAGAGCATTACGAGGATGCTTAAACTTGTTTTGATGGTTGAAGTGCCACCTTTAACTCTTCCAAGCTGCCTCCAGCTATGTGTATGAACAGGTATGACCAAATAAATGCCTCCTCGCTTCTACAGGCACAGCGTTGGCAAAGGCCGTCGTAGAAAAAAACTGATTTGATCCATAACTTGTCTTTGTGCGTATTTGAGCTGAGTATTGAGTTAACCGGATTTTGAGGAACTGAGCATCAAATGTCAGCGAGTGAAAAATAAACACATATAATAAACAAAGCCTGACTGACTGAGAGGCATCCAACTATTCTCAGTAGGAAACAATAAGTAGTCGTTTGTACAGAGCGTGTGGGTTTGTACGTGATATACAGAGCGTGTGGGTTTGTACGTGATATACAGAGCGTGTGGGTTTGTACGTGATATACAGAGCGTGTGGGTTTGTACGTGATATACAGAGCGTGTGGGTTTGTACGTGATATACAGAGCGTGTGGGTTTGTACGTGATATACAGAGCGTGTGGGTTTGTACGTGATATACAGAGCGTGTGGGTTTGTACGTGATATACAGAGCGTGTGGGTTTGTACGTGATATACAGAGCGTGTGGGTTTGTACGTGATATACAGAGCGTGTGGGTTTGTAAGTGATATACAGAGCGTGTGGGTTTGTACGTGACATACAGAGCGTGTGGGTTTGTACGTGACATACAGAGCGTGTGGGTTTGTACGTGATATACAGAGCGTGTGGGTTTGTACGTGACATACAGAGCGTGTGGGTTTGTACGTGATATACAGAGCGTGTGGGTTTGTACGTGACATACAGAGCGTGTGGGTTTGTACGTGATATACAGAGCGTGTGGGTTTGTACGTGATATACAGAGCGTGTGGGTTTGTACGTGATATACAGAGCGTGTGGGTTTGTACGTGATATACAGAGCGTGTGGGTTTGTACGTGATATACAGAGCGTGTGGGTTTGTACGTGATATACAGAGCGTGTGGGTTTGTACGTGATATACAGAGCGTGTGGGTTTGTACGTGATATACAGAGCGTGTGGGTTTGTACGTGATATACAGAGCGTGTGGGTTTGCACGTGATATACAGAGCGTGTGGGTTTGTACGTGGGGAGAAACTAGCTATGTTTAACATTCAACAACAAAAAGGGATAAGTCAAGCCAGTGGGCGAGACTGGGCGACAAAAACATTCCACGTGTTTTTTCACATTCCGGTGAATTGCCTGGGTTGGCTACGTCCGTGTACCTCGCCGATGAGGGGCGATAGCATTCAAATCGGTCCTCTTTAGTCTCTCCATCGGTGTTGCCAAAACCCAGCCGGTCATGAATGAAATACTCTGGTTCACTGGTGTGTGCTAATTGCCCTTCAGCCATACGCAGGTAGTGTTGTACAGAGACAGGAAAACCCAGGTGACAATGGGAGCGCTGATGCATGGTGAGGGAGAGGGGGGAGGTGGAGGGAGGAAGGGAGAGAAAGAGAGAGAGATAGATGGTTGCTGCAGAAGAGATAGGGGGAGAGGGAGAGAGAATGAGAGAGAGGGGGAGAGAGAGGGGGAGAGAGAGGGAGAGAGAGAGGGAGAGAGATGGCTGCTGCAGATCCACTGTGTCTCCCTCCTTGCCTTTAGCATCTTCCACTCCATCGTACCTGTTAGCATCTGTAGGCTAACACACAGACAGATGAGCTCAGGTGGGACGCTGAAAATTGACCGAGACAGAAGGCAACACTGTGGATGTAAACCTGACTTCTTTCAATCAAACGCTGTGAAACCAGCCTGGAACCAGTGTGAAATTGAGTGGCAAGCCCACACAGGCCACAAGCCCACACGGGCCACAAGCCCACACGGGCCACCAGCCCAAACGGGCCACCAGCCCAAACAGGCCACCAGCTGTGGGACAGGGTTGGTGACATGGATGGGAATCGGCCGGGTTTATGGAGCTAGAGGCCCCATCATCCAGTTACAAATACCCAAATGATCTGGAGCTCAAATCATCTCCGTTATTCCAAACAAATTGGAGATATTTCATAAATAATCACATAAGTTAAATTACATTAGGCTTTAAATTCTAACATCCCTTCAAGCTTACTGAACACCAAATGAGATTGAATATCGACGGCGGGCCATTGCTTCGGAAGAAAAATTCAATTTCTCTTTTTAGTGGGATATTTTCCCACGGAAAGAAGCGGACTTGAAGCGACCTAATGAAATCATTCGTCTCCCATCCGAATCACGTTTCTTTAAAAGCCCCCTTTACTGAGTTTTGAAATTCTTTATCGCCAGATGAATCTGTGTACACCCTAGAGACAGGCGAAACATTACAGCGGCTTGACCGGAGGGGAGCATGGCTTGATCTGGGCTGGCCCGGTGGCACAATGGAAGAGTACAGTAAGTATAGGGACTGCCCTGTGATTTCGTAACCAAAGAGACTGCCCTGTGATTTCGTAACCATAGGGACTGCCCTGTGATTTCGTAACCATAGGGACTGCCCTGTCAAATGCGTCCTGTCAGTGAGAAACACTAACGGGTTAAGATTAAATGGCCAGCTATTATGAAGGAGAAATATTTCATATCGACCGTAATTAAAACACACGTCTGTCACACAAGGTGGAGAAAAACGAACGAGCTTTAAAAAGCCTTATTTTTCAGAAATGAAAACCCAATAGGTCACAGTAAAAGCCGGAACAGTGTGAATTATTATAGTTGGCAAAGTTACAAACGACACATTAAGCCCCAAGGCTGTGTTCTGGAAGTCCATTCAAAGAGCGAGTCAGCGAGAGTCCGAAATAAAGATGGCGGAGAGAATTATAGAGAGGTAGAAAGGGAAATATAGAAAGTAAAGGCCTAGAGATGACCATTGGAGCGTGGGAATCTACATACGACCGGCGGTTCCTAATCTGTCAATGAAAACACAATTGTGGCTAATTAAAGGCTCTCTTCTACCAGTGTCCACTGCAGAACAAACCTGTAATTAAACCTGAGCAAAGCAATGAGTCAAGCACCCAGAAGGATCGCAGGAGGAAGCTCCGGTCCGAGAGGTGATCACATCAGCCTGACGGTGGCACGTCACCGTGTCAGACGGAGGTTTAATCCGGGTCCTACAGAACCGCTCTCCACTCCGTCCATTTGACGGAGAAGTCAAGTGGGAGTGTCTCGCCAGTCAATGGGCTGAATACAGGAACTGTATAAGTATTCTGTGCCATATGACATCGCTGTCAGTTCAAGGTCGGCGGTGGGTATTTTCTCATCTCAGATTGTCCTTTTACGGTCGCCCGTGTTCAGTTTATCTCACCGGCCAGCGATAGAAGGTGCGGTATTGTTGTTCATTAGAGCTGTATGAAACCACAGAGAAGCAGCCTCTCATGACCTGTGCAATGCCGGCTGTTATACGTCTTTGCTCAATGTGTTTTGGTTCTGTTTGCTCTGTTTCTATGTTCTATCATTGGTTTTTGATCGGGGTTTAGTTTGTCAAAGCATAGTAAGCATGTTAACCCATTGGATTAAAAGCGCCTTTTGTTTGTTTACTACGGTGGCCGGGAAGATCGAAGTAGACTTAGAAATTATGAAACACTTTTACAAAGCTTGAGACAAATGTACATTTTGAAAAAAACTTTCAACTATCATAAAACACTATCACATGGACAAAACACTTTTACCAAGGACAAAAACTAATTGACATTTTAGAAAACAAATTAACAAGAAGTCAATTTGTGTGAAGTAAATCGCGTAAATTAAGTTTATGGTGACCAAACAAGGAGTGCGGCCAAACACATGATTAGCTTAACGCGGTTTTGCTTTAAGTGTGGCGTTTGGAGTTTTAAAAGGACGCAAACCAGACGGAAACACCAGAAACACAGGGTACTCGACAGTCTACGTTTTAGTTCAACTAGTTTTCATGTTAACTGGTGACTTTCGTGTCACTTCTGGTATGTGGCACATTCCCTGTCTGTGAAGAATCTGTCATTTGTAAATTTGTTTCTGGACTAGTAAAAGTGTTTTGTCACTTGGAAATGTGTCTCAGCTCTAGTATGATTGTTTTGTGTCTTGTTCATTCGTTTTCTAAAATGTAAATTAGTTTTGTCCTTGGTAAAAGTGTTTTGCCCGTGTAATTGTGATTCATGATAGTTAAAAATTTTTCCAAAATGTACATTTTGCTTTGTAAAAGTGTTTTGCACTTCCCGGCCACCGTAGTTTACACCTCTGCTTCAGGCTCCTGCCTTAGGAAACTGCGACAGTTGGGTCAACACACGTATTAAACACATTAACTACACATTTAGCCGGAGACGGACGGGCGATACCGTTTTCACATTTGCAGAGGGCGAAAATCTCATTACGGTAGAAAGAAACCCAGTTTTGACTGGCATATTTCAGGTAAAACAAAGATTTCCATTGTTGATAATTAACAGGATTTCTTTCTGTCGTTGGAGCAGCACGTCCACATACTGGGTTTTAATTGGGCAGTGAGGAGAGGTAATTCCACCAGTGAACACCGACACTGTTACATAACAATACAGACAATGACTCATTATACCTGAGCAACCACAACAACTGAACCAAAGCGGAGAAACTAATCGCGGTGGATCGGATCATTGATTCTGTGTACCATTACGAGCACCAAGACTTAATCTTAACCTGTGGAAATGTAAAGCGAAATGTGCAACGCATTCATTGACAGTAAATGTGAATTGTCCTGGTGAGAAACGATGATGGAGTTAGTGACCGATGTCAGTGTGTAGGGTTGACTGTCTGAATGAGGAACGCTGTGTGTAGTAATGTCAGTCACAGGACAGGTGTCTGAATGAGGAACGCTGTGTTTACTAATGTCAGTCACAGGACAGGTGTCTGAATGAGGAACGCTGTGTGTAGTAATGTCAGTAACAGGACAGGTGTCTGAATGAGGAACGCTGTGTGTAGTAATGTCAGTCACAGGACAAGTGTCTGAATGAGGAACGCTGTGTGTAGTAATGTCAGTCACAGGACAAGTGTCTGAATGAGGAACGCTGTGTGTAGTAATGTCAGTAACAGGACAGGTGTCTGAATGAGGAACGCTGTGTGCAGTAATGTCAGTAACAGGACAGCTGTCTGAATGAGGAACGCTGTGTGTAGTAATGTCAGTCACAGGACAAGTGTCTGAATGAGGAACGCTGTGTGTAGTAATGTCAGTCACAGGACAGGTGTCTGAATGAGGAACGCTGTGTGTAGTAATGTCAGTAACAGGACAGCTGTCTGAATGAGGAACGCTGTGTTTACTAATGTCAGTCACAGGACAGGTGTCTGAATGAGGAACGCTGTGTTTATTAATGTCAGTCACAGGACAGCTGTCTGAATGCTACCTGAGCAGCTGATGCTACCTGACAGTTTCGGCCTCCAATCTGCCAAACCCTCAACCCTCCCGGTTGTCCTTTTCTGACTATATTTGCCCTGGACTACTCTATTTTAAAAGACTCTTTGCAATTGAAAAATGCATTTAATAATTATTAAACTAAACTATTTTAAGTTCATCCAGCTCAGCCAAAAGAGGACTGGCCACCCCTCAGAGCCTGGTTCCGCTCTAGGTTTCTTCCAAAATTCGACCCATCAGCCGCTTTGTATCAGCTTGTTGATGCGTGACCGCAGAGAGAGACCGCAGAGAGAGACCGCAGAGAGAGAGACCGCAAAGAGAGAGACAGCAGAGAGAGAGACAGCAGAGAGAGAGACAGCAGAGAGAGAGACCGCAGAGAGAGAGACCGCAGAGAGAGAGACCGCAGAGAGAGAGAGACCGCAGAGAGAGAGAGACCGCAGAGAGAGAGAGACCGCAGAGAGAGAGAGACCGCAGAGAGAGAGAGACAGCAGAGAGAGAGAGACAGCAGAGAGAGAGAGACAGCAGAGAGAGAGAGACAGCAGAGAGAGAGACAGCAGAGAGAGAGAGACAGCAGAGAGAGAGACAGCAGAGAGAGAGACAGCAGAGAGAGAGACAGCAGAGAGAGAGACAGCAGAGAGAGAGACAGCAGAGAGAGAGACAGCAGAGAGAGAGACAGCAGAGAGAGAGACAGCAGAGAGAGAGACAGCAGAGAGAGAGACAGCAGAGAGAGAGACCGCAGAGAGAGAGACCGCAGAGAGAGAGACCGCAGAGAGAGAGACCGCAGAGAGAGAGACCGCAAAGAGAGAGACCGCAAAGAGAGAGACAGCAGAGAGGCCGCAGAGAGAGGCCAAAGAGAGAGACCCTGCCACTGTGGTCTAGTATGACGCAGACGAACACACACACGCGCAGACGAACACACAGACACATGCGCACACAGAAGCCATCATAAAGCAGGCTGACGTACCAGCACTTAAACACAGACGCTATCCCGTACCACAGCTCCTGCCACAATGGTATGTGTCAATAAACCACCGTTGACCTGTTGAGTCGCGAAGACGCCATAACGGCTGGGCATTCAGGCTGCTAGATTCTGGTTGTTTACGCTTCACTTGATATGAACAACTGTCATTCATCCAACTGGGCCGTGACCAAAATAAGGAAATAATGCCTTAGTAGACATTTGAAACCATATTCCTCAACTCTCCTGCCAGGACCCTGGCATGGGAAAAGACCTCCGGTTCTGGGAAGAAAAGGAACGAAAGAGAACGCGAACTTCTCAACGGTGACACAATGGAGGCCGTTTTGTTGCCGTGACGATTCTCCACTGGTCGGCATTCCAAGGGCCCCTCATTCAGGCGTGGTGTAGAGAACAACAACACGCCAGCGCACAACGCCGGCGCTTCGCTGCTCTCCTCCCAGATTCCCTGTCGCATCAGCCAGCACCACCGTGGAGACCGGGAGAAGTCAGACGCGGTCGTGGACCGGCTGAGAATAGCCGATTCTGTCCTGACATCCTGGTGGCCCTTTGGACAAACATACAGGGACGTACCGCTGCCGTGTGCCTCACATAACCAGGCACATATGAGGGCGTCCAATCAAAGCAACCATTAGAAGGTAAATAACTCCCACGCTGCTGGCTGTAGCCAAATGGACTGCGTCACAGCCGGGGAAAGTCTCCACGAGCGAGCGAAGCCCGGGGGGAGGGGTGGGCGCATGCAGAGCAGCGGAACCACGATACGTTGTGTGTCTGCGTGTCAACAGCTGGAGAGAAAGGCAACGTGAACAGAGGGGGAACACAACGGCCCCCTGCGGCCCCATGGCCACCGTCTCACCCCCAATGGAGATGGCGAAGTGCCACGCAAAAGCAGTCAGTCACCCAGGGCTGTATGCATTCATTAGAGGACTTCGGGCTTCATGCGAAAGCCTGGGGCTGTTCTAACATAGTTAGCGTCAGATTCGGGGACCGATTACTCTCCTCTATGATAAAAGAGAAATAAAATGCCACAGGCCTCCAGACGGACATAGGGGAGAAAAGCAACGCATTAAACATCCCTCCGATATGAGTGTTTGTGGCAGCAATTCCATAATTGGTACATCCTTACAAGCAAATGTCACGGCGCACGGCACAGCTCTGATGTGAGCTATGATGTCATCGTCTGCAGTGAAGTCTCATGGGGGGCGCATTTAAAACGCTGCGCTCGTTCGGAAAAAACCAGGACGGAGAGACGGGACGAGGGCGAAGGGTCGACATGCCTAAGCCATGTCTACACAAAATGGCACCAGGCGACGTCAGCCAAAGCCTGCAGCTGTTACCCAGAAACTCTGTCAACAATGTCCCATAATGCATCCGAGACTGAGTCCATAGAAACCAGACGAAAAAACATAAATAGAACATTCATATCGTCACATAACTTTCAAACTTGAAATCCATGTCATGATAGTATAGAGCAGGAGAGCATTTAACATAAAATAACAATTTACCACAGAAGAGAGACCCTGGTGAGGCCGAAATGTCTTAACGTTTGATCAGTTTACATGTCAGATACACGTCAACTGCCCATCCTGTCGTTCGACAGATTCAATTAATGTAAAATCGCCCAAAGCAAGATATCATCGCGATAACCACCACCTGTAAGACACGGCTGTTCCAGGACATACAACTGTCAGCTGTTTACTCCCCAGCCATCACCAGTGTTACCTCCTGCACACAGTCAGAAAAACAGAGAGAGAGTGTGGGGGAGAGAGAAAGACTGAGAGAGATTGAGATAGAGCACCATACATAGGACACGTAGACCAACCGACATGTCACGGTTCCCTTGGTGACAGTGCTACATGATACAAATGCAGAGACGCTTGTCACGTTTGTGGTATTTATTCCAGAGCAAAAACCGACAGGAAATAACTTAGGGTTAGGAAGAGAGAAACGCTGTGTGAAAATAAAGTGTGCTTATTAAAAGCATCGACTCAATATACAATAAAAGAGCAATCTCTCTATACAACCAACTCAACGATAACCCGCATGGTGGTGACATTTTCCCGTGACTTAAATAACAAACCTAATCACTGAAATGAATCCCTGGTGTGAGTAATTAAACCAGACAAGCCGCCCAAATGGAACTAGCTGTGCGCACCCCACTAACAGCCCCGTGTGGGACAGAAACTCACCACTCGTGGCACAACCAGCATCAACAGTGTTACCTCCTACCACAGTCGATAAGAGAGACAGGGAGAAAGAGAACCAAACCTGACCGAATACACAGACCAACCAGCTGAATCAGCCTACAGTAGACAGGGAGAAAGAGAGAACCAAACCTGACCGAACACACAGACCAACCCGCTCCATCAGCCTCCAGTAGACAGGGAGAAAGAGAACCAAACCTGACCGAACACACAGACCAACCCGCTCCATCAGCCTCCAGTAGACAGGGAGAAAGAGAACCAAACCTGACCGAACACACAGACCAACCCGCTCCATCAGCCTCCAGTAGACAGGGAGAAAGAGAACCAAACCTGACCGAACACACAGACCAACCCGCTCCATCAGCCTCCAGTAGACAGGGAGAAAGAGAGAACCAAACCTGACCGAACACACAGACCAACCAGCTGAATCAGCCTCCAGTAGACAGGGAGAAGTAGCATTTGGACATGACTCAAAAATACGAGCTTAGGCTGCACTGGGCAATATTTGGAGTTAGTTGGTTAGCATAACTGACACTCCTGCAAATTCATTCTTCACAGGGATCAAATCTGCCATTTGGCAAGTGTCACCCAATCTGCCTGCTTGCCCACATACCAACACCAAGCAGTAGATGACATAAGGTCATGGCCGCATACAGATGCGAAAGTAGACAGTGAACTGCACTGAATGGAATGGACAGATAACTCGCCAAGGTCTTGGGGAGGAAATGGCTACGGATGAACAATCCCGCCATAATGGTATTCTTCATTTTGACAGCTGAAGCGCCACCGAAGAGTGGAAGGACTTAATGATAACCTCCCTGCAGAACAACACAACGCATTTCTTACCTTTCATTCCGAACTTCGAACGGCGGCCATATTTGTTGATGAGAATAAAAAGGACAACGAGAAGTACGCAGGCGAATCCGGCGAGGCCCACGGCAATGGAAACCTAGAGGAGGACAAGACAGGGCTTACTGAGAGTGTAGGGTATATCTGAGGGAGTATAGAGTATATCTGAGAGAATGTAGAGTATATCTGAGAGTGTAGAGTATATCTGAGAGAGTATAGAGTATATCTGAGTGTAGAGTATATCTGAGAGAGTGTAGAGTATATCTGAGAGAGTGTAGAGTATATCTGAGAGAGTGTAGAGTATATCTGAGAGAGTATAGAGTATATCTGAGAGAATATAGAGTATATCTGAGAGAGTATAGAGTATATCTGAGAGAGTATAGAGTATATCTGAGAGAGTATAGAGTATATCTGAGAGAGTATAGAGTATATCTGAGAGAGTATAGAGTATATCTGAGAGAGTATAGAGTATATCTGAGAGAGTATAGAGTATATCTGAGAGAATATAGAGTACATCTGAGAGAGTATAGAGTATATCTGAGGGAGTATAGAGTATATCTGAGGGAGTATAGAGTATATCTGAGAGAGAATAGAGTATATCTGAGGGAGTGTAGAGTATATACTGTATATGAGAGAGTAAACAGTATATCTGAGAGAGCACAGATTATATCTGAGAGAATATAGAGTATATCTGAGAGAGTGTAGAGTATATCTGAGAGAGTGTAGAGTATATACTGTATATGAGAGAGTATAGAGTATATCTGAGAGAGTGTAGAGTATATCTGAGAGAATATGGAGTATATCTGAGAGAGCACAGATTATATCTGAGAGAGTATAGAGTATATCTGAGAGAGTATAGAGTATATCTGAGAGAATATAGAGTATATCTGAGAGAGTGTAGAGTATATCTGAGAGAGTGTAGAGTATATACTGTATATGAGAGAGTATAGAGTATATCTGAGAGAGTGTAGAGTATATCTGAGAGAGTATAGAGTATATCTGAGAGAGTATAGAGTATATCTGAGAGAGTATAGAGTAAAACCAAAATGAAGACCCTCTCCGCTGACTAACTTTCCATACATTCACCACGACCAACACAATACGGCCAAAAACCAAAGAAACGCTCAGAATGAAGTTTTACTGAAATAAATAATAATAATAACTCCTACAGTATAATTAGGACCTCCAAAACAATTTGAAGTCTTTCTTCCTCCCATGTCGCTGCCATAGTTCCCATTAAAACCTTCAAATGAGGAAATAATCTCCATCCAGTCAATTACTGCCAGAAATTACATTTTTAAGAAGCTGTTAAACACAGCGACCACGGGGGAAAACGAAGATAGGATAGAGCCACAAGGCAAGGTGGCAACGAAAAAAACTAGACTAAAATTGCTCAAACTAAAATCATTTATTTTTGTTCCCGGGGAAAATGTGAGTATGTTGAGGTGCTGCCAAATGGCTTCATATCTAGTCACTGAGTCCAGCTCAGGAGGACGCTTTCTCACCCCAAAAGTGTCCTCCTCTGGCCGATGAGTCACAGTGAGGGTTGGTGTTGGAGTCCCTGCGAACAGAAGAAGAGAAACACATTGACCCGGCTGCTGCTGCCGCCTGTTGATTATATGAACGGTTTAATCCGCTAAGCGACCACGCAGTCTACGCTCGTTCCAAATGACAAGCCATCAGCGACGGGGGTCCATGAGAGGGCTGGGGGGGCAGGGCGTGTGGCCCTGAAGTGTGTTACGGCGCTGGGCGTTTCTGTACAGGCCGTCGGTCTTGTCACTTACCATAAATCTCGTAATAATCTGTAGGAAAATAAGACAGAGGAGAAAAAGTCAGTGATGGTCAATCTATTTGCATATGCAACACATGTTTAATGCACCTGCAACACATGTTTTCACCAGCCTAATTAAGTTTATAGGAAATCTTACACTGTATAAAGGATGTATAATGTAGAAATGGATATCAAGTGGCTGAACTCAAACCTTTGACTGGAAGAATAGCATACAGTATTTTATGATCAAACTAAATGTAACTAAACTGTTAATGTGCTCCAGAACTGCAACAATTAATTGATACAAAACAACATACATACCTGTCATTGATGGATCTGTCCCCGTCGTTTTAAAAAGCAAGCAAGAAAAGCAAAATAAAACATTAGCGTGACTGCGACAAGCTAGCCAAAGTTTTCCTCTCAAACGGATCTTGGAGGAGAGATTCCACCGAGTTAGGGTTGGGTCTTGTTGTCTAGTATAAATAGAGCCTGGTCCTTCTTTTATCAGGGACGAGTTTGGGGCGCTGAAAAATGTGCCCTTCTTGGATTCGATTTAAGAACGCTGATTTGCTCAATTTTATGTCAATCATTCATATCTTAAATTAGTAATTGGCTTAACTGCTACATAGACCCGCCTCCTTGGGGCGCTTTCTCTATCGCCCCAGAGCTGTGACGAGGCGTTCAGACAGGAAGAGGAAAGGTTGACAATATGATTTACTATCATATTTTACACATATTACTGGGTGCGTTCCATATTTAAAACACACAAATATTGACATACTGATGTTTTTATAATTATAATAATTATTATTTTTGTTTTAACATTTTTTATGTATTTTAATTTTTTGTGGCTTAATGGGGGCGGCGCCCTAGCGCCCTCTATGGGCCAGCCGCCACTGAGAGTCATGTTCACAGCACCTATTATAACTCATGTTTGAGTACAGGCAGTCATGTTCACAGCACCTATTATAACTCATGTCTGAGTACAGGCAGTCATGTTCACAGCACCTATTATAACTCATGTCTGAGTACAGGCAGTCATGTTCACAGCACCTATTATAACTCATGTCTGAGTACAGGTGGTCATGTTCACAGCACCTATTATAACTCATGTCTGAGTACAGGCAGTCATGTTCACAGCACCTATTATAACTCATATCTGAGTACAGGCAGTCATGTTCACAGCACCTATTATAACTCATGTCTGAGTACAGGCAGTCATGTTCACAGCACCTATTTGAACTCATATCTGAGTACAGGCAGTCATGTTCACAGCACCTATTATAACTCATGTCTGAGTACAGGCAGTCATGTTCACAGCACCTATTATAACTCATGTCTGAGTACAGGCAGTCATGTTCACAGCACCTATTATAACTCATGTTTGAGTACAGGCAGTCATGTTCACAGCACCTATTATAACTCATGTCTGAGTACAGGCAGTCATGTTCACAGCACCTATTTGAACTCATATCTGAGTACAGGCAGTCATGTTCACAGCACCTATTATAACTCATGTCTGAATACAGGCAGTCATGTTCACAGCACCTATTATAACTCATGTCTGAGTACAGGCAGTCATGGATTCTTAATGGGTACAGAGGCTGATGGCATCCAGATTGTATCCGTACTGTTATGGTTGCAGCAGGATTGCTGAAACAAGTGGCTACATGGATTCTACATAAAGGGTTTCGTGGGAATTGGACTGTTTCGGAGGAGCTCTGTTTTAAAATACTGAACCGTTTGAAAAATACATTGTTATGCCCCCGGAAAGGGGCTGAGTGGTGAAGGAGTAGGTTTTGGAACCTGGAAACGTTGCGTGCAGCTTTAATAATGAATTAGAAATATTAGGGTTCCAGAAGCGAAGTATTTGTTAGCGTGGTTAATTATTATTTCTCAGGTTCCACCGGTAAAAAAATCAAAGCGCAAATTCTCATGAGATGGTACGACTTGAATGAAGATAAATCTGAGCAAACATGTAAATGGCTTTGGTCTACAACGCAATGCAATTCCGTGCCAATTAGTCACATGGTGGCGCTATAACAGGCAATATGCTGGGACATTATGACAAGCTCACGACCCTCCCCTCCCTCCGTGTGACGTTGAGTTATAACACGCGGTACACAGGTCCGCCTCAACGAGCACATTCCTCCCTAGGACAAATAAACGGTCAGACAAACGCGGCACCCACCTTCGGAGAACGGGGCATTGAGGAAGTGTCCGTACACCGTCCTGGTGGCGACTCCCAGGAAGTTGCTGGCCTCCAGGGTGTAATTCCCGTTGTTGTGGTGCGTGGGGTTCCGGAAGTTGAGGCAGCCCTCCAGGTAGTCCTGGTAGGTGTCCATGTCGGTCCGGATGTACTCACTGGGTGAGATCAGCTTGTCCTTGTAGAACCAGCGCAGGGTGGGCTGGGGGTTGCCGCGGACCGTGAACTCCACGCAGGTCTCGTGGCGCCGCTCTGGCTCGTCTAGTTTCAGGATGGCGGGCGGGACTGGCAACGGGGAGGGAAGGGCACACGGTGTTATTATCGAGGAGAAAACGTCACGTTGCAGTTACGCCCCACCGCCTCTAGGGGGTGGAGGGGGGGGCTGCTGTCATCATTTACGGTCGGGGCGTGACATGCAACGGCGTGTGTAGCTACTCTGTCTACCTGTCTTCAGAGACCTGCCCGGATATTGTAAGTCCGCCGAGACTGTGTGGCGGTTTTGAAGGCCCGCCGTATAAATGGTGTTTTGCTGACCGTTAAATCTGCCACTAGGATGTCGTTGATGACCAGAGGAACGCTGAGGCGTCTCGGGGCGAGCGGGGGTGGGGGCGGGGGTTCACATCGCGCTCTAAAGGACAGCGGCCAGAGGCATTAATAACACTGCACCTCGTGAAAGCGCTAACCGCGGTCGGTAAGTTAGGAGCTAACCATCTGCAATTATCGGGCCGTAAATGTGCCATACGGAGCTCATCTGAGGCATCAATCATACCCGCATTCACTGGTCGTTCGGCTGAATTACACGGTGTGTGCGAGCGCATGCCAATTTCCTCATTGTTGGTAACGCCAGCTCAACCTGAGGGTGTCTCTGAAAAAATACGGCTCAACACCCTGGAAACTAGTTCAAAAGAGAGGGTGTGCAGGAGAGAGAGAGTCAGAGATAGAGAGAGAGAGAGAGAGAGAGAGAGAGAGAAGGAGAGGGGCAGAGAGAGGGAGGCAGAGAGCATTAAAGAGAGAATTTCGTTTCCAGCTGAGTTGGCAGATCTCTACATAATCTCTGGGAATCGATATGTATTCGGTACAAAGGGAATAGTGTTACAGTCTTGTTGGCCAACATCACTCATGTGTGAATGTAAGCTGAGGGCCAACAAACTACGCTCACGTTACCCTGTAATAGGATCTAACGGAGGGAAACAGCGTGGCCTAATAAATGAACTGTTTCATTGTACGGCCAGGACCGCAACTCCGGTCTATAAATATGTCCACCGCACAATCAAAGGCTTCAGAAAAACACAAGAAACGGCACAGGAAGCAACTATCGATCAGAGTTTAACCAAACCCATAAAAACGCTTTCCGCGGTCATCATTGAAGAATGTTGTTAAATTATAGTGGAGAGAATAGCAAACTGAGAGCAATTATTGCCTGACCTGGACTGTCGGCTATTGGGATTAATCACCTGCTGACAGTGTTTTATGGCGTCTCCAGCTCGTCGGGATAACTGCTAATTAGCGGGAAGGTTAGGAAATCAAAAAGCGCGTAGTTTCATAAAGACGACGAAGAAAAAAACAATTGCATGCTCCTCACAAGTGTATTGCCGCCGAATAACCAGAAAGGACCCTTCCCTCTGACAGGGTCAAAGCCCACCTTCTCTGCACTCGGTTGGAAAGCAACCACCCACATTATGTGATGAAACATTCTGTAAATCGCTGTAATGTTTCACAGAGAAGACCAACGACGTCCAATGAGAGCATCCCGCAGCCTGAAGAGATCAATATGGAACACAATGGCCTGTGGCAACTGGTAGGATAGAGAGACCAGATAGAGAGACCCCAGTACGTGTGGCGAGGATAAGCGTGGGCTAAGTTATACAACGGATAGCAGACCGCTGAAGACTCCAACGGATTTGAAGCAAATACGAATTAGAGAACAAGGTCGAATTTCAGACACGTTTTTGAATGTTTGAAAACATTTACTCATACACTATTATTATTATTAGATTATTATTATATAATTAGTATGAATAGGACACATAGCAAAATCAATAGGAAAAATCGTCATTGACAAAGTAAAAAATAATGGCAAAATAAATCACCAATGCTCTGCTTTCATCAAAGAATCCTCCAATTGCATCCGTTGGAGCCTTGCAGACATTTGGCGTATTAGTTGTCCATTAGTTGAGGTAATCTGAAGGTCATCATGCTTCTTAAAGCACCACCCACATGTTGGACTGACCTCGATGGTCAGTTTTTATGTACCATACGTTCTAGATGCTGGTTCGAAAACCTCCGACCGATCCGTCTGTCCATAACACTTTTTTCTAATGTTCCTTCGTCAAGTGTCTGTGTCTTTTGTCCTTCTTAATCTATAGCTTTATGTCTATAAAGTTTAGGGTTAGGGTTAGAGTGAGGCCTCCTGGAGTTGCCTTGCCACTTGCCACATTGAGATTAGTGTTGTGGGTACTATTTAATGAAGATGCCAGTAGAGGACCTGTGAAGCGTCTGTTTCTCAAACTAGACACTCTAATGTATTTGCCTCTTGCTCAATTGTGCACCGGGGCCTCCCACTCCTCTTTATATTCTAATTTTAGGCCGTTTGTACGGTTCGGTGAAGGGAGCGGTACACAGAGTCGTACGAGATCTTCAGTGTCTTGGCAATTCTTGATTGGGATAAATAGCCTTTATCTCTCGGAATAAGAACAGACCGACACATTTCAGAAGAGACTTCTTGTTTTTGATCGTTTTGAGTCTGTAATCGTACACACATTTGCTGATGCTCCAGAAACTGAACTAGTCTAAAGAAGGCCAGTTGTATTGCTTCTTTAATCAGCAAAATAATTTTAGCTGTTATCTAATGATTAAAATTCTAAACTCGAATTATCAAATGATTTTGCGATATTTCCTATCGAAACTCATTGTGATGTTTTTAAACGTTTTTATGGAATACAAGGACATTTCTCAGTGGTCTCCAGAGAGTTCTCACCCTGGACTGTGGTCTATAGACTGCAGTCAACAGACAGACGGACATTTAATTTACACAAACATTGAACCACTAATAGGTACATACAGTAAACAGTGAGCTGGATCGAGGCGTTGGCCATCCCCACTTTGTTCTCCGCTATACAGGACAGCATGTAGAGGTTGTCATCCCGGCTCACGTTCACCAGCGTCAGGTTGATGGAGTGGACTTTGGGCCAGTACACATTGGACTGGACCACAGAAGGAGAGAAAAGGGAAGTGGATGAGGGGCAAAAAGATAGGATACCGGCAGAAACACCGTTTACCATTTTTACTATCTCGATTAACTAGTTGGGCCGACCGTAGTTTTTGAAAGCAAAACACGCAGACAGCACAGGTGTCAGTTCAACTTGGCTGACTAGAAATGCAAACGGAATTGAATCCAGGTTTGCACACAAACCCCCCTGAACTCACAAGAAAACTTTGAGTCCTGCATCTGTCTACGCTGAGAAGTGAAATGAAACAACCCACTAATCAGCAGAAGAGCAGGGTGCATTGTGGCCCCCCCCCCCCCTTGTGTCGGCACCGTAACCTACCTGATGAGTGTTGATGGAGTGGAGGTCATTGACAGTCCAGTCCACCTCTGGGAGAGGATATCCTGATCCATTACAGGTAACGGTGACCCTGTCCCCCTCAATCACCGTGAGGTTAGAGTGGGTCACACTGATGTCTGGCAAGTCTGGTGGAGAGAGAGAGAGAGACAGACAGAAATGAAGACACGAAGAGAAATAAGAAAAAGAGAGAGAGGGAGTTAGTTAGAGAACAAGAGAAAATGCAGTACGACAGCAGCGAGACACACTCGGGAGTCCTGAGCGAAACACTGTGAGCTACGTGACCTCCGTCTGGGAGGGTGAGACCTGGGGACAGTCGGGTTTCAGTAGAGTAAGTCGTCTCCCCTTTTGGCCGTCTCTCGTCAGATGAGTTATGACAGGCACGGGCCATTGTCATGAAGGCGGTGTGTGTTAGCCAACGATCTGTGACAGCCATTTACAAGTGAAGTGCTCCTTATATTTCTATGGGACGATCGAGGAGTTGTGAAGAAGAAGGTGGTGGAGTTGTGGAGGTGGTGGAGTAGGTGGAGGAGGTGGAGGAGGTGAAGGTGGTGGAGGAGGAGGTGGTGGAGGTGGTGGAGGATGAGGTGGTGGAGGAGGAGGTGGTGGAGGTGGTGGAGATGGTGGAGTTGGTGAAGGTGGTGGAGGAGGTGAAGGTGGTGGAGGTGGTGGAGGAGGTGAAGGTGGTGGAGGTGGAGATGGTGGAGTTGGTAAAGGTGGTGGAGGAGGTGAAGGTGGTGGAGGTGGTGGTGGAGGTGGAGATGGTGGAGTTGGTGAAGGTGGTGGAGGAGGTGAAGGTGGTGGAGGTGGTGGTGGAGGTGGAGGTGGTGGAGGTGGTGAAGGTGGTGGAGGTGGTGGAGGAGGTGAAGGTGGTGGAGGTGGTGGAGGAGGTGAAGGTGGTGGAGGTGGTGGAGATGGTGGAGTTGGTGAAGGTGGTGGAGGTGGTGGAGGAGGTGAAGGTGGTGGAGGTGGTGGAGGTGGTGGTGGTGGAGGAGGTGGCACATACCACAGAGGGAGATATTCATGGTGTGCAGGGGGATCCGGGAGGCTCCAGTTGTACAGAAGAGCAGCTGGTTCTGTAAGCCGGCCTCGCCTCTCTGCAGCCACAGCTGAATCCAGCGGATATCACAGCCACACTCGAACACCACGTCCTCCAGCCTCCTGGGAATAGAGAGAGAAAGAGGGAGAAGGAGAGAGAGGGAGGGATGGAGGGAGAGGAGATAGAGAGGGAGGGAGGGAGGTAGGGAAGAGAGGGGAGGAAAGGATGGAGAGAGAGGGAGATGAGAGAGGGAAAGAGTGGAGAGAGGGGAGAGAGGGAGGGAGGGAAGGATTGAGAGAGAGGGAGAGAGAGAGAGGAAGAAAGGGAGAGATAGAGAGTGCAGAGAGAAAGGGAGGAAGGGAAAGAGGGAGGGAGAGAGAGACGGAAAGAGAAAACAACACACAGTGCAACAGAGATCATTTACAGTCAGGACAGACTGAAGTAGGTGAAGGACAGTGTAATCATCCAGACCAGCGCCACAGCATTCATCAGACTGTGCCCGGGGAAGAACCCAAGACACTCCATCTCATCTGCAGGCAAGGTTGAGCTAAGGCTACTGTGTGACTGGAGCTGGGAGCTAGGAGCCGGGAGTGGATGGACATGATTGGGCCTCAGACCGTTCGTCTACAAACACAGCCGCTGTGGTAAAATAGATCATGTCACGTTGACCTGACACACGCCGAGGGACACAATGTACAAATGGCAGCAGGCAGGAATTGTTATTGTCTTTGCATTCAAAAACCAAACGTTTGTTGCGGAAGAAACATGAATCAAATGTGCACTTACGTGGGTGTACGTTAATTTTAAAGATAAAATAAATCATCACAGGACGGGATTCGTGAACATGAGGACACCAGGGCCCCAGGGTTAGTAAAAGAACCGAACGGACCAAATAGGGTTTGATTCTCCCCGTTTACACACACACACACACACACACACCGTTTAGACTTTTATTTTTTATTCGGATTAGGAAAAGGCCCTGTTTTCACACAATGAATTCCTTTAACCTCTCTAATGAAAGGTCTCCAAACCAGGGGTACGCTCATCAGATCAGCACCGTTGCGACTGGTCTTCTCTGGAAACGAAACAACACCGATGGCTTTACATTACGTAAAAAATGCTTGGTTTGCCCTCTAAATATGTGCCGTTTCAAGCGCAGCTATGATCTGTACACATGAAATGTAGACACTGTTCCATTGCGCCAAATGTAATTTGTTTGAACGGGTACCACAGAGTGGAATCTTAAAGCCACGGAACAGTTGAAGCCTCTGTTACAAAACAGATTACTCATACTTTGACATTTCTCCCGACAGCAGCGCGAGCGGAAACGAAAGTAACCAAGCCACAAATCCCCTTCCAGAATAACCAAAATGCACGGCATTTGGATTCTCTTCCTGTCCCCGCGCCATATCAACCATTCCTCGTCTGATTATTTAAATCGGACCCTGAACTGTGACCTCAAACCCAAGCATGACTTGACCTTATATGTAACATTTTCAAACAAATGCCATTATCCTCCATACAATTTCATCAAGTCCCAATGGCTGAGAAAGCCGCTAGGGCGGGGGGGGGTTGCGTTGGAGTCAGACGATGGGGAAAAAAGGTAAATGGACGTGCTACACAATGGCACATGTATAGTCCTCGGCGACAGCAGAGCGACATGGCGTTGCACATGAGAAACACGCGGCTACGAAAGCTATAAAGTCAGTCAAGAGTTACTGTTGACCCCTTAATAAACAGACAGTGTTTTTCGTTTGCAACTTTATTTTTCCTGCCCGGTTGGATGAATTGAAATATCACGGAACACGACACTATAACGACTCGTCACGATCGGTAACCTAGCCGTCACTCCTTCTCTCCGAATCTCCCCCCTCGTCTTTCTCACGCGCTCTAGGATGACGTCATCATATCAACCTTTAAACTTACTTTGAAAAATGAATCAAAACTGCGGCCAGAATATTAATCAACTAAAAATACAATTGAATCACATGTCATTCTTCTGGGATAATTATAAAACAATAAGATAATATCTAGGTCGCAGCATTACCATGCGTACGTCTGTGATGTTCATGTTAAGTGGGTGTGAATTCCTTTAGGGAGCAGGTCACTTTGGTGCTACGACTCTCTATTCCAAATGCTGGCTTCCACACCTGTTAGTGAAAATAGCTACAACCCCAAACACAGACAGGGATTTTGCGAGCACACTGTGTCGGTTTATGCGCCAATATCGCCACCATCGTTGCAGTTACGCAACAAGCTAATAGCGCAACATGCTACAAACTTTCAGAAAGATCGGCAAATGAACTAAACAGCCCCCTAGCGTGTTTCCCAGTGCCAGTGACAGCTTCCTTCCATTTGAGGATTTACAACCGCAGCAAGCTCATTAGGTCAAAGCTGATTGAAGAGGCTGAAACCTTTTAAGAATTTCCTGTTAACATTGAACATCACAGAAACCACAAGAACGTTTTCCGTGCTGCTCCAATATGCTGGGAAAGACGTTTTTTTGAAATGCTTCCAGACACGGGAGATGAAAAGGACTTTTACAAAGCGCTGACTGAATATTTCTCCCCGGGGAAACATTTTGATGATCTCAAATTGAGACAAACCGTTTAAAAGGATCTTGAAACTGTTGGCCAAATGTTGAGATCCAGCTGCAGATTATCCAAAATTGCTCATCCAACAAGCCAAAAAAGACAAGCTCTCACAGACCATACCATGAATCTCACTGGGTTTCTAGAAACAGCTAGAATAAACCATGTAGCAGAACTACATCCACAGAAAATGTAAAAAAGAAACATCAAGAACTGCAGGTCCCTTTTTGTAATTTAACTTTTATTTAACCATGAACAGGCTTCCATGGGGATTCCCTGAGCAAAGCAACTACCCTGCAAATGTTTGAGTGGAAAGAAAACATTTTGGTAAAAGTATTTCAATTGCCCGTAAGACAATATGCACATTCACGTGTTTCTGAAGAACCCAGAAAAACAAGTGTTAAAATTTTGACAAAAGACGTAGTAGCGCTCTGTTTACCCTGGCTGACCCAGTAGTTGCTTGCAACTTCCACGGCCGGGATAACATTAGTGTATGCAACCAATGTGACTCTGTGAATTTTACGGATCGTTGTACTTTGTCTTCGCCAGAGCCACCGGTTATACAGACTGCATTAATCAAGATCTATGGTTCCTTTCAGACGCATACAGAGACATTCTATATAGTTGACAAGACCGCAGTTCACATTAGCTGCTGGACACAGATTGCCCTTGACTTAATTTATAATATGGTAAACAGCTTCTTAAAACAAATTCTCCAGGGGTTTTTTATAGCACTGGAAAGTAAAAGGGCAGGTAAACATAATGTTTCACAAAATCAATGCTAAAAAACGATTTTGCTAATCCAATAAAATGCTATGCTCATTAACTTCGCAGGCCAATAAAAATGTTCCCAGTGAGGATCACGCAGCAAACATGCCAGTGTTGTCACATTTGAAGTAGAAAATATTGCAATTAATTGCACCTGAAAGGGGATAGAAATCAATTGAATTTGTAGAGATCCACCACAAGCATGCTAAATAACATCCCAGTGAGGATCCGGGTGTGTAGCGACCATTTCCCTCCAGACAGCTTAACGCTTGTCCACCAGGTAGCGACTGGATTAGCCAGGTAGCCCAAGTTCCAACAGGAAAATGGAACGAAGCTAGCTGCGTTGGTGTCGCTAAGTGCTTGCTAATTCAAGTGAGTGATATTCCGAACGACACAAGCAGGTGATGTTAGCTAGCACCAGCTGCAAATGTAGCCACCAATACCATCATGCGCTACATTGGCCAGAAGAAAATAAGTTTGCCAGCGCGGCACTGATTTGGGGAAATGGCTACTGGACTGTTGACAACATCCACGGCGAAGTATTTTGGTATGATCATTTTAATTCATGCCGTTATTGGCGATCATTTCCTAATGCACATGTTGTGAACATTGCTCTCGTCGGATTTTGAGTTCACGGGAACTTTAACCGACAACACAGACAAGCGTAACATTGATTTGTACGCGCCGAATTGAGTTCGGCAACACAAATGCATTCGATTTCTAAAAAGAAACGCCTCTAGAGAAAGAAATTGAGAAATTAAAGAGAGGATATTGTTTCATGGTTTGATGGGCCCAAAACGTGGGTCTTATCCGTTCACTAGCTGTACCAACCCAAACAATTTAGGCTTCAAAAGTTTGTATGTGTGTATGTAGACATTTGTGCAAATTATGAAATGCACACAACCATAGTGCTAGATGGAATTCTAATGGTTCAACTGTTATCCGAATCTGACCTTGAAGTGAAATACCACGACCTCAGGTTTTACCCTGCCTCTGTCGGCATCACCACTTCCTGAAGTCATATCGTCTTGTGATGCTGGACGGTCTTTAGGATATCCACAGCTGTGAATTTCCTTTTCAAAATGCAATCACAGAGACTGGAGGATCCTATGTGTTCTGAACTTTAGCACTGACACTGTGTTTTTTGACCCAACCTCAAGAAGACCGTTCGGCAGGTTTGGACCGACTTCCCAGAAGGCCCAGGGACTGCTACCTGACATTCATTGGTGCCAACAGATCAACAAAACAACGTTAGAATTCTCTGTTTCCACTGACCTAAATGTTCTTTAAAAACTATCAAACAGAACATGGTTCCTCAGAATCCTAAAAAAGGTCTGCAGTTTACAAGACCTTGTGACTTGTGGTGGATATGTTGCTACAGACATGATGACTACGACGTTCCTTAGAGAACGCTCAAATAAGCTTTTGTGGAAGCTCATATTATCTGGGACTGCAGTAAGCAGCAGAAAGTAGTTAAAGCATCTGCCCAGTACCCAATGGCATAAAGTCAGCGTGTCCATTAGGCCTTGTGTTAAATGTGATGAAGAGTGACTCTTAACACTTTAATTTAACCCGTGTGCATTCGACTCTGCGAAATATACTCAGCTGTGACACGGTCAGAGCCTGCCATGATCAAACAAAGGCAGTGGTATCGTTGTGGACGTCAGCCCAGTGGGTCTTGGTGTGGTTTACACACTTGCGTACGCAAGCAAATCACCGGTGGAGCAACAACAACGCGTACAGACAGAGAAGGAAGCGCTGTTTGGGATCTGACCACACATCAGATTCATTCTCCAAATTCCCTCGTCCAATTGCATGGCCCCGTTGGAAATCCGGCCCTGAGACGTAGCAGAAGCTCATTTACACTTTGTTTTCGATCACAATATCTCAAACAGCAATCCGACAAGTTTACTCAAAGTCGTTGTTGTTGGAACAGGGTGTCCTGTATACACTGTACCGGCCAGAACCATACCGGATCACTACAAACATATTAACCATCGCAACAGTACAACAGAGACTGCAAATGGTGACAAGGAACCTTTTCAGCGTTAAGAAAATCTCCAAAAACACCCCACCTTAGCCACCTCTAGTTGATTTATCGCTCTCAGCGTGAAGAAATACAAAATCATTACATAGAATCCACTATCTCTCGGTCTCAGAGGGCAATAACTTCTATCTTTATTAAGTGGAAGTTAAAACGAGTCTGCAGGCAGGGGAATAAAATACTTTTTATCAATAAACCAAGATAGCTCACAACCTGTCATGTCCAATAGGAGGCGAGTGAGGCAAAGAGAAACATAGGGAGTGGCACAGCCAATCGCGAGCAAGAATCCTAGTTGTCAGTATTGGCATGTTCTAGAATGTTAAAGAAACTCACGTTTAATTGACAGGTGCATTAACGCACGTTCGCTATAGTTTCATAGCGGCAAAATGTATAAAGCGCATCAATCCTCTCAATCGTTGCCTAGTATTCACGTTCTGCTGTTCACGAGGAATATATATATATAAATCGTTTTTCTCACAAGGTTTGTACTTGTATTGTCCAATTGGACCGTTTCTGCCAGATCGGCGAGTAAATACAATGCGTCATTATTAGTTATTATTGATTTTCCACAGATATACAGTACCAGTCGAAATGTTTCCATTCAAGTGACTGGCTGAGGACGAACATATCACTGGCACTATATATTACATCAAGTCGGGCGCAAATCAATATTGCTTCATTTCATTTATTATATCTCATTGTCTCAATGCGTTCGGGAAGCTCCGGTCCTTCCTTGCAATCTTTCTTGACTTGGTAATTATTATCACTATTTGTCACATTTGTCCACGAACCAGAAAACAACCATCAGGCATCGGTTAGGTTGTCTAATCCCTTTAGTTCCAGATGAAGAGGCCCATATTTACACTTTCTGACAGGGCCAACTCTGCTTGGTTCTCTGGGGGCTAGCATTTCCCCTGTGGAGCTAGTAAACCTCTCTACCATCTCTATGGGTGGCAGCGCACCGGACTGAATTCAACGTATGACAAGAGAAACTAAACCTAGACGATGTTCCATTAGCGCAGCGTGATCTTAGCCACAGCAGGTGTGTGTTCGCGCACCCTCATTAATTCGCAAACATGACAGAAGCGAGAGAAACTCTCTCATTTAAGACACAGGGTCGGAGAGAGAGTGAGTGAAAGCGAAGTGTGTAACGCGAGTAGCGATTGGAGTCGGTACGATCTAGAACGACGCGCGCACACGAATCAATAAGTGGGGACGGGGGCCGGGGGGAAGCGCAATCACTTATGGTTTTCGTTATCAATAAACGATGAATTGTTACGATGCAGACCTGGAGTCATTCGGTTTGTTAGGCCAGGGATAATGTCAACTGCGCTCAGAGCTCGGATCAATACTAACCAAAAACATTGAGCCCTAATTTGGGAGTAACTCGAAGCCGCGGTGTATTGGTCGTTTACCACAACAACTTGTCCCAACATGGTAAACTATACAATAGAATAGCCATGGAAGATGCCACTGTCACGTCATCTTCCTGGAGCCTGTGGTGATGATTTGACCACTTGGTCTGGTGTAGACTCAGACACACTAGAAGTGTACAATAAATATTACTGTTTGTCGAAATGAATGATCTACACTGTTGTAACAAGCATTTTAGGCAGGGTTCCCCAAAATGGTAGGGCACAGACGGGTAGTTCAAATAGCACAAACAAATATTTCATCCAAAGAGTAACTGACTCAGAGACCGACATGTGATAACACGAACGAACAATCCCACACAATGTCAGTCTTTGGTTATTTATTTCCTCTCTACGTAATGTGTAGTTTTTGCAAAATTCTTACCACATTTGTGCACAAATGTGCTCTACAGTCCTGTACACAAGTGTGCTCTACGGTCCTGTACACAAGTGTGCTCTACAGTCCTGTACACAAGTGTGCTCTACAGTCCTGTACACAAGTGTGCTCTACACAACATAAAGGCAATAATATTACTTAAACGGGGGCAAAGAAAGTGCAATTCCTACCTTTCTATCTCCAGATTACAGAAACAATACGACACACCAGGCTTCTTTCGGCTTGGTCTCTTTACCTTTCTGGTGAAGTGTCAAATCATTCTTGGAGCCAGGGATTTAATTGGATTCCCTGCATCGTAAGTCAGATGCACATATGAGAGACCACTCTTTAATCATACTGTAATTAGGGATTTAAGTCCTCAAATTATCCCCATCGAATTATCAATCCAACTGGTTGTCACAGGCACAGCTTGTTAGATAAACAACCGATCATCAATAAAACAGTTTTCTCCACTTGACTGTGAATGCTTTTTTGTCACACTCTCAATGACAACGAATAACAGACAAAAGAACAAAAAACTACGACAAGCTTGTGTCGGTGTCTCTAGACATACATCAGTGCGTTCACTACTGCCAACTATAAAGCCTTGGGAACCATGCATGGCTAATATGACATATATACGTAATACGACGTGAAAGAAAAGCCAGACAATAGGTAGGATACAAAGAACAATATGTCCGAAATATACAGCGTTCTGTTTCTACTCCCTTAAAACTGGTTTGGGAATGGTTTTTGTTGACTCTGATACAGTGAAAAAACATGCTGACGAGCTGTCAGTTTCTCTGAAAACAGCCTGTGGACAGAGAGACCTGCCATTGACCCCTAATTTTAATGATACGCACGATCGCTTGTCAGCAGATCTGCTGGGGTACAGAGACTTGAATAAGGAATAAGAGCTGTTTGAATAACCTTGTGTCAGAAGGAGAAATGAAAGGCAGAAAGAGACGAGGTCGGTATGAGGGACGTGGCGAGATTGATTTCTCACTCTGTGGTGGAGTGATGCAGTTTTGCGGCATGTTCAGCAGTTGGCCGACACCCCGATGTGTCACGCATCTAAGGAGACAAACATGTGATACCTAGGGAGGCAGACGTGATAACTAGGGAGGCAGACATGTGATAACTAGGGAGGCAGACATGTGATAACTTGAGGCAGACATGTGATAAGTAGGGGGGCAGACATGTGATAACTAGATGCAGACATGTGATAACTAGGGAGGCAGACATGTGATAACTAGATGCAGACATGTGATAACTAGGGAGACAGGCATGTGATAACTAGGGAGGCAGACATGTGATAACTAGATGCAGACATGTGATAACTAGGGAGACAGGCATGTGATAACTAGGGAGGCAGACATGTAATAACTAGTGGGGCAGACATGTGATAACTAGGGAGTCATACATGTGATAACTAGGGAGACAGACATGTGATAACTAGTGGGGCAGACATGTGATAACTAGGGAGTCATACATGTGATAACTAGGGAGACAGACATGTGATAACTAGGGAGACAGACATGTGATTACTAGGGAGGCAGACATGTAATAACTAGGGAGTCATACATGTGATAACTAGGGAGACAGACATGGGATAACTTGGGAGGCAGACATGTGATAACTTGGGAGGCAGACATGTGATAACTAGAGGCAGACATGTGATAACTAGAGGCAGACATGTGATAACTAGGGAGGCAGACATGTGATAACTAAGGGGGCAGACATGTGATAACTAGGGAGGCAGACATGTGATAACTAGGGAGTCATACATGTGATAACTAGGGAGTCATACATGTGATAACTTGGGAGGCAGACATGTGATAACTAGGGAGTCATACATGTGATAACTAGGGAGGCAGAAATGTGATAACTATGGAGACAGACATGTGATAACTAGGGAGTCATACATGTGATAACTAGGGAGTCATACATGTGATAACTATGGAGACAGACATGTGATAACTAGGGAGTCATACATGTGATAACTAGGGAGGCAGACATGTGATAACTAGGGAGGCAGACATGTGATAACTAGGGAGACAGGCATGTGATAACTAGGGAGTCATACATGTGATAACTATGGAGACAGACATGTGATAACTAGGGAGTCATACATGTGATAACTAGGGAGGCAGACATGTGATAACTAGGGAGGCAGACATGTGATAACTAGGGAGTCATACATGTGATAACTAGGGAGGCAGAAATGTGATAACTATGGAGACAGACATGTGATAACTAGGGAGTCATACATGTGATAACTAGGGAGTCATACATGTGATAACTATGGAGACAGACATGTGATAACTAGGGAGTCATACATGTGATAACTAGGGAGGCAGACATGTGATAACTAGGGAGACAGGCATGTGATAACTAGGGAGACAGGCATGTGATAACTAGGGAGTCATACATGTGATAACTATGGAGACAGACATGTGATAACTACGGAGTCATACATGTGATAACTAGGGAGGCAGACATGTGATAACTAGGGAGGCAGACATGTGATAACTAGGGAGGCAGACATGTGATAACTAGGGAGGCAGACATGTGATAACTAGGGAGGCAGACATGTGATAACTTGGGAGGCAGACATGTGATAACTAGGGAGGCAGACATGTGATAACTAGGGAGGCAGACAGGCAGGAACTAGTAGGTGGCGCTGGTGCTATGAGCCACAAAGCAACCATGCAACCACCGATGGCGTAGGGCCGGTCCTCACCACAAGCTTGTTCATCCGTTGGAAATCCATAGAACACAGCGATACATGTCGTCTCGCCAGTCCGGCGCTGACATCTTTGCAGAGAATGCACGGGACGCATTGTCGATAACCGAGATTGGTTGAGCGATTATTGACAGGAGACTAACGCGTTTCGTAATCGCCGGACTAACGAATGAGAAAGCAGAAGGGAACAGTGCGGCGGTCCAAATGAGCGAACGGGTGCATAAAAACAAGTGGATTATATAAACATACTTTCGAGCACTCATAACACCAGCGGCGTGAGAGATCAGTCGTGGTCCACCTCGTCTAACAGCTTGGTTATGTCCATCTTCCGAGTGATCACCTCCGGCTAATGATCAATAACATTGGTATTATTCAGTGTATTCTGTAGTTGAGTACTGAGCAACATGTATTTGTCTCTGCACTGGCTTTGATTTTCATACTGAATGAATAATAACAGCCACGTATCACAGTCGTGTGTTCAAACAACGCCCTGTGTTTCTTAAAACTTTTCTCTGACGTCGTACAGTGCCGGGGCTTAGAGGGCTGATACGTTTTAGTTCTGTCTTGCACGTTTTCCAGGGTTAATTGGAACAACCCCGAGGAGAAAGTCGAGGTCATTCGTAATCGCGCCAGCGGACGGGAACGCCAGCTCTGAGCTTTGGGACATGTAACCGTTGCGTAACTGGTACCAAACACATCAACCAGGAAACCCTTTGTGCTTCCTGATCCAGTTGACAGTGGGACCCCATCATGTCGGCAGGCCAGGGAAACGAGGCGTCGTATATTTCAGTTCACATATTGCACTGGAGACAACACGTTTTATTTAACACCTTATTCAACAGCCATCGGGTCGCTGAATTATCTCCGTAAATTGTCAGTGCTTAATAGATTAAGACGAGTAGTCTACGTGGTGCCATTTCCATGACTGATCAAACTAATCAGAAGGGGTCCATAAAGGGGATTACAGGATTTAGCTCTCACAATTTAGGCTGCTTTAAAGTAACACCACATCACAGAGCCACTGACTCCGCTGATGAATACATGGCAATGCACGACAGGGAAGCGATGCTCACCAAATTATTTTAGGATTTTAATTAAGAGGCCGATCATTAGAGATTTCACTCCCGTGACTAATCACAGTGGACATGTTGGCTCTTTAATCCCAATCAGCCATCCAGACAGACAGGGAAGGAACAGGGAGTATTCGGCGTGTCCTCTGGCCGGGGTACGGGCACGTCTCCATGGTACTCACACTCACCCGAACTCTGATTGGCTGAGGAATTGTTTTGATGTCAGGGCAAAGTTCCAAATGACTCATGGACGCCACCTGCACTGTCATTGTTTTAGAATAAAATAAGAGTCCGGCTAATCTATGGTGGTTGTCAGTTACTAATGTCATGGTGGGATGTAGAATGAACGCTCCAGAATTTATCCTGTTTTATTGGGGAACAACATTGTGTTATATCCTGGGATAACATTGTGTTATATCCTGGGACAACATTGTGTTATATCCTGGGACAACATTGTGTTATATCCTGGGACAACATTGTGTTATATCCTGGGACAACGTTGTGTTATTTTCTGAGACAACATTGTGTTATATCCTGGGACAACATTGTGTTATAGTGCGTGATGGTATGTGTTCTGTCTTGCCGATCTGACAGGTTCCTAATAACACATTATCACTCATGTGCTGCATCTGTACCAGCTCTTGAAAACAATATAATCTCTTCACATTGACAGACAGAGACATGATGCCCATTTCTAAAGGCTTTTCAACAGAACCCACAAAGGACACTAGAAAGGTCACGAGTAAAACTGGCATTGGTGTCATTCCCACCTCAGGTAGAGCAGCTTTCCGATCGTTGTTCTTCTGAGGCAAATATAATTTGCCATCGTTTCGTCCTCCTATCCCCAACCGATTAGCCGTTTTACGAACCCTCTATCCTGGTGTAGTTTACAGCCATGTGAGTGGGCTCGGCTGTGTAAGCCGCCTCCCTATTGGCCAAAGGACTCAAATACGGATGGATTATCTTTTCTTGAAGTGCAATAAAGCCCCAGAAAAGATGCCAGTCCGTTGTAAGCCATCCATCTGGTCAGACCTATCTCCCACCCCAAGCAGCAAGACCTGGATGCACTCAGTGGAAAGTCAGCAGAAACCAATAATGAATTCCGTACAAAGAAATTATCTCACGTCTTCGGTGAATCTCAATAGATACGAGGAAATTGGAACGTTGTTGAATGTTTGAATGTTGCAAAATGTTTCTATTAAATAATGTCACGTTTTATATTTCAATTTGGCCATAACTTTGAAATGTTTAAACCATTTAATTGTGATTATGCAGGATGCACTGGATATTTATAATAAATTAGCAGAACACCTACTGTATTTTTCACTGCTGGTTGTACAGGGTTATAGAAGGAATATTCCTCCTGAATCTGTGTAAATAGTGCCACAGTATGACCACACCAATGATACAAACCAAATTCACCATCATCTACATTAACATACAGTAGACAGTACCTGTGTGTGTGTGTGTGTGTGTGTGTGTGTGTCATCTCCAGGCTGGGGTTGGTAAGGGGAGGGAGGCTCTTTAGGGACTGTGAGATTGGCAGGTCTCTGGTCTCTTTCCTCCACCAGCACCAGGACTCCTGATAAGACGGCATGCTACTTGAAAGAAGCTTCAGCCACAGAGGTCATTTGGCACTCTGTGATTACCAGAGGTGTGGACTCGAGTCATGTGACTTGGACTCGAGTCAGACTCGAGTCATGAATTTGATGACTTCAGACTCGACTCGACAAAATGTACAAAGACTTGCAACTCGACTTGGACTTGAACATCAATGACTCGTGACTTCACTTGGACTTGCGCCTTTTGACTCGAGAAGACTTGCTACTTCCCATGAAAACTGGGGAAGAAAATGTTCACACGGCCGCGCCGCTCTCAGTTTATCTGCATCTGGGGAAAAAAATGCATGCAGAGAGCATGCGCGCTGCCTGCACGACATCCAATCACTGTAGTCACACGTTGTTTTGATTGGACATCCAATCACTGTAGTCCCACGTTGTTTTGATTGGACATCCAATCACTGTAGTCCCACGTTGTTTTGATTAGACAGCATCCAAGCAGGCACATTGCAAGACAACCAATGAAGCACAAGCAACAACGCGCCAGTTGGCAAAATGATACCGAATATAGTTTCGTTTGGCTATAAAAATTACGAGGTAGTCGACAAAAAAAGAGTTGCAATTTGCAAAACATGCGGGTCGAAGATTACAGACGGAGCTGCGCACGGGCACGCTCACACGCACACACACACACGTCTCTATGGAGTCATTCCAATTATATTATCAGGTTGGTCCATTTTTTCAGAAGTGATCATTTTGAGGAGTGAGGATGTTATTAATGACATGTTTAAAAAAGTTCAGGCTAAAAGGACCCATGGCTATTTGAAAGTTAAACTGTTTTGCAATATGAGGTTAGGGCTGGACAATAATTCAATATCAATATATATCGCGGTAAAAAAAATCAATAACGGTGATATGATTTCTAAACACATTTTCGATATTTCAATATTTTTGCTGATCTCCAACACGGCAAGTTTAAGCTACAAAATGAGCGCCCATGACCGCAATTCAAAGGTGACTGAACGAGCTTCCATAAGTGAGGAGAAAGCAGACAGTTGATATGAGAGGAAAGACTAATTCAGTGGTAGGGAAGTGGTTCAGCTTTCTGAGATCTGATAAACTTCAGGTTTCAGCGTGATGCTAAATGTGCCGGAGAATGAGAGGCTCAAAAGCGCATAAAGCCAACATAGGAGCTTGGATCTTCCGCGTTGACTGGCCCATATCGTCATGATGGACATGCGCTTTTGAGCACTCTCATTCTCCGAGCATGTTGCGACATGCGCGTTCATGAGCTTCTCTGTCGTGTCTCTTAAATCCACGGTCACGTAGCGAACTCATGAACTCACCTTTTCATTGTCTAACATGTTCACTAACTTTAAACGATATGTTTATAAGAACAAGTTTTGTTGCAGGAAGTTTTGTGTAAAGAATAAATTTAAATAAATACAAATCTTACAGACATACATGATTTGTATAAATTCTGTGGTAAGATGACTTGAAATGACTCGAAACTAAAATGGGAGGACTTTGGACTCGACTTGAGACTTGTTGGCTTTGACTTGTGACTCGACTCGGGACTTGCCTCATCTTTGACTCGACTTGACTCGGGACTCGAGGGCAAAGACTTGAGACTTACTTGTGACTTGCATAACAATGACTTTGTCCCACCTCTGGTGATTACACTGCTGGATGAGTAACGGGGAGGTACACACACACACACACACACACACACACACTCACACTCACACACACATGCAGACACACACACACACACACACATGCAGACACACACACACGCAGACAAACGCACACACACACACACACTCACACTCACACACACACATACACTCACACACACACACACACACACACACATACATGCAGACACACACACACACACACATGCAGACACACACGCAGACACACACAGACAGGCATGCTAACACACACACATAAATCAATGCTCTCCAGCTCCAAGCTCAAACACTAATCATAATCTTAACCTTAATCTATCCCAAACCTAACATCAATACAGTTTAGCGATCCCTTTGACCATTATCTCAGAACCTTAATGTCATTTTCCACAACTCTAGACACAAAACTCACAGCCTAAAATCAAAATGAACTTTTCTCAAAACTCTAACGCGTTTTTTCAATTGCTTGGATACAATACACCTAAACTGAAGATCATTTGTTCATTTAACTTTTATGGTTCAATATGATACAATGTAACATCAAAGTACTACTATTTCAAAATGCGATTCCTACATTACGATTGAAATGATAGTGTGTTTATTTCATTTCACAGATCTAACTATCAATTGATACAACTAGTCAAAATGATAAGTATTTGCTGCATTACTCTTAATGCATATAGTTTTATGCAAACTGACAAACAATATTCCACGTTTACAGTAAATCATGAAAGATTCAAGATACTGAGATTTTTTGTCACCAATTAGCATGGAGCATGAACCAATTAGACTACAATATCCATGGATGTAGACTAATATTTTATCATACTGTAATGCTTCAACAGACACTGTGTCTATGGTCCCAAATACTGCACCACCGTTTCAGACTATTTACTGTACTGACAGTACTACACTGTATAGATGCAGGCCCTTGTAATTGCTTGTCCAATTCAGCCAACCCGTTACTGATGATTTAGTGCACATTGTGGAATGAGTATATACATAAAAGATTTGGATACAATTGCCAGAGCATGGTGATTCGTAACATGGAGCCAGCAGGTGATCCAGGTCACAATGGAGGTCAAGCAGTGGTGGCAGGAAGATGAGAAAGACGAGGAAGACGTGTTGGTCAAAGGAATGGCATGGCAGGCACGCTTTCTGAGAGGTGGTCGTGGGCCTTGTTTGAGAGGTGTGGGGGAACGTGGTAGAGGACAAGGCCATGGACCAAGACAGCGGCAGCAACAGCATAGTGTCCAATGAAATTCAGGCAAAAAAAAATCCAAGATGTTTGGCTAATGAAAACATCCAATGAGATGTAGATGAGAACCAGTGGCCAAATCCACAACACAGAGTTGATGACAATGTAGAAGTACTGTAATCACTCCTGTTTTGTTTCTTATAGTACAAGCAAGCAAGTTGAGGAACACTGCATTTGATGTTTTATAGTACTGTCTCTATTTTTCTATTTCATAGCTAATTACGGTATTTTTGCTATGATTCAAATAAACATATGTTGTGATTGTATTCTATTTTATTACAGTAATACATTTCAAATTTTGTTCAATGATTCCACTGTGTTTGTACTATTCTCTTTACCACAGAAGTACATTTACAGGGATTCATTTGCTTGTAGTACCATAATGGAACATGTATCATCAATTTTGTGCACCAATATCTAATGATTGGACAAACAACTAACTAGTGAAACTATGGGTATCTTTTGTCTGGGTGATCTAAATCAATGTACCCATGGTATTCCATGATAAATCTATTGTTTGAAACATTGATTGTGCAAATGCAAGGTATCTTTAAAGATATGAATGCACAATGCAATGTTTTGAACATTGGAGAGCCTGTGTTACAAGTGTTTAATGTTGTGAGTTTTGTGTCTAGAGTTGTGGAAAATGACATTAAGGTTCTGAGATAATGGGCAAAGGGATTGCTAAAAACTGTAATCTGACCTTTATGACTAATCCTATCGCAACCTAACATCAATAATCTGACCTTTATGTCTAATCCTATCCCAACCTAACATCAATAATCTGACCTTTATGTCTAATCCTATTCCAACCTAACATCAATAATCTGACCTTTATGTCTAATCCTATCCCGCCATAACATCAATAATCTGACCTTTATGTCTAATCCTATCCCGCCATAACATCAATAATCTGACTTTTATGTCTAATCCTATCCCAACCTAACATCAATAATCTGACCTTTATGTCTAATCCTATCCTGCCATAACATCAATAATCTGACCTTTATGTCTAATCCTATCCCAACCTAACATCAATAATCTGACCTTTATGTGTAATCCTATTCCAACCTAACATCAATAATCTGACCTTTATGTCTAATCCTATCCCGCCCTAACATCAATAATCTGACTTTTATGTCTAATCCTATCCCAACCTAACATCAATAATCTGACCTTTATGCCTAATCCTATCCCGCCCTAACATCAATAATCTGATTTTTATGTCTAATCCTATCCCAACCTAACATCAATAATCTGACCTTTATGCCTAATCCTATCCCGAACCTAACATCAATAATCTGACCTTTATGTCTAATCCTATTCCAACCTAACATCAATAATCTGACCTTTATGCCTAATCCTATTCCAACCTAACATCAATAATCTGACCTTTATGTCTAATCCTATCCTAACCCAGAAGTAAAACCAGATTCAAGTTCTTTGCCCACTTGTATGTGATTTTTCTATATCCCCATATTCCAAGACAGCAGTAAAAAATAATAAGAAAATAAAAGATACATTACGTTTCTCTTATCCACAAAATGTTTTGTTAGTCTTTTGTTAGGTTCAATGCCGCAAAGAAGAAGAAATGAATAAATGTCTTTGTTCCCAGTTGGTCGGAGGGAAATGGCACTCATTTCTGACCCATTTAATTTATTCTCGTTGCTCAAGGTGTGCTGTCAGCTGCTTATCGTGGAGCTTTTGTTGAAGAGTTTTAGTAATTACAGGCAACTTTGAAAGGTTTGGAAATATCCTTCTGAAATGCTGTACTCTTCTGAAGATACAGAGAAACTCCGGCAATGAATAACGATAATAATGTTATGAAAAAGGAATATTCATATCAACAAGGTCACACAATAAAAATGCTTGTCTGTAAAGAAAACAGATAGTTAATTTGTTTTTTTTAAACGAAGCACATGTTTGTGTCTAATTTATTTAACAATTTTCATATTATCACTGTACCCTCCAGATTCTAACTGTTATTATTAGCTACTTGACGCTATTTACCTCATTCACCTCTGCACACACTCTTATCTGGTTAAATGCATTGGATTGGTTTTCTTATTTCTATTGTGTATTATTATTAAAGGGTTTATTTTGCTGAGCACTAATCCAAGGAAAATACAATTCACCTCTAAAGGACAACACCACCCACCTCATTATTCACTGTAAAGAACAACACCACCCTCCTCATTATTCACTGTAAAGGACAACACCACCCTCCTCATTATTCACTATATAGAACAACACCACCCACCTCATTATTAACTATAAAGAACAACACCACCCTCCTCATTATTCACTATAAAGAACAACACCACCCTCCTCATTATTCACTATAAAGAACAACACCACCCTCCTCATTCATTCACTATATTCAGAACAACACCACCCTCCTCATTATTCACTATAAAGAACAACACCACCCTCCTCATTATTCACTATAAAGAACAACACCACCCTCCTCATTATTCACTATATAGAACAACACCACCCACCTCATTATTAACTATAAAGAACAACACCACCCTCCTCATTATTCACTATAAAGGACAACACCACCCTCCTCATTATTCACTATAAAGAACAACACCACCCTCCTCATTATTCACTATATAGAACAACACCACCCTCCTCATTATTCACTATAAAGAACAACAATTATTCACTATAAAGAACAACCCACCCTCCTCATTATTCACTATAAAGAACAACACCACCCTCCTCATTATTCACTATATAGAACAACACCACCCTCCTCATTATTCACTATAAAGAACAACACCACCCTCCTCATTATTCACTATAAAGAACAACACCACCCTCCTCATTATTCACTATAAAGAACAACACCACCCTCCTCATTATTCACTATAAAGAACAACACCACCCTCCTCATTATTCACTATAAAGAACAACACCACCCTCCTCATTATTCACTATAAAGAACAACACCACCCTCCTCATTATTCACTATAAAGAACAACACCACCCTCCTCATTATTCACTGTAAAGAACAACACCACCCTCCTCATTATTCACTATAAAGAACAACACCACCCTCCTCATTATTCACTATATAGAACAACACCACCCTCCTCATTATTCACTATAAAGAACAACACCACCCTCCTCATTATTCACTGTAAAGGACAACACCACCCTCCTCATTATTCACTGTAAAGAACAACACCACCCTCCTCATTATTCACTATAAAGAACAACACCACCCTCCTCATTATTCACTATAAAGAACAACACCACCCTCCTCATTATTCACTGTAAAGGACAACACCACCCTCCTCATTATTCACTGTAAAGAACAACACCACCCTCCTCATTATTCACTATAAAGAACAACACCACCCTCCTCATTATTCACTATAAAGAACAACACCACCCTCCTCATTATTCACTATACAGAACAACACCACCCTCCTCCTCATTCACTGTAAAGGACAACACCACCCTCCTCATTATTCACTATAAAGAACAACACCACCCTCCTCATTATTCACTATAAAGAACAACACCACCCTCCTCATTATTCACTATAAAGAACAACACCACCCTCCTCATTATTCACTATATAGAACAACACCACCCTCCTCATTATTCACTATAAAGAACAACACCACCCTCCTCATTATTCACTATAAAGAACAACACCACCCTCCTCATTATTCACTATATAGAACAACACCACCCTCCTCATTATTCACTATAAAGAACAACACCACCCTCCTCATTATTCACTATAAAGAACAACACCACCCTCCTCATTATTCACTGTAAAGAACAACACCACCCTCCTCATTATTCACTATAAAGAACAACACCACCCTCCTCATTATTCACTATATAGAACAACACCACCCTCCTCATTATTCACTATACAGAACAACACCACCCTCCTCCTCATTCACTGTAAAGGACAACACCACCCTCCTCATTATTCACTGTAAAGAACAACACCACCCTCCTCATTATTCACTGTAAAGAACAACACCACCCTCCTCATTATTCACTATAAAGAACAACACCACCCTCCTCATTATTCACTATAAAGAACAACACCACCCTCCTCATTATTCACTATACAGAACAACACCACCCTCCTCCTCATTCACTGTAAAGGACAACACCACCCTCCTCATTATTCACTATAAAGAACAACACCACCCTCCTCATTATTCACTATAAAGAACAACACCACCCTCCTCATTATTCACTATAAAGAACAACACCACCCTCCTCATTATTCACTATATAGAACAACACCACCCTCCTCATTATTCACTATACAGAACAACACCACCCTCCTCCTCATTCACTGTAAAGGACAACACCACCCTCCTCATTATTCACTGTAAAGAACAACACCACCCTCCTCATTATTCACTGTAAAGAACAACACCACCCTCCTCATTATTCACTATAAAGAACAACACCACCCTCCTCATTATTCACTATACAGAACAACACCACCCTCCTCCTCATTCACTGTAAAGGACAACACCACCCTCCTCATTATTCACTGTAAAGAACAACACCACCCTCCTCATTATTCACTGTAAAGAACAACACCACCCTCCTCATTATTCACTATAAAGAACAACACCACCCTCCTCATTATTCACTATAAAGAACAACACCACCCTCCTCATTATTCACTATACAGAACAACACCACCCTCCTCCTCATTCACTGTAAAGGACAACACCACCCTCCTCATTATTCACTATAAAGAACAACACCACCCTCCTCATTATTCACTATAAAGAACAACACCACCCTCCTCATTATTCACTATAAAGAACAACACCACCCTCCTCATTATTCACTATATAGAACAACACCACCCTCCTCATTATTCACTATACAGAACAACACCACCCTCCTCCTCATTCACTGTAAAGGACAACACCACCCTCCTCATTATTCACTGTAAAGAACAACACCACCCTCCTCATTATTCACTGTAAAGAACAACACCACCCTCCTCATTATTCACTATAAAGAACAACACCACCCTCCTCATTATTCACTATACAGAACAACACCACCCTCCTCATTATTCACTATAAAGAACAACACCACCCTCCTCATTATTCACTATAAAGAACAACACCACCCTCCTCATTATTGCGTTGGATAAGATAACATAAAAAGCAGACGTGCCTCCTGAGAGGAGCTGCCCTGTTTCCATGGCCTAAAATACCTCATTCACACCACAACATTGCAGCTGCTCTCCTTTTGTTCCTGTCCTGAGCTGAGCCGGTTCGACCCACAACACTCCCTGTTCTGCATCCGGCTCTACTCAGCCACACCAGTTGTTTATTCTGGGTCTGGAGATGAGACAATGGGTGAGATGTTTAATAATAAACATCTCAGTGCTTGATTACTAGGAGAGAACCAGCACCTACCAGATCCACTAACTGCTCATCTAACTCAACTAGGTCATGAACACGCAGAAATGCTCGTACATTAATGAACAAATATGTGCTTCTGGATCAGAGAATCACCAGTTCTGCAAGGTTCCGACACGTTTATACAACATGACACAGCAATGACACAGAAACGAACACGATGCTATATTTTGTTCTTGTGATTTTCTCAATGTTAGTTTTTTGGCATTCAAACTCATCTAGGAATTAAATTGATACAAGGAAGTTTGCGTGCATGCCTTTGACTGGCTGCTCGGTTAATGCCAGCTCATATTTTTATTATTTGTTGGTAGGTGCTTAATTCACCTGCACAGTGGATCTGAATAGCCCACACCTGGCCACACCTTGAACAATCCCAATCGGGATGCTCTGGTCTCGACCACCATTAAAAAATAAAATAACCATCGGAGGGTGAATTGAGTTGGTAACAACATGAATGAAGCATTTTCATGTTGTTACAATTAGGAATGTGTAAAATGTACCAATCTATTGGTAACAACATGAATAAAGCATAATATTTACTTGTTTATCACAGCACATTTTCAACAGCAGTATAAATGTGCTGTGAATGTGCTCACCTAACAAAAAACCATGAATACATTTGAAATTTCCAATCCATTCAATACGCTAATAATTTCACTTCTTAATTGAATATAACATTTCCAAAGGTGAAGCAAAAAGAAATCATTAGTGAACTGTGAGAACACAGTTTGACATTTTTATTCAAGATAACAATTGAGTGAAATGAAATGAAATTCCACTATATTATAATAATGGTTACTAAGTTAATTAGGTTTTGCAATTAAAAGTGGTGGGAAACGAGTGGTTCATGTTTAGTCTGTTATAGCAAAGAGTGACATTTCAAATGTTGTGTGTTTTTAGCAGAGCATATTTAAGTATTTATACTAACTAGAAAAGGTCACAAGATAACACTCAGTGAATCTTGATATATTTAATGCAAAGTATTTAGGTTAGTAGATCTACTGTGCGTACTGTACTTAATTGGATAAACGACATAGGAACAAATAGGTGACGAAGATAATTTCCTGTAATATTTAAGATATTAATAATATTCCAAATGTAACTCTGGAATTTCAATCTTTGGAATTTAAATTGGAAATTATATCAATTTAATTAAATTGTGTTAATTAATCAAATGTCTGTCTTCAATATTTCAGCGGAAGGGTATGTTGATTATAATAATTTGGCTTTAGCACTCAAAATGTTAACTAAACGCTTGTTTTTGTAAAACTACACTGCAGAGAACTTTTTCATTCCATCCATTTGCTATTTTATTTGCAGTTTCATATGATATAGCTGTCTATATCTCTTTTTCATATTTACATAGTCTGGTTGTTTCTTATAGGGTGTGCTTTAATTGGAGACACAGTCTGTGAAGTGAAACATAACAAATACCTGTGTTGTCTCTCCGTAGGTTCAGCTGGCTTGGCACAGTAACAGCATGGGGTCATCTAGTCTGCGAGTTTTATTGTGCCGTTTGTTTATCACAACCAAGGTTATTTTAGCATAACGCTAATCTCCAATTAGTACCATATAATATGCAGGATATGTGTCTTTGATGGATTCCTCATATACTCTTTGGTCATTTAGATGCATCTGGGGGCTCTCCAGACAATCGACATCCACCAACTAGGTTCTCACCCCGATAAAATCCTGTATCCAAACTAGAGATGTAAACTTTACACACTTTACACTAGGGATGTTGTGTACCGGAATTGGTCCGATACTGGCCAAAAATGCTGGATCAGTTATTGCCCAAAAAAACTCATTATCTTATACGATCAAAAGCCTTTGATGTAAATATGCATTAGGCGCCATGCCATAAAGAGAGGTGTGTCATGAGACAAGCAACAGGTGTTAGCTGAACATAGCTAGCTACAAGTGAAGTAGGCTATGTTGTCTACTAGCTAAGTTTCCTTTGTCCAACGATGCAAGCTGTTCAAACCTGTGTTCAGAGATTGGTCAAATATTTGACTGTTGTTTTAAGTAAGTTCAAATGTTTGTAAAATGTGCATGTTCAAATATACTGCGGGTCCCGTGCTAATGTCCGTTAGCGGCACATAGGATTTCTGACTGTATGTTAGCATTGAGCTAATCTTCATGTATGTTAAGGCTACCCAATAGCTCACACTTGCTAGCTATAGCCTACATAATGTTATGTTTAATATTTCCTGACTTTCATTTTAGTGACCCTGTGTTTCAGTGTAATATTGGAAAACATCTATGTAGCGTATTTATATTGTTTCCGTTAACTCCAGTTTAACAGTTTGTACTCCGCATTATTCAATCCCTTCACAATAAGCATCTTGAACAAATTACTGGCCTCATGGATATCCTTGGAGGGGAATGTAAGCCATCTGCCAAGCTAGTTGTCTTTCATAAATTAATGAGGGCAGAAAATATGGTTTATCGGTCATGAAAAAGTGGTATCCTGTGATCAACTTTACCTTTGGCATATCAGATGGTCTACCCATAGAATGTCCAGATAGCGTTGCCGTGGATGAGATACAAACGCACATTAGTTCATAAAAGAGAAATAAACAAAGACTCACAGCTCTAAGAGTTGAAGGTTCTGGAAGAGTTGCCACGATAACGTCGTCAGAGGGTTCTTCGATAAGTTTCTGCAAAACAGAGAGAGAGATCGAGAAAAACCCATGAGAGCGATAACTAAATTAACGCTGGACTGTGTGGCTAAAGCTGACGAACAGCACAGCGTCAGAGGAAACACACAGCGCAAATAAAACAAACAGAAAAATCACCGGGGAATAAGTGGCGCTGGAGGGAACAGCAGAGCCCTGACAATCCAATAAAGACAGACTTGGTCATTTTCAAGACAACAAATTAAATAGAGACAGCGAGAGCCTCAGGCCTTAAAATCCAATACAAGGGAGGTGGCTGTGAACCAGATAAGGCATGTAGCCGCCGCTGCCTTGCTCCAAGATGCTAAACCTGTCACGATTGGTGTGGTGGCGTTGCTACACGGACATATTTCGGTGATGCACTTCCTTGTTTCACTTCCTTGTTTACGTTTGTCTCACGGCTGTTTGTAATTGTAATCATGGGGGATATAAAGGGGTCGCTAGCAAGTCACTCCTTGCTTAGCATTGTTACATGTCACGGTATGATAGAGGGGTGAGTGTTATTGTTTATAGAGAGTACTGTTTAACCGTTTCGTTCTGTAAGTCGCGATATGCGCATTTCATTAGTGTTGACCAGTTAGCTTTCTTTTGCCGTTCTCGGTTTTGTTTTGTGTTGCCATTATTCACAAATAAACCTTGTTTAACGGATCATACGTCTCTGCATATGGCTTATACTACGCTCCGCCGGTCCATACGTGACAAAACCCTGAAAATGGAAGTATTCTCACCGGGCCAGAGTGAGGCCCTTATCAATGGGTCTGCGTGTATTCTGCGGAGGCTCCAACCAATGCAAATATTAACATATTATTCATCCGAACGGTTCAGTTAATATGGCCCTTTTCCACGGCAACTTAAAGACGGGTGAGGTAACGGGAGTGAAAATGGCAACAGCAGGACGCACTAGGGTTGCCGGAGCTCAACGTAAGGAGATTCTAATATTGCGCCATCAAACTGACATGGGGAGAACCCAGCAGGGTGCAGCCAGCAAGGCCCCTTCAAACCCATTTAGTTTCTGAAGAGACAGTTGACAGGATGTGTAGATGAATCGCTACTAGCAGAGCCTGACCAACAGACCCTGATTATCAATATTCATAGAAGACTTCAGATCAGTTAATACCCCAACACTGGCCCGGTTGGACGCAAGCAGGCCTGCCTGACAGAAAATCTATGCATTCCACTGCTTTCTTACTACTCAGCTGATCCTGGGGACAGGGTGACTGCTGTCTTACTACTCATCTGGCCCTGCAGAGAGTGTGACTGCTGTCTTATGACTCATCTTGTATAAACACATCCATACTGCTGTATATAATAAAGTGTATAGACACATACATACTACTGTATATAATAAAGTGTATAGACACATACATACTACTGTATATAATAAAGTGTATAAACACATACATACTGCTGTATATAATAAAGTGTATAAACACGTCCATACTGCTGTATATAATAAAGTGTATAAACACATACATACTGCTGTATATAATAAAGTGTATAAACACGTCCATACTGCTATATATAATAAAGTGTATAAACACGTCCATACTGCTGTATATAATAAAGTGTATAAACACATACATACTGCTGTATATAATAAAGTGTATAAACACGTCCATACTGCTATATATAATAAAGCGTATAAACACATACATACTGCTGTATATAATAAAGTGTATAAACACGTCCATACTGCTATATATAATAAAGTGTATAAACACGTCCATACTGCTGTATATAATAAAGTGTATAAACACATACATACTACTGTATATAATAAAGTGTATAAACACATACATACTACTGTATATAATAAAGTGTATAAACACATACATACTGCTGTATATAATAAAGTGTATAAACACGTCCATACTGCTGTATATAATAAAGTGTATAAACACATACATACTGCTGTATATAATAAAGTGTATAAACACGTCCATACTGCTGTATATAATAAAGTGTATAGACACATCCATACTGCTGTATATAATAAAGTGTATAAACACGTCCATACTGCTATATATAATAAAGTGTATAAACACGTCCATACTGCTGTATATAATAAAGTGTATAAACACATACATACTGCTGTATATAATAAAGTGTATAAACACGTCCATACTACTGTATATAATAAAGTGTATAAACACATACATACTGCTGTATATAATAAAGTGTATAGACACATCCATACTGCTATATATAATAAAGTGTATAAACACGTCCATACTACTGTATATAATAAAGTGTATAAACACATACATACTACTGTATATAATAAAGTGTATAAACACATACATACTGCTGTATATAATAAAGTGTATAAACACGTCCATACTGCTGTATATAATAAAGTGTATAAACACATACATACTGCTGTATATAATAAAGTGTATAAACACATACATACTACTGTATATAATAAAGTGTATAAACACATACATACTGCTGTATATAATAAAGTGTATAAACACGTCCATACTGCTGTATATAATAAAGTGTATAAACACATACATACTGCTGTATATAATAAAGTGTATAAACACGTCCATACTACTGTATATAATAAAGTGTATAAACACATACATACTGCTGTATATAATAAAGTGTATAAACACATACATACTGCTGTATATAATAAAGTGTATAAACACGTCCATACTGCTGTATATAATAAAGTGTATAAACACATACATACTGCTGTATATAATAAAGTGTATAAACACATACATACTGCTGTATATAATAAAGTGTATAAACACATACATACTACTGTATATAATAAAGTGTATAAACACATACATACTGCTGTATATAATAAAGTGTATAAACACATACATACTGCTGTATATAATAAAGTGTATAAACACATACATACTGCTGTATATAATAAAGTGTATAAACACATACATACTGCTTTATATAATAAAGTGTATAAACACATACATACTGCTGTATATAATAAAGTGTATAAACACGTCCATACTGCTGTATATAATAAAGTGTATAAACACATACATACTGCTGTATATAATAAAGTGTATAAACACGTCCATACTGCTGTATATAATAAAGTGTATAAACACATACATACTACTGTATATAATAAAGTGTATAAACACATCCATACTGCTGTATATAATAAAGTGTATAAACACATACATACTACTGTATATAATAAAGTGTATAAACACATACATACTGCTGTATATAATAAAGTGTATAAACACATACATACTGCTGTATATAATAAAGTGTATAAACACATACATACTGCTGTATATAATAAAGTGTATAAACACATACATACTACTGTATGTAATAAAGTGTATAGACACATACATACTGCTGTATATAATAAAGTGTATAAACACATACATACTGCTGTATATAATAAAGTGTATAAACACATACATACTACTGTATGTAATAAAGTGTATAGACACATACATACTACTGTATGTAATAAAGTGTATAAACACATACATACTGCTGTATATAATAAAGTTTTTAAACACGTCCATGCTGCTGTATATAATAAAGTGTATAGACACATGCATACTGCTGTATATAATAAAGTGTATAAGCACGTCTTCCCTTTTCCAACTCATGACCATGGATAGCCCAAGAACAGATAAAACAGCCCCTACCATCTGTTCTGAAGTCAGCAGCTTGGATAAAGACATACAGCATATCAATGCGGCCAGTTCAAGCTGCTTTCTGTACAGTAAATTCCTCTGTATCTCAGACTTGGCAGTAGGCATCCTAGGATCAGTATTCCTCGATATGGCTAAGATGCCAGACTTAGTTGGTCCGGAACATGAGACTCATCAGCAGCCAGTGAGACAGAGGAGAATGCCCAGCAGAGGCAATTGCCCAGCAGAGGAGAATGCCCAGCAGAGGCGATTGCCCAGCAGAAGAGATTGACCAGCAGAGGCAATTGCCCAGCAGAGGAGAATGCCCAGCAGAGGCGATTGCTAGACTGGCCAGTACTACCCCCATACAGCGGACCAACTCCCATAGCACACAACGCTCATTCACTCCCAGTCAATGGTTTTGAAATGTTTTTGTTTTTTTGGGGGGGGAGGAGTTAGAAACCATTAGGAACCTCAGCAATTGAAAGTTAACAAACAGTCTGAAGAGAACAAGCAAACAACGCTAGATAAGCTGTGACATGGTTGATGTGCTTTGCCGTCTGGCTTTACAGGAAAAGTTATTTCCAGCTGTGTTGCGTCGAATTGTATAAAAAATATTCCATTAAATATAAATGTGCAGCTTAATGCGCCTCCTTGGACAGACCTTGAGCTGTTGATTGGGTGTATTACCCCCTTACCCTCACTAAGCACTATGCTTCTGCACAGTCCCCCCCCGCCCACGATATATCCATTCCCCGTGTCCTGGGGGGGGGCACGGAACATAGCCTTGCGGAGTAATATGTGTCTTCAGTGAGGGACCCTGGATCAACAACACAGAGACGGTTAAAAAGAGTGCGTGACTAAGCATTACAGCAGCCACGTTCAGCCAAGTGTCCAAAGAGGGAATTGCCACAAATGCCCGAGCTGTGGTATCAGAATCCCAGAGTAGAGGGGAGGTTGCTAGCTTCCTCCATAACACATTCCCTTGGACCCCTGGCCCCTGGCATTCTAATCACCTCGTTAAATTGATAATGAGATTATTAAGGTTTCATCCGCAGGGACTAGTAGGGGCTGTGGTTTTCCCCGATAGGTTATTATTCCAGGCGCACAAAGGAGGAGTTTGTCTGGACACTGTGTATTAAGAGCTCAGTCCTTGGAAAATTAACGCAGCTAGTAGCACCACAACCGGAGAAAAAGACCCTCGGACTGTCTGTCAAACCTGTCCCCCCGGAGGACGAGGAAACGCTAATGAGAAATGTGAGTTTCATGCAAAACACTGCCCTGACGAGGGCAACTATAGACACTGGAAGTAGATACCGATATTCTATGGGAACCATATGCCCATGGAAACGGACGGTTGACAAAAGCTTGTATCTGGGCCGCTAGACAATAGTGTTAGTAGTGATTAGTAATGGTTTCTGCAGCTGTTGACCTGCCCTTTACAGCATGAAAAGACCGGTCTCTCCAGTCTACACATGCCACCTTCCATCTGGGGAACACTGAGAAAAAGATAACGGCATCTCACAAAAATGGACCTACAATGTGAGCAGTCTTTCCGGAGGGAAAGGGGGGGAGGGACGGGAACAGCATATTTGTAGGAAACCTTCTCTCGAGGGGAAGTTTAGCTCACAAAATAATCCCTTTCAGATTGTCACACAGACCGAATCAATTGCGTCGATGGCTTGGGGAGAGACTTCTACGGAAGCAGCAAAAAAAGTACAGAAATGACCCCCGTGGAAGAACACACGTTGTTCGCTGACAGAATGTCTGCATACGTACGGCAGATTGACGTCGGCGCGCGTACGTGAAGCCTGTAGGACCGCGCCTCTACACTACGTGCGTCCAGACTTGACAATCTACGGCCGCCGTATGCCTGTCTGAAGAGCACCTGTAATGTAAAGAGTGTTTTGTGTTTAATGGGAGGGCGGTGAGTGACTGGTGTGTGTGTGGTGGGGGGCGAGGAGGGGGGGCGAAGGTAACGGGGGTAGGAGCCTGTCAAGGTGGATTATGAATCCTATTAACATGAGGAGGGAAGAATTATGAGGTCCTTATGAAGGCTTCATTACCTCCTCACCAGGCATTCCACCCAAAGCGCATGGGAACGTATTGTCTGCCCTTCTGTTCTCCTGTTCTCCGCAGGCAGTGGATTGTGTTAGGCTCATTGAATCAGAGCATTGATCACGGACGGGAGAGATCAAGGAGAGAGCAGTCAGAGCCCCGATGCAATTAACACTTGGAACAGCATAAAGACCAAGAGGAGATGGTTCCAATATATCGCCTTCCCAAGGTGCCTTGCAGGCATGGATGTGGGTAAGGAAGGGAGGAATGCACTTTCTTCCCCATCACTAGTACAGCTTCTGTTCTAACTAGACCTGCCTCTGTTCTAACTAGACCTGTCTCTGTTCTAACTAGACCTGCCTCTGTTCTAACTAGACCTGCCTCTGTTCTGACTAGACCTGCCTCTGTCCTGACTAGACCTGCCTCTGTTCTAACTAGACCTGCCTCTGTTCTAACTAGACCTGCCTCTGTTCTAACTAGACCTGCCTCTGTCCTAAATAGACCTGCCTCTGTTCTAACTAGACCTGCCTCTGTTCTAACTAGACCTGCCTCTCTCCTAAAAAGACCTGCCTCTGTTCTAACTAGACCTGCCTCTGTTATAACTAGACCTGCCCCTGTCCTGACTAGACCTGCCTCTGTTCTAACTAGAACTGCCTCTGCCCATACTAGACCTGCCTCTGCCCATACTAGTACAGCTTCTGTCCATACTAGACCTGCCTCTGTCCTAACTAGACCTGCCTTTGCCCATAGTAGACCTGCCTCTGCCCATACTAGTACAGCTTCTGCCCATACTAGACCTGCCTCTGCCCATACTAGACCTGCCTCTGTTCTAACTAGACCTGCCTCTGTTCTAACTAGACCTGCCTCTGTTCTAACTAGACCTGCCTCTGTTCTAACTAGACCTGCCTCTGCCCATAGTAGACCTGCCTCTGTCCTAAATAGACCTGCCTCTGCCCATACTATTACCTGCCTCTGTCCTAACTAGACCTGCCTCTGTCCTAACTCAGTTACTTGGCCTTCCTCATCAAACCATCACCCGTCCATTTGCAGGAATGGAAGTGTCCTTTTCAAAGGTCATTCTTCGTTACAGTCATGAGAAATGTCCACCGAAATTGGATTTGGGTTGGATTTTTGAAAGTCAATGAAAAATAAATATATAAAAATTAATTCAGACATCAAACGTGACTCGACGCCATAAACACACAGAAAGGGGCAAGACATTATTAAAAGTGGGAAAGACTAACGCACAGAAACAGATGACAGAAGTAAAGTTCAGGGGCTAAGCAGACAAGAGGCTCCCGCCGCCTCCTTCTAGACAACCCGCTCGTCGTGACATTTCATAATGCTCGTCACACACCTCGTACATCTCACCAGGTGAGTAAATCGGCTATTTATAGCAGGTGGGTAAATGTGCTCAGAGGAATTTATAGCTTGTCAGTTAACGCAGATCCGAGGTGATAATAACTGTGGTGACAGAGCTGCTGTATATACAGACATGCATCCGGATGGACTGGGAAAAAGGTGTAACTTCTGAGTCGTTGCCTGCATGTACATTTCACAACGGCACATATGTGTGTTTGATACGGTACGATATTCACACATATTCGTGAACGTGCGTCGCGGCGTTCTGCGTAACAATCGAAATAACCACAGTGCGTGTTTTCAGGAGCCAGTCGTGATTGGCTCCAAGCAAGGGGTTTTGGGAAAATACTGTCAACGAGGAAGTTGTCAAGTGCCCACGAGACATACTGGCAGTCTGCAGTTTTGTAAAACATGCTACATTTACTTGCAATACATAAGTTCTAGATTGTTCCTGAGAACTGACTACAGACAGAAAAACACCAAAGCATTGAACCATCTCAAAGGGCGGAACGTGACAAGTGTAGTTTGGCACGGGCTGAGGCGATCGTCACTGTTCCAGGATCGGTTCACATCTTTTACACGTATAGCATATTGCCATTAAGGAAAATCAGCCAGGGTTTTGAGTTACAGTGGAAGCAATGAAACAAGAAAGCAACAATTAGACAGCTACACTGGAAACTGGCGCATTAATGAAATGACAGGGTCAGAGATTCATGTGCACGACGACATATTCAAAGGTGTTACGTCACAGACTAGATTTGTCGTTCCTGCGAAAAAGACCTCACAGAGGGAAGATTAGACTTTTTTTTATCTTTAAGGTGTCAGAAACTGATACAAATCACGTGAAAAAGTGTCTCAATATTTACTAAAATGACTGAAATTCGCAGAAGGGAATTTACCTGAGAGAACAACAGACTGATTTAATCCGCTGAGACACAGACAAAATTCAAAGCTCAACGCAACCAAACACTTTTATTTATTTTATTATTTTTTTAACAGCGCCACCGGTCCCCGGAATCCCTGGACACATTCATTTTATAATCAGGAAAACAGCAGGGGGGGGTCGCCTGTTACGGTTGTTTCCTTCACCCAGCTATCAATTCCTCTCCGTCACATTTACCGTGAAGATGCAAAAACAATTTGACTGAAGGAATCTCTCCAAAATCCACGGCAGTCTGCTTCAAAAGCTTTCGAGAAGTCCTCGTGACATATACCTTTAAAGAAGAGCTGAAATGAAATACGCACGACATTTCTCAAAATGAAACTGTTTCATCAGACTTACTCACATCGTATATACACATACGTAGATATACAGTATGCCAGATCAAACAGAACAGAGACATAAAAGCAATAATAAAGCCGTTAAACTCTATTGAAGCATTTGAAGTTATTCGGGAACAAACACTAATCAATTACCAGCTGAAAATAGCATTTTTCAAGGCATATTTTTAAGCAGTGACTTAGGTGAGCTATTCAGACGTCTGATCTCTGCATTGCGTCACTTTTTACATTGGTTATAATTGCTTGATGCATGTGAATATGTCGTTCTGTCTTATACGTCTAACCTAATTCTCCAATGTCCTAGATGCTAAGCGTACACTCTAAATTATACGGCTGACTCTCCAACTGCTGCCCCAGTCGACCGTAAAAAAATGCAATTAAAGGCAATATGTAATGTGGAAACATGTGAAAAAGATCGAAGACCTGACGTACAATATCGCAGTATCTATGTTGAACTTCGGTTATTTAGTGGCTGCATGTAAGCAAGTGGGATGCTTATGGTTCTTTTGTTTGTAAATATCATGTTCCTGTCGGGTTGTTTAATGAAGAAAGCAAGCAAATATTCCTAGACATTAGCATTGTCACCGCTAGGTATCCAACTGTGGCAAGGTGTACATTTTTTTATCCGAAGTTCGAAGTGATAATTTGCTATTTTCAGTACAGTCCTGTTTAAAAAAAAAAGACTATGTTCACTTCAGTGAATAAAAAAGAAAATGTCATTTGGAAAGTTCGACATAGCCTAAAATTACTGTTTAATGTTGCACGTTATTAGCAGGGCTTTTGCCGGCAATGCTACACAATCAGAAACCACATCCGGGACCAAACAGACAGTCCTCAATGCAAAAGATAGCACATGTGTAAGAAGCAGAGGTTTGTCCTCCTCTATGCCGGGTCTGACAGCTCCCCAATCATCAGGAAGAAATCAGTCCCGATCTAACTCACCTGAGTTTTGATCACACCTGCGAGCGATCAGGCAGGGTGTATAGCGGTTCCCCTCCCATTAGCCTGTGCGAGGTATTGTTCGTTCATCCGACCTACTGAGCGTTTACTAGAGATAACTTAAGAAGATTACCCACGCCTGCCTGACTATTCCACTGCCTTACGTTCTGTCTATTAATAAAACCCATCGCGTTCCGCGATTGGATTCTCACACCTGTCCCTCTGAGTATTCATTACAACATGCAAGCCGACAAGAGTCTTTGTCACCATAAAATCGGAAAGTGGTATCGCTCTCACATCAGTTGATCGGTACTTCGACCACTGGGATAGCAGAGAGACAAGAGCGTATCGATAAATCGAACAATGTTAGTTATATATATGTTTGTATATTATATATATATATATATACTTATATAGGCCATATTTGGGAAATGTTAGTCGGTTAGTGTTTATTGGGATTGTGATCATAAAGGTGTTTCTCCATTAGCAGGGCAGATACTAATATTATGCTAGCATAAATTATATAGACATGTAACAGACAGTGGATTATTTTGTTGTTCACTTGCGCAATAACTCCCGACCAAACCAACCTGTGGTCATAATTAAAAGACAAAATTAAATGTTGTTTAAAAAAGAGCTTTAGTCTAGATGTGTGTATCGATTTCTGGCAAGTGAGTGGATGCAGCACATTAAACATTCATAATGCTATAATGTTAGCCTAAATCAATATTTATCTTTTTCAAAATTGTCTGTTGACTTTACTTTGGTAGTTTAAGGTTACAGCTCATAGATTGTTTTAAATATGTATGTGGCATTACTCTAAGCCTACCCACACAATAACCTCATGCGGAGTTCCTGACTCTCACAATATATTACAATGATCTTATAATGCAAGAAGCGTGGATTAAGCTAGTGTGGCCTTGGGGAAAGCGCATTGCATGGAAAAACAATTTGCGTTTTTTGAGCAGTCAGAGAGACTTCCTGAAAGTACACAAAGATTTATTTGATGAATACTACCAGAATAAATATTTTTATTTAAATAAGTTTAATTTTGGTGCCTGACACTGGCTATGCAAGCTTAATGTAGCTTATGCTATGTGAGCTATATTACATCTCAGCTCAAACTTCTCGGCTCAGTCATTGATGCACGCAAGACATTTGACACTAATCTGACGCCACAGTACCACAAGAAATAGAAACACAGTTTATATATGAATACTGTGCTTTTGAAGTCAAATGGATTTAATTTGTAATCGATTGAAAGCAAATCGTTTGCCATCAGACCAGACTAGGGCAGCAACAACTAATTGGTAAAAATCCATAACGTCAAAACTAAAAAGTGTTGGTAACAAACGTACCTATGGAGAAGTTGTGTCTAAACAAGCGGCAGGAAAAAAATTTAATTTGAAAGCTGTCGGAAGCTACACCCGAGGGAAATCGCGTACGACCAAAAACGTCACATGATGTGACCACTATCACGTTTTTTAAATTGGTTTTACTACGATAACGTCCAAGCAGGTGATCTACCAGGGCTGCTTGTGACACATCAAGTTTGTATAGTTAAGCAGCTCTGGTTGGCCAACCATTCACGACATAACCGACGAATTAACCCATATTTCTCAGAAACAGAAACGTTAAGGGCATTTGGTGCACTAAAATTGTCCATTAACATTTATAATATCAGACAAATGTCTCTCAAATAGCTCTATGAGGAAGAACATTGGAATGCTTTTCTATCTAGTGACAGGGTTTGTTTTTGCACACGTTTCATTACAACTGCCTACCATTGTCTACATGAAGGCATTGTAAAAAGATTATTAAAAAAAACTAAAATCCATTTCATCCTGGAATTGCTTTATGTTTTCCAATTGACGAATCGAAGGAGTGATCGACAAGATTAATTGATTATGAAATTAGTAGTTAGTTCCAGCCTTAGTCAACGCACAATACATAATAATAACAATGTGAACGTTGGGCCTATTATAAAATATGTCCAACTAATATAATCTCAAGTGCATAAGCAGTCAGACCTTTTGCTATCACATTTAACTTTGACGCGTCTCCTCAGATCGTTCTCATAAATGTTCTCATGTTGTCTCTTGAACCTGTGGTCGAATTCAATTGATTGCATATGATTTAAAAAGGCACAGACCTGTCTATATTAGGTCTCAGATGTAACGAAGAACATCCGAAAGCATAGATCTAGGGGTGATTGTACACAAATTGCTAAAGCGTTGAAAGTTCCCATGAGCGCAATGGGCTGAATCATTGTAAAATGGAGAACGTTTTGATCCAGCCGGTCTCCTCGAGCAACTTCCAAACTAAGTGACTTAGTAACTGGTGAAGGTGTCTCGTATCCGAAATAAGTATCGAGACGCCCGTACCGTTCCTCTGGCGTCTCCGGCTTTGTCCACTCGCACTGCTCCGGGAGGCGTCAGTGGGGTATTTTCTCCCCGGAGCTGAACATCCATTCTTGCCACGGCTATGATTTCCCAGCTTTGCTAAAATCACTCTGAACTCAAAGTAATATCTCGTTCATATTTCTTTAATCAGCTGTAACATTTCAACAGCGTGTCATCGGGTAAGAGACCACCAGCATGCAGACATAACAGCAGTCACTATTCTAATTTTAAGGCTAAATTATGCTTTAGTCTGTCGTCGAGAAATTACGCGTGCGCATTTGTGAGAAGCTATCGGCGACAACACACCTTGTTAAACTACAGGCTTTACATTTAGGTAACTGTGCTATTGGGCTATACAATTAGCGTAGCAGTTTTGAATTAAAACGAAGACAATTATATGAGATAATCCTATGAATGTAGGCGTTTGGATAGATGGACATGCACTCTGCTTTCCTAGCTTTAATGAAGCGCTAACGCCCCCCACCCCCACTTTTAAGATAATTGCCACGTGAGGGTCTATAATATGTAGCTCTATAGTGACCACACAGACCTACATCGTTTGCAGTGTGAAAATAGCAAAGATATTTCCGTTACACTTTCCATCGATGCCCCTGAAATGTGTTATTTCATTTTTTGCAGTTCAAACGAAGCCCGTCGCCCCAATTAAAAAGTGATCACGGCACAATTACGACTTGATTAGAATTGTTCACCCTTTGAATCGTGTTAATGGTTAATTGAATCTTTAACAGCTGACCGTGTTTGGCATGTTCATGGCTGCGACCGAGCAGACCCGGTATATCTGAAAGCTAACGTTAGACAACGTATGTCCATAACACACACAAACGTCTGTAAAACACAAAGCAAACACATACGTAACCATATTTCGCTATGGAGCAACTTCCCCCTTTTCCATGGCTAATTAGCCCTTGAGGGGCCACGCCTAAACACACCCACAGGTTTTTGATTCGCCCTAACCCGTCTGATTGGCCCACCAGCCAGATCAAATGTTGAATGTTTCGTATTGCATTACCCCCAGCCCGAGGACCTCCCATTGTGCTAGGTATTCGAATGCCGGCCCATAGAGTGGGTGTTTTTGCACCCGAAATAATGATCTCCAAATGTCCTGCACATTGAATACCGTGATGATGACAAGGCATTTGTCACTGATATGTATCTTATAATATCCTTTATAAAGGGTATGGTCTGGTTACAAGTCCAGTAGAAATGTGTGAGACACATTCTGATGAGCAACTGCCAACAACGTTTTCTTAAATCTTGGGAGTCAAATAGACAGCGCCCGGCGGGTAGTGTTTCAACGTCTGGCATTCTGTCTGTTTCATTATTTACTACAAAGTGTTCTGATTGTGGAGATACTCAAAAGGCCAATGTGGTGAGTTTCTGGGATGCAACCTAGTGCATCTCCCTAGAGACCCACACAGAGACCCACCCAGAGATCCACACAGAGACCCACCCAGAGACCCACACAGAGACCCACACAGAGACCCACACAGAGACCCACACAGAGACCCACCCAGAGACCCACACAGAGACCCACCCAGAGACCCACACAGAGACCCACACAGAGACCCAAACAGCCCACTGCTGAACCAACTCTCCCCAGAGACCCACACAGACTAGTACTGAAACAACTCTCCTTAGAGACCCACACAGACTAGTACTGAACCAACTCTCCTTAGAGACCCACAAAAACTAGTACTGAACCAACTCTCCTTAGAGACCCACACAGACTAGTACTGAAACAAATCTCCTTAGAGACCCACACAGACTAGTACTGAAACAACTCTCGTAAGAGACCCACACAGACTAGTACTAAACCAACTCTCCTTAGAGACCCACACAGACTAGTACTGAACCAACTCTCCATAGAGACCCACACAGACTAGTACTGAACCAACTCTCCTTAGAGACCCGAAAAGACTAGTACTGAACCAACTCTCGTAAGAGACCCACACAGACTAGTACTGAACCAACTCTCCTTAGAGACCCACACAGACTCGTACTGAACCAACTCTCCTTAGAGACCACACAGACTAGTACTGAAACAACTCTCCTTAGAGACCCACACAGACTAGTACTGAACCAACTCTCCTTAGAGACCCACACAGACTAGTACTGAACCAACTCTCCTTAGAGACCCACACAGACTAGTACTGAACCAACTCTCCTTAGAGACCCACACAGACTAGTACTGAACCAACTCTCCTTAGAGACCCACACAGACTAGTACTGAACCAACTCTCCTTAGAGACCCACACAGACTAGTACTGAACCAACTCTCCTTAGAGACCCACACAGACTAGTACTGAACCAACTCTCCTTAGAGACCCACACAGACTAGTACTGAACCAACTCTCCTTAGAGACCCACACAGACTAGTACTGAACCAACTCTCCTTAGAGACCCACACAGACTAGTACTGAACCAACTCTCCTTAGAGACCCACACAGACCAGTACTGAACCAACTCTCCTTAGAGACCCACACAGACTAGTACTGAACCAACTCTCCTTAGAGACCCACACAGACTAGTACTGAACCAACTCTCCTTAGAGACCCACACAGACTAGTACTGAAACAACTCTCCTTAGAGACCCACACAGACTAGTACTGAACCAACTCTCCTTAGAGACCCACACAGACTAGCACTGAACCAACTCTCGTAAGAGACCCACACAGACTAGTACTGAAACAACTCTCGTAAGAGACCCACACAGACTAGTACTGAACCAACTCTCCTTAGAGACCCACACAGACTAGTACTGAACCAACTCTCCTTAGAGACCCACACAGACTAGTACTGAACCAACTCTCCTTAGAGACCCACACAGACTAGTACTGAACCAACTCTCCTTAGAGACCCACACAGACTAGTACTGAACCAACTCTCCTTAGAGACCCACACAGACTAGTACTGAACCAACTCTCCTTAGAGACCCACACAGACTAGTACTGAACCAACTCTCCTTAGAGACCACACAGACTAGTACTGAAACAACTCTCCTTAGAGACCCACACAGACTAGTACTGAACCAACTCTCCTTAGAGACGCACACAGACTAGTACTGAAACAACTCTCGTAAGAGACCCACACAGACTAGTACTGAAACAACTCTCCTTAGAGACCCACACAGACTAGTACTGAACCAACTCTCCTTAGAGACCCACACAGACTAGTACTGAACCAACTCTCCTTAGAGACCCACACAGACTAGTACTGAACCAACTCTCCTTAGAGACCCACACAGACTAGTACTGAAACAACCCTCCTTAGAGACCCACACAGACTAGTACTGAACCAACTCTCCTTAGAGACGCACACAGACTTGTACTGAACCAACTCTCGTAAGAGACCCACACAGACTAGTACTGAACCAACTCTCCTTAGAGACCCACACAGACTAGTACTGAACCAACTCTCCTTAGAGACCCACACAGACTAGTACTGAACCAACTCTCCTTAGAGACCCACACAGACTAGTACTGAAACAACTCTCCTTAGAGACCCACACAGACTTGTACTGAACCAACTCTCGTAAGAGACCCACACAGACTAGTACTGAACCAACTCTCCTTAGAGACCCACACAGACTAGTACTGAACCAACTCTCCTTAGAGACCCACACAGACTAGTACTGAAACAACTCTCCTTAGAGACCCACACAGACTTGTACTGAACCAACTCTCGTAAGAGACCCACACAGACTAGTACTGAACCAACTCTCCTTAGAGACCCACACAGACTAGTACTGAACCAACTCTCCTTAGAGACCCACACAGACTAGTACTGAACCAACTCTCCTTAGAGACCCACACAGACTAGTACTGAAACAACTCTCCCCATAGACCCACACAGACTAGTACTGAACCAACTCTCCCCATAGACCCACACAGCCCATTGCACTTAACTTGCCTCAACACACAGATTAATACCACACAGCCTTCCCAGTTTTACAGCATGCTCCGATATTCTGTGAAGGTGGCATTCGCCCATCACTGGTGCCCTTGCTGTCTTCTTGGAAAACCATAAACCTTCAGAACCTGTTACACATGAGAACACTTTGCCTTTACTCAGTGGAGAGGTATTAATCAGACGAAATATGTATCTACTTCCCCTGTGCTAGCCAGGGCCGACTCAGACAGTAGGACGAGGCTGTTTGTCCAGGGCCGACTCAGACAGTAGGACGAGGCTGTTTGTCCAGGGCCGACTCAGACAGTAGGACGAGGCTGTTTGTCCAGGGCCGACTCAGACAGTAGGACGAGGCTGTTTGTCCAGGGCCGACTCAGACAGTAGGACGAGGCTGTTTGTCCAGGGCCGACTCAGACAGTAGGACGAGGCTGTTTGTCCAGGGCCGACTCAGACAGTAGGACGAGGCTGTTTGTCCAGGGCCGACTCAGACAGTAGGACGAGGCTGTTTGTCCAGGGCCGACTCAGACAGTAGGACGAGGCTGTTTGTCCAGGGCCGACTCAGACAGTAGGACGAGGCTGTTTGTCCAGGGCCGACTCAGACAGTAGGACGAGGCTGTTTGTCCAGGGCCGACTCAGACAGTAGGACGAGGCTGTTTGTCCAGGGCCGACTCAGACAGTAGGACGAGGCTGTTTGTCCAGGGCCGACTCAGACAGTAGGACGAGGCTGTTTGTCCAGGGCCGACTCAGACAGTAGGACGAGGCTGTTTGTCCAGGGCCGACTCAGACAGTAGGACGAGGCTGTTTGTCCAGGGCCGACTCAGACAGTAGGACGAGGCTGTTTGTCCAGGGCCGACTCAGACAGTAGGACGAGGCTGTTTGTCCAGGGCCGACTCAGACAGTAGGACGAGGCTGTTTGTCCAGGGCCGACTCAGACAGTAGGACGAGGCTGTTTGTCCAGGGCCGACTCAGACAGTAGGACGAGGCTGTTTGTCCAGGGCCGACTCAGACAGTAGGACGAGGCTGTTTGTCCAGGGCCGACTCAGACAGTAGGACGAGGCTGTTTGTCCAGGGCCGACTCAGACAGTAGGACGAGGCTGTTTGTCCAGGGCCGACTCAGACAGTAGGACGAGGCTGTTTGTCCAGGGCCGACTCAGACAGTAGGACGAGGCTGTTTGTCCAGGGCCGACTCAGACAGTAGGACGAGGCTGTTTGTCCAGGGCCGACTCAGACAGTAGGACGAGGCTGTTTGTCCAGGGCCGACTCAGACAGTAGGACGAGGCTGTTTGTCCAGGGCCGACTCAGACAGTAGGACGAGGCTGTTTGTCCAGGGCCGACTCAGACAGTAGGACGAGGCTGTTTGTCCAGGGCCGACTCAGACAGTAGGACGAGGCTGTTTGTCCAGGGCCGACTCAGACAGTAGGACGAGGCTGTTTGTCCAGGGCCGACTCAGACAGTAGGACGAGGCTGTTTGTCCAGGGCCGACTCAGACAGTAGGACGAGGCTGTTTGTCCAGGGCCGACTCAGACAGTAGGACGAGGCTGTTTGTCCAGGGCCGACTCAGACAGTAGGACGAGGCTGTTTGTCCAGGGCCGACTCAGACAGTAGGACGAGGCTGTTTGTCCAGGGCCGACTCAGACAGTAGGACGAGGCTGTTTGTCCAGGGCCGACTCAGACAGTAGGACGAGGCTGTTTGTCCAGGGCCGACTCAGACAGTAGGACGAGGCTGTTTGTCCAGGGCCGACTCAGACAGTAGGGACGAGGCTGTTTGTCCAGGGCCGACTCAGACAGTAGGACGAGGCTGTTTGTCCAGGGCCGACTCAGACAGTAGGACGAGGCTGTTTGTCCAGGGCCGACTCAGATAGTAGGACGAGGCTGTTTGTCCAGGGCCGACTCAGACAGTAGGACGAGGCTGTTTGTCCAGGGCCGACTCAGACAGTAGGACGAGGCTGTTTGTCCAGGGCCGACTCAGACAGTAGGACG